>JAPDOI010000290.1:600000-918534 GCA_029168955.1 Aplectana chamaeleonis
TTTCCCGGCTTCGGCAGTGGAATAACACGAGCCACTTTCCAATTTTGGGGTAAAATGCATGTACGAAACGATGTATTTATGACGTCGGCAATAAAGGGCAGTAGTTCACTGGGCAGTCTCTTCAGGACTGCAGGGCTCAAACCGTCTGGCCCTAATGCCTTCGAGTTGCTCATCTCCCTTTATCGCCTTCTCGACCTGTGCAGGCGTGACTGCATCATCTACATCCATGAGAGGCAACTTACAGAGTTCCCGTACAGTTATTCTGTTCTGTTTCTCTCTTTTGGTTCTAGTGATGAAAAATGCTTCCCAAGAGCATTTGCGGCCTCCTTCCCTGATTTGAAGACTCCATCTTCAAACTCAATCGTGGAATTGTCGGCGGAGGTGAACTTTCCGGAGATCCTTTTCAAGGCCTTCCACGTTGCTGCTGCATCATTTCTGAAGTTCATCTTCTCAGTGAACTTTTCCCAAGTTTCCTTCTTGTGCCTGTCAAGGTCGTTCCTGATCTCATCATCCAGCGCAGCGATGTCTGGAGTCAAGATGATTTGCGGCTCTCTTTGCGTCCCTTGTCCTTATCTTCTGCAGTGTCTCACTGGTGACATTGGGAAAGAAGGTCTTGACCCGACCTTCAGGGATCGCAGCTTTCATCGCCTTCAAGATAGCATCAGATAGGTGGCGTTCCTTCTGGTGTACATCGCCATTCCACGGATAATCAGCCGCTTGGCGGAGCGCAACCTCCCTGAACAGGCTCCAGTCTGCAAGGCCTAAATTAAGATAAGAACGATGACGAACACCTGTATAGGGAGCAAGAGAGTTAGAGAGATCAATATCGACAAAGACAGGGATGTGATCGCTGGAAAGAGTTGTGGATGTCGACCAAGAGCAGACATTAGAGAGATTGGAAGAGACGAGGGAAATGTCTGGGCTAGATGATCGGCCGTTGGCAGGGAGACGAGTGGGCTGGCCATCGTTTAAGATAACCAGATCGCACTCCTCCGCCCATTCTTCGACGTCACCTCCTCTAGCATCAGAATCAAGCGACGAGCAGAACGTGTGCGCATTAAAGTCACCCGCAAAGACAATTGAGGGAGAAAGAGAGCAGTCATACAGCTGCTTGAGAAGGGGAATAGGATTGTATGTTGAGGGACAAGAGGAAGAAGGAGGGATATATATATTAAAAAGAGAAAGTGGTGTTTTAAGAGGTAGATGGATGGGGATGTACTCGAGAGTGCCATCCACTGGAGTGTTTGGAATAATGTGAGAGGGAAGAGAGGACAGAACAAAAGTAGAGACTCCGCCTCCTTGAGATGACCTGGGAGTATGATATGCAGTATAGCCCGGGATGTTTGGATGTCTAGAGGTAGCAGAGGGAGAGAGTTTGGTCTCCTGGACCATGATAACATCCGGGTGATGAGTACGGGCAAAGAGAGATAATTCAGAAAGCTTGGTCCGAAGGCCGTTTAGATTGATGTGTACAATAGATAGGGGCGGTTGGTAGATGAGGAATTGGAGTTACTGGAGGCGGAGCACACAATACAACGAAAGGAAGAATCGTGGTGCCTCACAGAACTGGAGACCCGAACAAGAGAAGTGCACTCCACCTTTCGCATCCAAAACATTGGACGCTGGTTCCATACCAATTGACATCTCTGCCGCATGTGGCACATGGGTACTTCTTCTTCTTCGCGGGTCCTGGATTCCTTTCGACGCCGGCCATTTGTAGAAGAATCCTCAGGAGAGCTGCAGCCAGCCAGCACCTCTCCCATGACAAAAACCCTCTCCGCGGAGGGATTGACGTCGGTTTGCACGGAGGTGATCTTCTTTCCTCCACACTGCCACGGCACGAACGTACGACATCTCCGTCTTGAAATTCAACTGTTCTGTGAATTTTTCCCACTGTTCTTTCTTGTGCTGGTCGAGATCTTTTCTGATCTGTCACTCTATTTTGCGGACCTCGCCTTGTACTCGTGACGAAGAAACTTTTACCGAGAGAGTAGGCGGCTTCCTTTCCTGACTTGAAAACGTTATTACCGAACTCAATAGTGGAGATGGTGGCTGGCGAGCTCTTTCCCGATAGTTTCCGAAGCACCTTCCAAGTAGCTCCACTGTCCGTCTTGAAATTCAACTGTTCTGTGAATTTTTCCCACTGTTCTTTCTTGTGCTGGTCGAGATCTTTTCTGATCTCACCATCCAGCTGAGCGACGACAGGGTCTAGATGGTCAACTGCTCTTCTGGCATCTCTAGTCCTGATTTTCTGAAGAATTTCTCTGGTGACGTTTGGATAGAACGTCTTAACTCGGCCAACAGGGATAGCCGCCTTCATGGCCCTGCGAATTGCATCAGATAAGTGATGCTCCTTCTGGTGCACATTGCCATTCCACGGGTAATCAGCCGCTAGGCGTAGCGCAACCTCACTGAACAGGCACCAGTCTGCTTGGCCTAAATTGAGATAAGAACGTTGACGAACACCAGAATAAGGAGCAAGAGAATTTGCGAGATCGATGTGCACAAAGACGGGAACATGATCACTAGACAATGTTGTTGAGGTAGACCATGAGCAAGCGTTGGAAAGGTTGGACGAGATAAGAGTTATGTCTGTGCTAGAAGATCGGCCGTTGGCTGGGAGACGAGTGGGCTTACATCGTTTAAGATGACCAGGTCGCACTCCTCAGCCCATTCTCCGACTTCTTCTCCTCTAGCATCAGAACCAAGGGACGAGCAGAAGGTGTGGGCATTAAAGTCGCCCGCGAAAACAACTGATGATGAGAGGGAATAATCGTTGAGTTGTTTGAGAAGAGGAATGGGATTGTAGGGGGAGGGGCATGAGGTGGTAGGGGGAATATATATGTTGAAAAGAGAAAGGGGTGTTTTAAGAGGGAGATGGATTGGAAGGTACTCAAGAGTACCATCCGTGGGGGTGTTTGGTATGAGGTGGGAGGAGAGAGGATAAAACAAAGGTTGAAACTCCTCCGCCAAGAGCTGACCTTGGAGCATGGAAGGCAGTGTAGCCCGGGATATTAGGATGAGGATAGGTAGGGGATGGAGAGAGCTTGGTTTCTTGAACCATGATCACGTCTGGATGGTAAGTACGTGCGAAGAGAGAGAGCTCAGAAAGTTTAGTACGAAGGCCGTTGAGATTGATATGTACAATGGAAAGGGGGCGATTTGAGGAAGAGGAATCAGAGTTGGTAGGTGAAGAGCATAAAACACAGCGAAAAGCAGAGGTATAATGCCTCACAGAACTGAGACCCGAACAGGAGAGATGCACCCACCTTTGGCATCCGGAACCACTGTACGCTGGTATGTCTCCTGCTAACATCCTTGCCGCACGTGGCGCATAGGTCCTTCTGAGCGGGTCCAGGATTCCTCTCCACGCCGGCCCTTTGTAGGAGAATCCGAAGGAGAGCTGCGGCCGGCCAGCACCTCTCCCATGACAAAAACCCTCTCCGCGGAGGGGGTGACGTCGGTTTGCATAGAGGTGATCTTCTTTCCTCCACACTGCCACGGCGTGAACGTACGACATCTCGACAGCTCAAAATATGGTCCACGCAGAGTTTCAACCCCTTGGAGCAATTTGGAAAACGTTTGGCACACGCATCAAATTTTATAGAAATCTAATAGTGGAAAATTTTGATGTGGATGCGAATTCTTTTTTGACATCCCTCTCCAGTACGTACGTTTATTCAGGCCAAATACATTTTTGCTCTCCAAAGTTCCAGGGAAGTAGCCCCCAGCATTTCTCTGAAGCATCTGAATACATCATTTCGTTGTATAAGTATGCGTTAACGAAATTTTTGAGTGTCGTATGTACAGTCGCGCTTGCGATGAGCTGGATTCGGTATTAAGTTTGCATTTGTGGGGAGGTTTCCCCGATTTTGGGCCAGGGGTTGGAACCCCGGAGTGTGAGAAATTTACAACGCATACGAGGATTCCGCCCACCCAGAGTTTCAAACCTTAGTACAGAATCGAGATATTTTTCAATTCAAAGATTTGCCATTTCACCAAAAACATTATTTATACACGTGCAGATCGCGACTGACATTGCAAAACCTGCAACGATTAAAGGGACGGGAGGAAAACGCGCTCCAGTGCCAAAATATTTTTCGCTCCCGAAGCTCCGTAACTGTACTCTTCTCTAACGGGGTCAATCCCTTTATGACACCGCGGGTGCCCAGCAGGCAAATGTTGCGTTGTAGGTTTACCAGCCTCGACAGAAAGTTCAAGTCGAAAAAAAAATGACGGTGCTGTGTGGGAAGGGAGGGCACTGTAGTATCGCACTTGGCCACGCTCATTTTTCCGTGCCGCACTGACTCTCCTGATTTTGGCTGGGGAGGGAAACCCCTGGTAGGTGCTCAAATTCAGTGCGGCACGGTAAAATGAGCGGGGCCAAGTCCATTGCGGCAGAGCGCTCCCCCCTTCCCACATAGCACCAAAATGACAAACTCACTTTCGATTTAGTTCCCTTATTATTTCTAGAAATGACTGCCAAGTCAAGGCTTCATATTCGGATCGTCTCGGATGAACAAAGAAACGGTGAGGACCTCTGCTCGACGGCGAATTTC
The DNA here is from genome assembly GCA_029168955.1 of Aplectana chamaeleonis. Taxonomy (NCBI): domain Eukaryota; kingdom Metazoa; phylum Nematoda; class Chromadorea; order Rhabditida; family Cosmocercidae; genus Aplectana; species Aplectana chamaeleonis. The sequence continues at coordinate 604,560 of JAPDOI010000290.1, forward strand.
CCATGGATAGAAAATCTTGAAAAAGGGATTTAAAAAATTGTCCTAAATCGGGCAGACTTGGTAGATTAACGACTCCACTTCATCAATGGAGAAACAAACATAATTATAACATGCGAATTTAAATGTTCGCTTGGTTAAGAACAAAGCAGTAAAGCAACAAACAGCTGCGACAAAATTAAAACGAGCGTCAAATTAAGTGTTTGGCCTGCAATCCCACACGCTGCGCTCTATTTACGCGCGCTATTTACGCGCATTTCGTAAATCCCGCGCTCCGACACTGTCGGCGGTCTCCTACGGGAGTCGGCTGGGAGTCCCAGCTTCATCAGCTATAGGACTCCTGTTTGCCTCATGTAGGAGTCCTATATGTCTCCTGTAGGAGACCGAACCTTGCACGGTAGTTGAACAAAATCTCATTTTGGAGGGAATTTCAAATAACGTGTGCAAGAATGAAGCCAAACCTGCCTAGTTTTTTTTTGCTCAAACTTAAAGCATGAAGTTCATGCTTCCGCTGACAAACTTGTCAGTGGCAAAGATTACTTACTATTACGGATAAAGCCCCAATAGCGACCCTCCTTCAACTCTCATGAAGGAGGGATTTCGATCCTCCAAAGCACCCAATCAATCAATGACGGGTGCGCCTGTGCGAACCGACGACGGCCAAATCGTCTCCCCACCCTACGCACAGGCGCTTCGGAGGCAGCGCGGGTTTGATCAACCGTTCAACGTGTGTGGTCCCGGTCAACTACCGGAGCTGTTTTGTGGTTTAGGTGACCCAATCGAAGCGATCTCAGACAAGCCCAAGGACGATCCGCGGCGCTTTTGCAGGATCGTCCGCGGCCGACGACCGGACGATCCTTCACCGAAGCCGCGGATGCGCCGGCAATGCGCCGCGGATGCCAGCGCCGCGGATCGTCCTGCAGGCGCCGCGGATCGTCCTGAGAGCCGCCGCGGACAGTCCTTTTGAATATTGTTATCCAGCCCACCCCAACCGACTCATTGGCCGTGGGACAGATTTTGGCATTGGAGTACGCTTTTCGCGCTAGCATTCCATACTCCTCAGGAAGCCTCAATATCACAATTTTGCAGGATTTCTCCATCGTAAGGGCTAATTTCAGGAGTAGAACAGCTCGACTAACATGCATAACTGGTTTCGATAGTTTAGCTGTACAACTGTGACATGTATCGCTGAAGTATTGTGAAAATATTATATTTTATTGCAATCTTTTAGACATCGGTGATGTATAATTATGATTATGAACAAATGATTAATGTATGATCATGAGCTTTAAATTCTCGAAATCGAGAGCTCATATTTTATGACTCTTAAGCAACAACTTTGTAATATTAGTTTAGACTGAAGACCTGTAACACATAGTTATTGCACAATCAGTTGTTTGTGTTACCATGGGCATGCATTGCAATATGCCATGAACTGAACAAGTCTACGAATGCACATCGAAACCAGTTCTACATGTAAATTGAGCTGTTCTACCTCTGAAAATAAGTCGTACGGTAGAGCAACCCTGCGAAATTGTGATACTGATGCTTTCTGAGGAGATAAGAACGCTAGCGCGAAGAGCGTGCAACAATGCCGAAATCTGTCTCACGGCCAATGAGTCGATTGGGGTGGGCGAACTGACTGTTTCCATCTATTTGGGAGTGGTGCTCTACTAGAATATCCCACTCGATGGAAACAGAGTTCATGTACTGTGCTTCTCTGCGTCAAATTCCCCTCCGCAATTGCGTATTGAGACGCTTCGCGGCCGCACGCGCTCGAGCCGGACGATATTCCGGCGCCGTAGCCGATAAGCTGATTGTAGGTGTTTTTTTCATTTTCTTCAATTTTCTTGGCTTCTGTGACCAAACCCGTCCTTCTGTGTTTCTTCATATATTAAAGTATTATATCTACATGCACACCAATTGTATCCTTCCAGATGGCTCCGCAACAACTTCTAGGGGAGAAAAAATTCACGGTGGTAGGTAATTTTTCATTTTCACGTTTATTTTTGTAATTCTCTCTTTTTGTTTTCCTTCCTTACATTCCAGTGATTTATATGATTGTTTGGTTTTCTAGGGTAGATCTGGTTTCATGCCGAAATCGATCAAAGTCGGTATCAAACCGGAACTATTCTTGAAAAAACATGAGGAGAATTACCAAACCAAACAATCATGAAAATTATTTGAATGAGAAAAAAAACAAAATCAGAGGAGAATCTCAAAAATGAACGAGAATATGAGAATTTACTTACCATCGGGAATTTTTTCTGCCCTAGAAGTTGTTGCGATGGCACCTAGAAAGAATAATTAGCGTGCATGTAGATATAACGGTTTGAAGAAGTTACAAATACGATAAAGTCGAAGTCAGCGGCTGGAAAATTGTCTAAGACTGCGGGGAATGAGGTGGTGGAGTCGTTCAATCCAAAAACAACTCAAAAATATATGTGGCTGCTTTTCATCGATCAGTATTGAGATGGTGGAGTGGCGGTGCGCCCCGGAGCCACCCCCTCGAGAACAAACAGCGCCGCGGATCGGCCGTTTGACCGTCCCACTATCAATCGTGCCGCGGATCAGCCGCCAAGCGCCGCGGACGGTCCGGAAAGCTCATCTGCCGCCGCGGACGAGCCGTGAGTTTGTCTGAGATGGTGGGGCTTAATCCTCGCAGACGCCTCGGTCATCGGGACTCACGCGTCAAATAAACTGCTCGTGGTGTAGGTGCACACAACGCAAATGAATTTACGCGCAAATTTGCTGATGTTTTTGCAGAATAGCTGATTTTCAAATTCAAATTTATTACACGCGCCTACGCACGCGTGATATGAGAAAACAGTCGTCGTGATTTCAAAAACAACGAGGCGCCGTAATTTCAAAAACTACAAAGGTATTGTTAATGAAAATACATTTAGAACACCACTGATTCCTGTTGCGTCACCGGCTTACCACAGGTTTGAAGCCAAAATACGTGGATAAACTTGTAATTTCTTACTTAAGCTTAGATAATCCAATCCCGACCAACCGTGAGGAAATGCCGCCTAGTCTGGAAGCAATGGGTAGAAAACTCTAACAGATTCAATTCCACCAAACCATTTAAAATTTAAAAACTAAATACAAACTATTTCTCTTCGGAGCAGTAAGCGTGTCTAGATGCAGCCTCTTAGTCATAAGACAGCCCTCTGGAATTGCGCAGCTACTTTGAACCATTTCTAGTTTTTCTTTTTCGATGATTATCCGCGGCGCATAAACGCAAGCCCCTACTCCAACAAAGAACTGACGTGAATCTCATGTTTTGGTCAGAAGCTACCGATCATTGAATTAATTTCTTAGCAGCATAAATGGTTTGTGGGTTTCAGTGCTTCGGTCGCTCTTGAGCGAAAGTAAATGTAATCCGCAAATGTTCTTAACCCTCTGTAATGCAAATGACAGCACACAGTTTCCATATCGCAAGTTGGTTACCATATTTCTCAGCTTCGTAGACGTTGAAGGCTACCTTCGCCAAGTATTTCATTATTGATATTATCTTCTTCTTCTTTGCAGCCACAGAGAGGAGTTCTGTCATAGGTTCAGAAACTCGGCCACTAGCACTGGGTTTGTCCACAGATCCATTGTCGTCAATGTAGTCGGTCTCTTCGGGCTCAGGGGGGAGAATACGAATTTAATGTCCATTTGTCGATTTTCGGAATACTAAGGTAGGCTTAGCCCCCTAAATGGCACGGTACCTACCGTAACCTAGAGTAAACAATAGAATTTCGACAAACGGACCTCAGATTCGTGATCGATATCCTAGATTACCCTGCATGCAAGCTTTGAGCCGAATCCGAATTTTTTTCAGAACGCCCTAAACATTTATAGGGGTTCCATTTACCTTGCCCCAAGGCTTTGAAAAACGCGTGTAACTTTTTTCAGAGTGGATTTAGGCGGTTGCGAAGATCAAAATCGGATTCTACGCTAAAAACAGTTCCAAAAAAGTACATTTCATGCGGAATCGCCAGACTGACTAAAAGTAGTTCCCTTGTTAGTGAATCACTTCAACTGTGTTCCGTGTTGGTAAATACAAGATTGTTGCTTTTCGTAGCCTAAACTTTATTCTGCAGAAAATCTGGCTGCAAAGCTGTTTCAGATCCTAATTGGTCTAGGAAGAACGAAGATCCTAGAAATGGCGAGATGGGAATATTTTAGAAAGTTGCGCGTAAATGCGTTTGTGTTGTGTGCACCTACACCACAAGCAGTTTATTTGACGCGTGAGTTTCGATGACCGAGGCGTCTGTGAGGATTAAGCCTTATGGTGGTTGATGGTGGGAAACGTTTCTGCTTCTTGTTCGTAAGAAGCAAGCGGAAGCTGCTAAAAACAAAGTGTCCTTTTCAAAATATGAATATATTCAAAAAATCTAGATGGAAACAGTAATTTTCCGACCCAAAGTGTGTGTTTCCTACATGAAGTCAGCACGCGATGAACGGAATGAAATTTAATTCCGAAAAAGAGGATAAGAACCGATTTTTTTTTGAAGAAACTAGCCGAAAAACAGAAGGTTCTAACTTATTTCAAGTAAAAACCCACTACGATCCGAACTGTGATGTTGTCTAAAACCCGGAAATGCTTCCAGAATTCACCTACACACTATCCATCCTCCTAAAAGACGGAATCGTTTCTCAAAACGCCCTAACTACCTCAGATAAGTCTGGAAAACAATTATATAATCTTTTCTCTGCAAAAGTACTTCAAAAATCAGCGGCCAAAATTATGTAATGCCTCAGAAGTGAAAAGTTTGCGGAAAAATCAGCGAGATGTTATTAGCAATTTGAATTTGACAGAATTCCAGATAAAACCTAGGTTATGAAATAAGACGAGGTTTGTTGTGAAATGGAGAATATGTCTGCAGTTGTGTTTTCGATGCCAATAAAAACTAGTTAAAGGCAGTGTTCACGATAATTTGTGATGTTCAGCTTCTTAGAAATTAACGGGCGAGAGGGTCCTCTGAACATGGCCCTTGGCAAAGGTTGCTGGTGAGAACTTCAGAGTAGGAAACTTTTGAGGCTCGGAGAAACTGCGATGTTTAATCAGAATGCAGGACGGAACTTGGTAATCAGAAGGTAGCCCAGCGTTCAAAAAGGCCTAGCAATTCGTATTTTGTCACTCGGCTGAGGACTGAAAAGTGGAAGCTTAGAAACGGGTAAATCACTAAATGCAGAAATCAAAGCTGTAATGGTACAGAAAAATATGGATAGAAGCGTCCTTAGCTTCACAAGGGTTTGCTTATTGAGGAGTCATCCCACTTCACCCGATTTGCTCACCTTGGACTTCATAAAGACAAATACAATTGTAATAACGCTGAGAACAATGGAAATTTCGTAACGAACAGCTGAAAATTCGAGCTTTTCCAAAAACATCTGTCTAAATTCGCTGCGCTAGTGGAATGGTTGTCACCGCTCGAATGCTCCGTGAGGAGAGGAGTTCATAGAATACTTCATAAACTCTAGCAAGCATATTTTACAAAAGTTATAATACTTTGGAGAATTGGGGTTATGGAGGACCAGTCATTGTGGGCTCTGAAAGCGCGTATAAAAATGTCCCCACAGAAGAAGTGCGTTTGGGCTGAAAATACGTTTTTTTTTCTAGAATAAAGGCTGACAATTTTGATAAAAGTCTATACTGCTATATATTGTTGAAATCCTCTCGTTTAGGGTAATCCAAAAATTTCTTCGAAATTGATTTTGGGCCACTCTGAAGCGAGTTATGACAAAGCGGCCCTTTCTCTGAGAGAACTGCCCGCAATCGTACCGCAAACGTACCGCAATCGTGCCTCTGCGGCGCCGGCTGGCACCGCAGAGGCACTATTGCGGTACGATTGCGGGCAGATACGACCTTGCCGCAATAGACCCGCAATCGTACCGCAATAGCGCCTTCGTCTCAGCTTTGGCGCTCCTGCTAAGCCTATAATTTTGTTTCCAAGCCATTTCTGCAATCACCAAGTCAATATTGACCGCGTCTTCTTGATTCATACACAATTTCTACTGAATAAAATATCTTCCCGTGGCCCATAGATTTAATTCACTTTCAGTAGCATTATCCACACACTGGACGCCAAAGAATCGGCTGTCTAAACCACGAATACGTGCTATGTAGTTACGTTGGCACTATAGTTCACGAGAAAGCACAGCTACATGGTACTACATGCGGCTATTTGCCCCTACAAATCTCTTCTCCGCTGAACTTGTTGCTATTTTGAAAGTCTATTTACTTTTGGTATGGAACGATCACACTCAATTTTTTTGTCACAGCAGAATTAATAAAATTTTTATTTTTTCCACAGGGTAATTCAGGTCTATCCGAATGAGACTGCTCGCCCACGCGGCCGGTAGGCGTGTTGACCGGCCGCCGCGAAGGTTTTTTTGGATTCGTGAATAGATTACCACGAATATCAGACAAATTGGGAACAATATTCCAGTTAACTGTATCTCAGTCGTCGGTCAACTCGTCTGAAAAATGCTTTCGTGAGGCCTAGTGCATACTTATCGCCACGAGCGACGCGACCTAAGGCTTGTCATCTATATCGACCGAAAGTCGATATTGCTTGTCATCTATATCGACCGAAAGTATGCACAGTCGCGATCGCGCAACACGGGAAGTATGCACTAGGTTTGATGTGTGCTCGTTGCGCAGGCTGACCGCGTGGGTGGAGAGTCTCATTCGGACAGGCTTAAGTAATCAGTGGGTGTCGTCTGAAAGTGAGGAAATCTCTGGTAAGAGAGCAGAGAGTGATTAGATTTGACATCATCCAAGTGGAGTGAATATTCAACTTAATGAAGGGAACTTAGGGGGGGGGGCAGCAACCAAAGAAGAGTAAACCTTCACTTGCAACACCTAATTAATATACCGGATTTTCTATTCTAAAGGTTCATGCACTTCTAATCCTCAGGCCTCTATTTTAGATGTACAATACCGCCGCTATCCAAGGGAAAAAATGGGCGAAATTTGCAAAGTGGGCAACTAAACCGTCTTTCGACCACAACTCACCTCAAAGTGCTCCGTTTTCAATATCGAAGACGCTGAAATGTACAGCATGTCGTGATCTAGCCGATAGTGTGATAATATTTCGCGAAATTTGAGAGCAACATTATTTTTCAAGGCGGAATACATTTTCATTTTGACCATGCTAGAGATCGCGTGCGGTTGTTTTTAATCGAATGGGCTCATTATCATGTGATAACCTTATCAAATTCATAACTAACTTCATATTAAAAAAGCGTTTTCATTGAACATTTTGGTCCTTTCGAGATTAAAAACGGAGCACTTTGAGGAGTGTTGGGGTCGAAAGACGCTTTAGTTGCCCACTTTGCCCATTTTTCCCTTGGATAGCGGCGGTATTGTACTTCGATTAGAGGTGTATGTACTTCAAATAGAGGGTGTACTTCTAATTCTCAGAGACCCGTCTTTTTGGTGTACCTCTATGACAGGTGTACTTCTAATAGGAGGTGTATTTCTAGCATTTCGACAAACAGACCCCAGATTCGTTTTCAGCACCCTAGAATACCCTTACATACAAGTTTTGAGCAAATCCGATTTCTTTTTCAAAACATCCCAAATAACTCCTGATGATACCCTTACCTTATCGTGAAATTTTAGCAAAGCTCATAGCTCAGCGGGGTCAGCGTATCTGCGCGTGGGGAAAGCCACCCTCACTGCCAGGTCCACGATGTCATTTAAACGGGGAATCGCTAAAATTTTACTGAAGTTTTAGATATGCTTGTAATTCAAAGTTTTCTGAATTTTTCGCGACTTTTTCTAGCGTCTGTCTTATACGACGTACTCAATGACTGAATGAACTTCTTGGAACCAGCAGCTTGGGGCGTGGTACTGCAAAGTTTTACTATAGACAAGAGATACTGACATACGTTTCGTTTCCGCAGATCCGACCTACGCTTTGTAAACTTTGCTTGTGAGATGGTCATTCGTTTTTCAAAATCCGATTTAAAGGCAGTGCTCATGATGAGAAAATTGCCCGTTTTTCGCAGGAAAGTAAACTTTGGGTTCTTCTGAGAATAGTGGGGATGGAAGTAACTCGAAAAACGGTCAGGAATTGTGTGAAAATCTCGTGAACCAGTCGACCCATTGGATCACCCCGCCCAAGCCATATGGCAGTTGTCCATAGTTTGTAGTGCCATACTCTTTATTCCTGGAAATTGTAAGATCTAAACATGAGCATTCAACTTTCTTAAATTTTCAAGAGTTTCTGGTATACGAAACAGAAAGCAAAGTCACTTACCTAAAAATTTCAAAGCTCAAAACAATTTGCGACGTTTGGTTTGACGTTTTGTCCGCAGTGCGCAGAACACACCAACAGGCGTAAATAAATAATAAATTGTTTTTTTAAGAACTTTTTTATTCGGCTTTCAAAAGTTCTATAGAGACGTTACCCAATAATCCTCTACATCGAGAACTCGCCCACTGAGAAACATAGAAAACTAGAATACGGCTTTCTATCGTGGACACAGCCTCTAAAAAGTTTTGAAAAAAATCTGCTTATCCCTGGAAGCACACGCGAGAGAACTATGGGACCTCGGCTTGGTACAGAATGTGCATATTATGGAATTCAAGTTCATGAAATCAGGTAAATGTGGTCGAATGTGCTCAAAAAATTCAAAAACTCAAAACTCAAAAAGCTTCTTAAGTTCAAGAAATGATTCTAAACTTTCACGCAAAAAAATGATTCAAAACTTCGTCAACATCAACGCTTATAGGACTGAAGAGGATGAATGCATCAGTGTTTCCCTAAGAGAGGAAATGAATTTTGAGAAAAGCAAGAGGCACGCTTTCGTTCCAAAAGAACTGAAAGACGAAGACGAGTGGATGAGAAACGTGGCAAGTCGGGTTGAGTGGATCGATAAATGGCATGGCTGGCTTCAGCGGCACTGTGATTTTGCCGCAGTAGCTCCGCAATAGTACCGCAATCATTGCGGCGCTATTGCGGTATTTGACACAAGTGCGAGCCCACTGCATCGTCATTGCGGTACGACTGCGGAACTATGGGGACTGCGGCACGATTGCGGTACTACAGCGGCCAGTTCTCTCAGAGTTGTGCGCGCGAAAAACGCTGCAAAATGTCGTTTTTGCAAAAAATATGCGCGGTACTGCATACTTCGGCGATTCGACAAAATTTTCGAATAATCAAGTTTCCGACGAACTCGATTTTTCAAAATTTCGAATAGTCGAATTTTCGATTAACCCGATTTTTCAGAATTTCGAATAATCGAGTTTTCGAGTAACTCAGCTTTTCAAAATTTCGAAGAATCGAGTTTTCGAAAAAATCGATTTTGCGAAATTTCTGATAATCGTGTTTCGACTTACTCGACTTTTCGAAATTTCGAATAATGGAGTAGTCGAATTGACTCGAATTTTCGAATAATTGAATGGTCAAGTCTTTGCCTAACTCAATTTTTGCAAATTTCATCAATTGAACTTCTAAAACACTTTATTTCGACTGTTTTAATCGAATTACATATTTTTTTGTTCTCGAATAAGGAGAATACCGCGTTCGACCATCGACGTTTCCCCGATGCTCCATCGCGGAACCGATCCCAGAGCTATCGCGGGACGATCGCGAGATCCTGTCAGCCTCCACCCCTTATCGTACTGCGTCGTATCATGCCGTCTCGGTGTTTCATCCGAAAGATCGTTGCCTATCTGATCAACATAAAGCTATAAGGTATCTGTCCGTGCCCTATTTCTCTCCGCTTTACAAATCTGCACAACGTGAGAGAGCTGGGCCGCGGGGGAACGATCAAGGTAGCATAATGGTACGAGCACGGGATTGACCACGGATGGGTCGATCGGGTAATTTTGCGGAACGGAGGCGGATCGCGGAGCAAGAGGGAGGCGAGCACGGCACAATCGCGGTACTAGCGCGAAGGATGCTCTCACAAGCAAACTACTATTAGTTCACCGAGCCAATCCGGTTAAAAAGTACTTTCCCAGAATCGTTTTTGACGTAGATCCGAGCGTGCTATTGTCAGCTGCCTTCATCCACTCTTAAAAAAGTTTTAGGCGTTTTTCGCCAGAGTTCAGCACCCGTTGTACGCTCTAATACTCGTTTTAGTCAATGGAAAATGTTGACTCGGACCTCATAATCGTGTTCAGCGCTCAAAACAACCCCCTGTTCCAAGTTCAAGTGAGAGCCTATTTTCCGAACTTTGCGCAAAGAGGCTGCGTTTTCCACTTAGACGGGTTTCGCGCTGAGCGTTTATTTATATCAATTTTAGGGCTCTGAAAGCGTTTAAAGTTATGTGCCTTTAAAGGCACAGGACACCCAAAAAATTATTTTTTAGATTACATGCTTATCTTGGAGAGAGTCACACGCTGATCACAGTGGTATCTCTGGAATCGTCCTAGACCCCCTTTGAACAGAGTTATGGATCTTCAAAAACGCCAAGATTTTGAGGGTGAAAAATTGGTGGACGAGTTGTCTCAGGTCTGTATTTCTCTTCATTCGCAATCGTTGAGTGAGAGAAAGCCAGAATAAGGAGACAGCCCGGTAATGAACTGAAGAACGACGACTTGTTGAAATTCATCCATCCCTCGAGCCGCTATCGAGGTCGAAAATCTGTTAGGGGGTCGGGCCTGTGGTGGTGAGTGAAGGGGGTCGGGCCTGTGGTGGTCGCTCATATCTCGCCTATTTGGAGGAATTGAGATCTGGCATTTGGCAAGTGTTATACAGGAGGGGTCTTCTACACAATTACTCGAAAATCTCAAAATTCATATCTGAGGGTGTACTGTGCCTTTAAAGGCAGTGTTCACGATAAAAATCGTTTTTCTGTTTTTCCGTCTATCTTGAAAACGGTCCCATGCTGATTTCAATGATGTCTCTGGAATTGTACAAGACCTTCTGGGAACGGAGTTATGGTCCCTCAAAAGTTGAGCTAGGGAAGCATGGTGGACGAGTTGTCCGAGACTTGTAACTTCCGTCTATTGCAGCCGATGTATGCGAGCCGACCTGAGTAGAGAGAGAAGTTGAGAATGAAAGGAAGAACGGGGCTATTGATCGGAAACCATCGCTCATCTCACGATTTCAAACCCAAAGCATACTTTACTGTTCAAAAAAAAAGAACAACTTTTCCATCGTGAATACTGCCTTTAATTCCTATCCGAATAAGACCTTTGCCCGGCCGGCATGCGTTTCGAGCGGCTGTCACAAATACAATTTTTGGGCGAGTATTCCCCTGGCTGCAAACTGCTGTTTGGGATCTTCCTACATACTTACTATTCGTCCAATAATCCTGCTGATCGATTCACAGGCGCAAAAAAAGCCTTGGCGACGGTGCTCGACACCCACTACGGCCGCGTGGGGGCAGTCTCATTCGGACAGACCTTAGTGAACAGCGCGAGATCATCCAAGTGTAGAACCAGGAACAGAATCAGAATCAGTTGAATAAGAAAATCGTCCTGATAAGAATGCAAGTTCAGTGATGGCTCAATAATGGTAAGGAGAAAAATGAAAAAAAGACAAGGTTAAGGTCAGTGGGCATTGCTGAAATGTCGATTTCGAGTCAGCAGCAAACCCTCTTCTAATGAAATGTGTCGTTGCGGCTACTCATCTCTGCCAAAACGGTTCCATATCAGGGATGAGCCGATTATCCGTTTTCTGTTCATCGGTTATTTGAGGATAAGGAATAAGAATCGATTCAGGTACTATTTAATGTACTAACATATTCGGGAACTTTCCCACAACTAGTCATGGGATGTCATCTGAATATTCATATATCAAAAGTCTATCATTCAGAGGACAGCTTTGAAATGACGTCTTGAAAATTTCAGTGCTATTGGAGGCCTTCCGTTTCCATCCGACTCTGATCAAGATGTCTCTAAAATGAAGTTCTTCTGATTAACTTTTCCTGCTACAGAAAGCAGCGTCTTTCTTTGATAATTTCGGCCACCACTCTGCTGAGAACATGCCTGCCCGATGCCTTTCGGGCACCGGCTAGACAGGTCCGCAACTGATTTGAAGGCTCCACGAAAGTTGCTAAGCTTGTTTTACTAGCCGCGAACCTATCACTAAACGGTTCATATCACGATCACAGCAGCTTCTTCTGCGAATTTTTTTGCGAGCCTCGTGCCTGCTGCTAACCCACCGAAAGCCTGCAGCTATGACGCTATTCATACTCCTCAACGCCAGCGCGTGACGAGTGGGCGCAGCGTTGGAGTAAGAAAGGTCTGACGCCTCGCTCGCGCGGCACGCGCGAGAGGACCGCTCCGTCATGCGGCGACAGCCGTAACGACTTTTCATCATTTTCATCACTAATCCAACATCGATTTCATTCCGTTCCAAAATAAATGAGTTCAGTACTCACTCACTCACTCATCCCGTTAGCTGGCGTCTGGCGGAGCGGGATGCCCTCTCAACCAATACACTGCTGTAGGTGCCATAGGAGCTCGTGCGGCCTGAACGATACGCTTCCATTCAGTACGGTTTGCAGCAATAAGTTTAGCGTTAGGAACACTGCACCGTTGGGTTTTCAAATCTTCTTCTATATGCTTGAGCCACGTCTTCTTCGGGGCCGTTCTCTGGATCTTCCACGACGGCGGGCGCTTCCGCCACAGCATACTGTACGGGAGCCGGCCAGCATCCATTCGACATACATGTCCAAACCACCGTAATCTTCTTGTCTTCAGTTGCTCTTCAACCAGCGGTTGATCCATACAGCTTCTTCTTATGTTATCGTTGCAAATACGGTCACGAATCGTGATCCCAAGAATATGTCGCAGGCACCGCAATTGGAAGACTTCCAGCTTGACAAGGTCTGGCTTCAGTAGAGTCCATGTTTCCGAACCATACAGTAGAATCGGAATTATTAGCGCTCGAAACAATCGCATTTTAGTCTCCAGTGAAACATTGTTTTTCTTCCACAGACACCAACCAAGCGATGCAAACGCACTGGATGCCTGCCCGATCCTGCTGCATACCTCTGCTGTGGCCGCAACTTTCCGTTCTTGCACGACTGATCCAAGGTATTTGAACTCCTTGACCTGCTGAAGTTCCGCCCCTTCGAAGTGCACAGTTGCAGGCGAGCCATCCGATGTCATCACTTTTGTCTTCTCCTGATTTATTCTTAGGCCGTAAGAGCTTGCAACAAGCGCCACTCTATTTATCAGGTACGTTGCATCCTCATCGGTATCCGCAAACACTGCACTGTCATCCGCAAAACATCAGATCCGAGACGTATCCATTAGTGCTATACTGAACACCTCTTCTGTTCTCAAAGACCTCCCTCATAATAGCGTCGACGACAGTATTGAAGAGCAACGGCGATATAACATCACCTTGGCGAACTCCAGCTTTAACCTTAAACTCTTCCGACAGCTTATCTCCAACGCGAACCGAGCTGGAAGAACCTTCATACGTTTTCTGGAGCAGGTTAACTATCTTGTCTGGTACATGTTCGCTATCAAGTGATCTCCACAGCGCAGGCCAATGAACACAGTCGAATGCAGACTTGAAATCAATGAAAGTGATGACAATTCGCTTTCCAGTGCGGATCCTCTCTTCCATAAGTTGTCGAAGAGTGAAAACTTGATCACTGCAGCTTCTCCCTGTCCGAAACCCTGCTTGTTCCTCACGAGCGGTCTGTTCTCGATGACGTTGAAGCCTGTTCTGGATAATCTTCATGAAGACTTTGCCTACGATTGACAGCAGACTGATCCCTCGGTAATTTTTGCAGTCCCTGGCGTCGCCCTTCTTGTGGATGGGTACAATTATTGCACGTTTCCAAGTAGCGGGTATGTTCTCTGACTGCCAGATGAGAGTTATTAGACGATGAAGCTGGAAGTAGCAACACGTTTCCACCCGCTTTGATGGCCTCAGCAGCAACATTGTCAACGCCTGATGCCCTGCCGTTCTTCAGCGATTTGATAGCAGTCTTCAGTTCCTCCACAGTGGGCTCTGAGCCGAGATCAGAATCTTCTGGCGCATCGATTGATGGTGGGTTGGGAAGCGGTCCCTGTGGCGCTTCATGACTGTAGAGTTCACCGAAGAACTGTTGCCAGCGACGAAGACGCTCTTCCACAGAGCGCACAAACGATCCATCTGCATTCCTAATGCTATCGCTAACGCGTTTCGTCTTCTTTCCAAGCCGCTTGAGTGTCCGATAGAGGGTGCGATAGTCATGCCTGTTAGCGGACTCCTCCAAATCAGCAGCCACCTTATTCCAGTACAACTCCCTTTCCGCTTTCAGCCTGCAACGAAGTTCTCTGCTGAGTTGCCGGTATCGATCAAAATTAGTCAGTTTCGCTCGCTTCCTCTCTTCGATGAGTAGCAAGGATTCGTCTGTTATCCACGGCTGGATCCGCCTGCGAGTAACAGGGCAAAGTGGTTTTGCACATTCCAAGATGGCGTCTGCTACTTGCCGCTCCTGCTCGTCCACCGATGCATTGTCCGACAATGATGCGAAGCGGTTTGACAGTGCCACTTCAGTAGTTCAGTACTAACTTCTTCAACCATGATAGTGAACACGTGCACAGATTTAGCTTGCTCGGCAAAGTTAAGGCCCACTCTGATACTCTCCCCCATAGCGTCGCCGCTGGAGGATTCGTAGTCTTCGCAAGCGCATCATACGCGTGAGGCGGATAGATAGTGTTCATACTCCACCACCCCGTCCGCGTGACGCGCGTACGCGCCGGCATCAAGGAGTATGAATAGCACCTAACATCGATCCTACCTTGACCGCCTCTGCGTCGCCATCTTCAGTTTGAAGGCTCGTGACGACTCAAAATATTCTAAGGTTTGCTAGAGCATACTTTGCCAACGCGTAGCTAGATGCCTCCGAGGACGCGGCTTGAAACGCCGCCCCATTCCATGCAGCGAGAACTTACGGTTTTTAGCTACGATAGCTGAAACCCGCATATTCTTGTGTCGAGGCTATAAGGGTACGAATTCTGCGCGTATTCTACGTAAAAACGAAGGCTAAATGCGATACATTGATCTCTTTGACGCTAAACCCGTAGATTCTCGCTATAATTTTGTAGCGAGAGTCTACGGATTTAGCGACAGCCTGTGTTGGAATGCAATCTCAAACCCGCGCTGGCTACGCGGAACGCAGGGATGCCGTTCGAACAGTGTTGGCCTAGTCAATCCACGAATAACTTGACACTCTGTGGGTGGTCGTGGAGGGTGACCCCGTGTCGCTCTCTGGAAGACCTTGCTAGGGATAATTTTGGCCGCTGGTATGCTGCAGGCCGTGGGGAAGAAATGCGCTCGATCGCAGCGGGGATCGTCTTCCTAGTACGGATCAAGAGTGGGAGAGTCGATCGACCGAGTGCTGCAACGAGAATGAGCGTAGAATATGTGGGTGCTGTAGCGAGAACCAAATGAGGCTAAACTTTCCGTAATTTACGTAAATTCTTGTGTCAAAAGACTATATGCCTCCGCAACCCTGGGCATCTCTGGTTCCAGTGTGAGGCATCTAGCTACACGTTGGCGGAGTATGAGACTGTGATTATGCTTGAACTCCCTTATTTTTCATCCGTGCGATCGTATTATTACTGTTCATGATAAACTTCTTAATGAACTGTACTTCACACCCCTTAACCCCCATGATGTCACAGCTAAGCCTGGTGAATACTAGAGTGAGGACTTTTTAAAAGAGACCGAACAAACAAATTTCGAGCAAATTCGTTCAGTTTTTATTTCGAACGAACGAATTTCGAATGATTTCGTTCATTTTTTATTTCGAACGGAAGAATTTCGTATAAATTCGTTCATTCCTTATTTCGAACGAACAAATTTCGCATAAATTCGTTCATTTTTTATTTCGAACGAACGAATTTCGAATAAATTCGTACATTTTTCATTCCAAACGAACTAATTTTGAATAAATTCGTTTTTTTTTATTTCGAACGAACGAATATTCGAATGACGAATAATTTAAAGGCACTGTTCGCGATAAAAATCGCTTTTCTGTTTTTTCACCTATCTTGAAGCCGGTCCCATTCTGATCCCAATGACGCTACTGGAATCGTACAAGACCTCCTGGGAATGGAGTTATGGTCCCTCAAAAATTGAGCTATAGAAGCATGGTGGACGAGTTGTCCGAGGCTTGTAACTTCCGTCTTTTGCAGCCGATATATGCGAGCTGACCTGAGTAAAGAGAGAAGTTGAGAGTGAAGGGAACAACGGGGCTTTGATCGGAAACAATCGCTCATCTCACGGTCTCAAGTGTTCCATTGTTCACGTCGAGAGGCGGAAAGGGGCCGGACTTGCCCACAGCGGCGGGGTTCGCCCACTTTTCTAAGCTGTTTTGCGG
Source organism: Aplectana chamaeleonis (assembly GCA_029168955.1). Lineage (NCBI taxonomy): Eukaryota > Metazoa > Nematoda > Chromadorea > Rhabditida > Cosmocercidae > Aplectana > Aplectana chamaeleonis. Next base: position 620,844 of record JAPDOI010000290.1, read on the forward strand.
CTCATGGGTAGCTTTTCGTCCCGTTTTTTCGACGCTGTTCTGCTTCTGAGAGCTACGAGAAGCGTTTGTCACAAAAAATTCGAGGATGAAGTTTATTGCGAACAATGCCTTTAAGCATCCATTACAATATCGTGCAACTACGAAGTGAGCGGCAATAACAAGTTGAATTCTTCTTCTAAAGCTTTATTCCCACCTAAAAATGATGAAATTAATACGGCACGACTCATCTTCAAACCTGTACGGACTACAACGCAAGGAACGCTACAAAATCAACTTTTCCGCTCTAACTTAGCCTAAGGAGCTTATTCGAGGTGCTGAACATGAATAAGAGGTTCACTTTCGGTGCTTCGAAAGATCACGGTAAGTATAGAGTAATTATATGTATAGTTAAAGTCTCCGATATGACTGAAAATTTGCGTAGAGAACCTACCCCTAAACGTTCTCAGATAAAAAGGAGCTCGACGCTCACTCCGATCTTCCCACTTTCGCGGAGACATGCGATAGGCGAGTGTTAGCCCTCCTGACACGAGAGCGTGCCCATCACGGGCAAAGCGTGCCCCCCAAAAAGATGCTGGACGCTCAAGACGCTAGTTTCCAAGGAAGGCATACGACGCGGTTCGGAGACAGGACTCGGATGAATGCAATGCGGTCGGTTCAATTGCCCAATTTCGCGGTACTTGGCTCCGCTTGGACGCTGGAGGCCCTGCTCAATCGCTGGTGACCCCAATTGGTGCTCGGTGCACTGGCCGGGTCGCGTGTTGGCGTGCGGCCGCGTCGTGCACCGGTGCGTGAGTATATTTTTGCAAACAAAAAGCTCAGAGGGGCTTATCACCAGGGCAGGAAGCCGCTACTGGCCCACGACAGTCGCTACCGCCCCCGCGATAGCTACTACCGTGGGCGACAAAACTTCGGATTTTGCGCTCCACGGCCACTATCCCGCTGGCGGCTTTCAGTGGGGGGGGGAGCGCGTATTTGTCTTTTTGTCTGAGCCATTAATCCTTCAGAAATTGCGAAAAGGATAGAAGATTCCTGATCCACAGCTCAGAAAAGCCTCTTGGCGAAGTTTTAGCCACATCGGTGCTATCACTAGAAGGGGGGGGGAGTATCAATTGCCATCCCACTTGAGCTCGCCCATTTTTCCGTGCCGCCGCGCAATTATAAGGCCGTAGTTATACACCAGCGGAATGAAAACGTCCCGCGATGACATTGGCGCTGCTTGTCGCGTGGATCAGGGACTCGTCTGCAATGTTGCGTCTTTGACATCGTTGACGCAATATTGCAGACTAAAAATTCCCGGGCGTTACAATTGTATTTCATCTATATTTCACGCCTCTATCACTTGATTGACTTGACTGACTTACTTGACTTAAACGGTTGGCTTTCGCCTGACGCGGTCATTCCGCATCTTAACCGAGGTGTGCCATCCTAGTAGTCAGCCGTGTCCTTTGTCACGGTCCTCAGCCACAATTTAAACACAAACCATCCATTGATCACTATTCCACTTCCTGCGAAGTAAAACATCGCGCCTGAATTGCCTTTCAATGCCGAGTGATTTCAAATCGTCCTCCACCAAATCCGTCCAAAACTTTCGCCTACGTCCAGGCGGCCGCTTCCAGACAGGACTTGGAAGCATCCTTAGAGCGTGTTGAACAAGACGATCGGGCGATCTTCTTAAAATATGCCCCAATAGACGAAGACTACCTTCCATTGCTGCTTGAGATGGCGTTAGGAGATGCTGGCACCTCCCTCGTGTCAGGCGTTGATGTACTGCGTCGACTTCCTTGTAAAGGTCTTCGCTATGGCATACACGCGGCCAGAAATATCCAAGCAAACGCCTAAAAAGCTTCCTCTCCGTGCAATCCAACCTTTCCATCAGCGTCTTCGGTGCTGCCCACGTCTCCGATCCGTACATCATGTTAGGGCGAATAGCGGATAAGTAGACGCGCAACTTGACTTCCTTCGCGATGGGGGTTAGACCACGAACACTTAGTTAGAGAATTGAATGCAGTCGTAGCTTTCGCACATCGTTGTCGAATATCCGCTGCATAACTACCATCGTTCTTCAGCAAACAGCACAAATAACAGAAATCGTCCACCAGTTCGATACGTTGTCCGTCCACACAAACTCCCGTTGAAGGCCTCTGAGAGACCCACATCTGCTTGCATTTGTGCATTTAAGAAGTTCATAGCCAGCGGCATACTTCGAAACGAGGTTCGCAGTTTTGCGTTGTTTTCAGCGAATAACACAGTGTCATCACTTGTTTATAGCAGAAAATCACTAGAAATCTATTGATCTTGTCATAGCAGTGCTCGTTATGTCGTTTTGGTGATACTTTAACAAGTTTAGATCGGAAAAATAATCAGCTGATGGAAATTGGCAAATTTCCAACAGGGTAGGTCCCGCAAAGATACAGTATACAATGCCGTAGCGTGTATAACTGCTCGGTGCGGGTATCCGGCGTGTTTTTCTGGGGCAACTCTTCCTTTTGACATGCCTCAGCACTGTTAGGACTCACATAACGTCGGCATGGATCCGGAAGAGACTTCGCGTTCACTGTTAAAGGTTAGCGCACACTCGGGGCCATATGCTATAACATAGGTGCACCGAGTTTGCGCAAACCTCCAATAGGGAACGCAAAGTCTCTTCAGGATCCATGCCGATGTTAAGTGTTAGTTGTCGTGCTATTTTCGCAACGCCCCGCCGGTGTAAAACTACGGCCTGACACCAATCCGGGGTTTCCTCCCCTGTCAGAAGCGTTGCGGCGCGGAGAAATTAATGCCTTTAATGAAGAATTTTGAAAACTAAACCTGCACAAATCCCGATATTACCCCCCTTTTATACAACTCACAAAGAATACATGGGGATTGCTCTTCTATTACTTCTACAACTACTTCTCAAAGTTTCGCCGCGCGCGACGCTTTTGAAAATCGATTGCAAAAATAAATTTCACTCGATCACGTAACGATTTTAGGGAGCTTAGGCCCACAATGTACATCACTATGTAGGAATTTGAGCTGTAAATACGATGGCGTTTTCAGAATCCAAAAATGTCTTCATTCAAAAAAAGTTATAAGCATCGGACATTTTTTGCCTTTCTCTTCCCAAGTTTCGTTAGTGCTCTCCGTTTTTATAAAACTTAGCGCGGGTATTGTAGTCTCATAGCACCTTTGATTTTGTTTTTTTATTAAGTGCAACGGAAAAGCTTGTAAAATCCTTCCTTTCGTCTTTTACTTTCGACAAATGATCTATGATTGACCACATTAGTATTTTCAATCATATCACTACATTTCCCAGTTGGCTTGTTACTTCAGGTTATCGTGCGCCAAAACATTTTGTAAAATATTTCTAAAAATGTTTCGACATCTTTGACCTCTAATTGCTCGCAGTAATGACATGCCAATCACTAATCTCGCCAGAGGGTCAAAGCTCTAGAAACTCCCGGTATTTTTCTCGAAGAATCTCTTTCTGGCTTGACTTTTGCTGAGAGATTAATTTGAAAGAGGCAAAACATCTGACAGCTTTTGCCTTCGGTGAGTCTTGGAGCTCAACACTGTCTCAAAAAAGGCACAATCCTGGGCGAAATCCTATCAGTAACGGTGCTGGTTTTCATTAGTTTCCATTTTTACGAACGAGGGAGCGTCGGGTGGCTCACAATAACATGCTTGAATGTTTCTGAATGTTTCGACCTCAGTTTTTAAGTGCCTCTCAATTTGGGCTATCAACTCCTAATTGGAATAGAAGATATGTAGCTTCACCCATTTCCAGCCCACTGTTGGAAAATTAGCTTCCTGGGTCAACGAGAAGTGTTCTCACAAGATCGTGAACGCCATTTGAAAATAAACCAAAATCGAGCGTTTTTTTCCATGGCTTTCGATTCTCAGGGAACCGTTCCAGACCACTTCTTGGTGGTAATACCAACTCTTGCGATCTCATCAATGGAAGGAAAACCGCTTCTCCACAATTACTGCAAACGGTATTTCCGGATTCAGGGTTGCGCAAGTGATGCAGGGTTGCGCAAGTGCGAGTTGTGGACAAATACGGTACACGCTTAGCGCGCAACACAATTTTCACACATGGAACGTAGAAAGAAATCACTAAACTAGTAAAGCAACAGAAAACTTTTCGCAATTTGACGCCCAGATCAGCTGTAATTTGGGAGTTTCGACCGGTCCTTAGGACCTGATAATAATTGTCATCAGAATAATACTCTTGCACGACGAGGTAGGAGAAGAAAAAATAGAAGTTTATCTAACTGTTTTGCTTTGCTACGGATTAGTATGATTTGGAAATGAAACATTTTTGAGAAACTCGCTAAAAGAAGTGAAATGTCTTATGATACTGATTTGGCATGGGAATAAACTCAAAAGAAGCGCTAAAAACTCAGTGAAATGATTCATCGTTGATTTGGCTGTGCAATTGTTTACTAAACAACAAAAATTGAGTGTGAGATTGCAGAACCAAATCACGCACATCTTACTAAGCACACACATTTATTCGTGTGACTGCAATTCTCTTAGGTGACAACATTCGCATAGACACACTACGTGATGTTATTTCCACTTTCATTAATTGATAGTCAATCGGAAGCGAACGCGTCAAATAATTTAGTAATGCTTGAAAATCAATATTTCTGAATGATTGAGGTGGGAGACACAACATAATTTTGCAAGGACCTGAGACTTGTTAACCTAAACTGCAAGCGTTAGGTTGATTTCAGAAGAGATGTGCGTGATTTGGTTTTTCAATCTCACACTCAATTTTTGTTGTTTAGTAAATAAGTGCACAGCCAAATCAACGATGAATCATTTCACTGAGTTTTTAGCGCTTCTTTTGAGTTTATTCCCATGCCAAATCAGTATCATAAGACATGTCACTTCTTTTAACGAGTTTCTCACAAATGTTTCATTTCCAAATCATATTCATCCGTAGCAAAACAAAACAGTTAGATAATTTCACTTTATTTTAGCAAAGGTTTCTTTTTAAAGGCCCATTACACCCTCAGATATGACCTTTCAAATGTTCATGCAGTTGTGTAGTAGACCCCTCTTGCATAACACTTGCCCACCCCTTCTAGCACCACCACATTTCACACCCTTTTTCATGGTTTCCGAACCCAATAACGACTAGATGAACGGTTGAATCACAACCGCGTTTTCGATTTTCACTCCCTTTCCGGTCCTCCCGGTTGGGTCGAGCACACGATCCGTACCGCTTGGCATACTAGCAGTTGGGTCCCGCCCTCTTTCACCGGCGCTTGGCGCATTTTTGAGTCGAGCCTCACACACTTTCCCCGGCGCTTGGCGCACTTCCAGTTGGGTCCCGCACGCTTTCCTCGGCGCTTGGCGTACCCAGAGTTGGGTCCCGCACACGTTCTCCGGCGCTTGGCATGCTCCCAGTTAGATCCCGCCCACTATCCCCGGCGCTTGGAGCGCTCCCAGTTGGGTCCCACACGCTTTCTCCGGCGCTCGGCGCTTTTTTGTTGGGGTCCCGCACACGTTCCCCGTCGCTTGGCACACTTTTAGTTGAGTCGCGAACACGTTCCCCGGCGCATGGCGCACTTTTGGTTGGGTCCCACACACGTTCTGTGGGGTTTGGCACACTTCCAGTTGGGCACCGCGCACGTTCCCCGGCTCTCAGCACAGTTCTAGTTGGGTCCCGCATACGTGGCCCGGCGCTTGGCGCACTTCTACTTGGGTCCTGCACACGTTTTCCGGCTCTTGGCGCACTTCTAGTTGGGTCCCGAACACGTTCCCCGGCGCTCAGCACAGTTCTAGTTGGGTTCCGCATACGTTGCCTGGCGCTTGGCGCACTTCCACTTGGGTCCTGCACACGTTCCCCGGCGCTTGGCGCACCTCTACTTGGGTCCTGCACACGTTCCCCGGCGCTCAGCACAGTTCTAGTTGGGTTCCGCATACGTTGCCTGGCGCTTGGCGCACTTCCACTTGGGTCCTGCACACGTTCCCCGGCGCTTGGCGCACCTCTACTTGGGTCCTGCACACGTTCTCCGGCTCTTGGCGCACTTCTAGTGTGGTTCAGAACACGTTCCTTGCGCTCGGCGCACTTCTAGTTGGGTCCCGAACACGTTCCCCGGCGCTCAGCACAGTTCTAGTTGGGTCCCGCATACGTTGCCCGGCGCTTGGCGCACTTCTACTTGGGTCCTGCACACGTTTTCCGGCTCTTGGCGCACTTCTAGTGTGGTTCTGAACACGTTCCTGGCGCTCGGCGCACTTCTAGTTGGGTCCCGAACACTTTCCCCGGCGCTTGGCGCACTTCCAGTTAGATCCCGCCCACTATCCCCGGCGCTTGGAGCGCTCCCAGTTGGGTCCCACACACTTTCTCCGGCGCTCGGCGCTTTTTATTTGGGGTCCCGCACACGTTCCCCGTCGCTTGGCACACTTTTAGTTGAGTCGCGAACACGTTCCCCGGCGCATGGCGCACTTTTGGTTGGGTCCCGCACACGTTCTGTGGGGTTTGGCACACTTCCAGTTGGGCACCGCGCACGTTCCCCGGCTCTCAGCACAGTTCTAGTTGGGTCCCGCATACGTGGCCCGGCGCTTGGCGCACTTCTACTTGGGTCCTGCACACGTTTTCCGGCTCTTGGCGCACTTCTAGTGTGGTTCCGAACACGTTCCTTGCGCTCGGCGCACTTCTAGTTGGGTCCCGAACACGTTCCCCGGCGCTCAGCACAGTTCTAGTTGGGTTCCGCATACGTTGCCTGGCGCTTGGCGCACTTCCACTTGGGTCCTGCACACGTTCCCCGGCGCTTGGCTCACCTCTACTTGGGTCCTGCACACGTTCCCCGGCGCTCAGCACAGTTCTAGTTGGGTTCCGCATACGTTGCCTGGCGCTTGGCGCACTTCCACTTGGGTCCTGCACACGTTCCCCGGCGCTTGGCGCACCTCTACTTGGGTCCTGCACACGTTCTCCGGCTCTTGGCGCACTTCTAGTGTGGTTCAGAACACGTTCCCCGGCGCTCAGCACAGTACTAGTTGGGTTCCGCATACGTTGCCTGGCGCTTGGCGCACTTCCACTTGGGTCCTGCACACGTTCCCCGGCGCTTGGCGCACCTCTACTTGGGTCCTGCACACGTTCCCCGGCGCTCAGCACAGTTCTAGTTGGGTTCCGCATACGTTGCCTGGCGCTTGGCGCACTTCCACTTGGTCCTGCACACGTTCCCCGGCGCTTGGCGCACCTCTACTTGGGTCCTGCACACGTTCTCCGGCTCTTGGCGCACTTCTAGTGTGGTTCAGAACACGTTCCTTGCGCTCGGCGCACTTCTAGTTGGGTCCCGGACACGTTCCCCGGCGCTCAGCACAGTTCTAGTTGGGTCCCGCATACGTTGCCCGGCGCTTGGCGCACTTCTACTTGGGTCCTGCACACGTTTTCCGGCTCTTGGCGCACTTCTAGTGTGGTTCTGAACACGTTCCTGGCGCTCGGCGCACTTCTAGTTGGGTCCCGAACACTTTCCCCGGCGCTTGGCGCATTTCCAGTTGGGATCCGCCCACTATCCCTGGCGCTTGGAGCGCTCCCAGTTGGGTCCCACACACGTTCTCCGGCGCTCGGCGCACTTTTATTTGGGTCCCGCACGTTCCCCGGCGCTTGGCGCACTTCTGTGGGTCCGCACACGTTCCCCGGCGCTTGGCGCACTTCTACTTGGGTCCGCACGTTCCCCGGCGCTTGGCGCACTTCTAGTTGGGTCCCGCACACGTTTCCCTGCGCTCGGCGCACTTCTAGTTGGGTCCCGCACACGTTTCCCTGTGCTCAGCGCACTTTTAGTTGGGTCCTTCACAAGTTCCCCGGCGCTCAGCACAGTTCTAGTTGGGTCCCGCATACGTTGCCCGGCGCTTGGCGCACTTCTACTTGGGTCCTGCACACGTTCCCCGGCGCTTGGCGCACCTCTACTTGGGTCCTGCACACGTTCTCCGGCGCTTGGCGCACTTATAGCTGGGTTCCGCACATGTTCCTGGAGCTCGGCGCACTTCTAGTTGGGTCCCGCACACGTTCCCCGGCGCTCAGCGCAGTTCTAGTAGGGTCCCGCATACGTTGCCCAGCGCTTGGCGCACTTCTACTTGGGTCCTGCACACGATCCCCGGCGCTTGGCGCACTTCTAGTGTGGCTCCAAACACGTTCCTGGCGCTTGGCGCACTTCCACTTGGGTCCAGCACACGTTCCCCGGCGCTTGGCGCACCTCTACTTGGGTCCTGTACACGTTCCCCGGCGCTTGGCGCACTTATAGCTGGGTTCCGCACATGTTCCTGGCGCTCGGCGCACTTCTAGTTGGGTTCCGCACACGTTCCCCGGCGCTTGGAGCGCTCCCAGCTGGGTCCCGCACACTTTCTCTGGCGCTCGGCGCTTTTTATTTGGGGTCCCGCACACGTTTCTTGGCGCTTGGCGCACTTCCAGTCAGGTCCCACACGCTTTCCTCGGCGCTTGGCGCACTTTTGGTTGGGTCCCGCACACGTTCTGTGGGCTTGGCGCCCTTCTAGTTGGGTCCCGAACACGTTCCCCGGCGCTCAGCACAGTTCTAGTTGGGTCCCGCACACGTTGCCCGGCGCTCGGCGCACTTCTACTTGGGTCCTGCACACGTTCTCCGGCTCTTGGCGCACTCCTAGTTGGGTCCCGCACACGTTGCCCGGCGCTTGGCGCACTTCTAGTTGGTCAGGTCCGAACACGTTCCTGGTGCTCGGCGCACTTCTAGTTGGGTCCCGCACACGTTCCCCTGCGCTCAGCTTAGTTCTAGTTGGGTCCCACATACGTTGCCCGGCGCTTGGCGCACTTCTACTTGGGTCCTGCACACGTTTCCCGGGGCTTGGCGCACTTATAGCTGGGTTCTGCACACGTTCCCCGGCGCTCGGCGCACTTCTAGTTGGGTCCCGCATACGTTGCCCGGCGCTGGGCGCACTTCCACTTGGGTCCTGCACACGTTCCACGGCGCTCGGCGCACTTCTAGTTGGGTCCCGCACACATTTCCCGTCGCTTGGCGCACTTCTAGTTGGGTCCTGCACACGTTCTTCGGCGCTTGGCGCACTTCTCGTTGGGTCTCGCACACGTTCTCCGGCACTTGGCGCGCTTCTACTTGCGTTCTGCACACGTTCCCCGGCGCTTGGCGCACTTCTAGTGTGGTTCCAAACACGTTCCTGGCGCTCGGAGCACTTCTAGTTGGGTCCCGCATACGTTGCTCGGCGCTTGGCGCACTTCTAGTTGGGTCCCGCACACGTTCCCCGGCGCTTGGCGCACTTCTACTTGGGTCCTGCACACGTCCCCCGGCGCTTGGCGCACTTCTAGTTGGGTCTCGCACCGTTCCCCGGCGCTCAGCACAGTTCTAGTTGGGTCCCGCATACGTTGCTCGTCGCTTGGCGTACTTCTACTTGGGTCCTGCACAAGTTCCCCGGCGCTTGGCGCACTTCTAGATGGGTCTCGCACCGTTCCCCGGCGCTCAGCACAGTTCTAGTTGGGTCCCGCACACGTTTCCCGTCGCTTGGCGCACTTCTACTTGGGTCCTGCACACGTTCCCCAGCGCTTGGCGCACTTCTGTTTGGGTCCTGCACACGTTCTCCGGCTCTTGGCGCACTTCTAGTGTGGTTCCGAACACGTTCCTAGCGCTCAGCGCACTTCTAGTTGGGTCCCGAACACGTTCTCCGGCGCTCAGCACAGTTCTAGTTGGGTCCCGCACGTTGCCCGGCGCTTGGCGCACTTCCACTTGGGTCCTGCACACGTTCCCCGGCGCTTGGCGCACTTCTAGTTGGGTCCTGCACACGTTCCTCGGCGCTTGGCGCACCTCAGTTGGGTCCCGCACACGTTTTCCGACGCTTGGCACACTTCTAGTTGGGTCCCGCACAGGTTCTCCGGCGCTTGGCGCACTCCCACTTGGGTCCCGTACACTTTTTCCGGCGCTCGGCGCTTTTTATTTTGGGTCTCGCACACGTTCCCCGTCGCTTGGCACACTTTTAGTTGGGTCGCGAACACGTTCCCCGGCGCTTGGCGCACTTTTGGTTGGGTCCCGCACACGTTCTGTGGGGTTTGGCACACTTCCAGTTGGGCACCGCGCACGTTCCCCGGCGCTCAGCACAGTTCTAGTTGGGTCCCGCATACGTTGCCCGGCGCTTGGCGCACTTCTACTTGGGTCCTGCACACGTTCTCCGGCTCTTGGCGCACTTCTAGTGTGGTTCCGAACACGTTCCTGGCGCTCAGCGCACTTCTAGTTGGGTCCCGAACACGTTCCCCGGCGCTCAGCACAGTTCTAGTTGGGTCCCGCATACGTTGCCCGGCGCTTGGCGCACTTCTACTTGGGTCCTGCACACGTTCTCCGGCTCTTGGCGCACTTCTAGTTGGGTCCCGAACACGTTCCCCGGCGCTCAGCACAGTTCTAGTTGGGTCCCGCATACGTTGCCCGGCGCTTGGCGCACTTCCACTTGGGTCCTGCACACGTTCCCCGGCGCTTGGCGCACCTCTACTTGGGTCCTGCACACGTTCCTGGCGCTCGGCGCACTTCTAGTTGGGTCCCGAACACGTTCCCGGCGCTTGGCGCACTTCTACTTGGGTCCTGCACACGTTGCCCGGCGCTTGGCGCACTTCCACTTGGGTCCAGCACACGTTTCCCGTCGCTTGGCGCACTTGAATTTGGGTCCCGCACACCTTTCCGGCGCTTGGCCACTTCTAGTTGGGTCCCGCACACAATCCCCGGCGCTTGGAGCACTCCCAGTTGGGTCCTGCACACGTTCCCCGGCGCCTGGCGCACTTCTACTTGGGTCCTGCACACGTTCTCCGGCTCTTGGCGCACTTCTCGTTGGGTCTCGCACACGTTCCCCGGCGCTCGGAGCATTTCTAGTTGGGTCCCGCACACGTTCCCCGGCGCTCAGCACAGTTCTAGTTGGGTCCCGCATACGTTGCCCGGCGCTTGGCGCACTTCCACTTGGGTCCTGCACACGTTCTCCGGCTCTTGGCGCACTTCTAGTTGGGTCCTGCACACGTTCCCCGGCGCTTAGCGCACCTCTACTTGGGTCCTGCACACGTTCCCCGGCGCTTGGCGCACTTCTAGTTGGGTCCCGCACACGTCGCCCGGCGCTTGGCGCACTTCCACTTGGGTCCTGCACACGTTCCCCGGCGCTTGGCGCACTTCTAGTTGGGTCCCGCACACGTTGCCCGGCGCTTGGCGCACTTCCACTTGGGTCCTGCACACGTTGCCCGGCGCTTGGCGCACTTCTACTTGGGTCCTGCACACGTTCTCCGGCTCTTGGCGCACTCCCAGTTGGGTCCCGCACACGTTGCCCGGCGCTTGGCGCACTTCCACTTGGGTCCTGCACACGTTCCCCGGCGCTTGGCGCACTTCCACTTGGGTCCTGCACACGTTCCCCGGCGCCTAGCGCACTTCTAGTTGGGTCCCGCTCACGTTCTCCGGCTCTTGGCGCACTTCTAGTTGGGTCCCGCACACGTTGCCCGGCGCTTGGCGCACTTCCACTTGGGTCCTGCACACGTTCCCCGGCGCTTGGCGCACTTCTAGTTGGGTGCCGCACACGTTCCCCGGCGCTTGGCGCACTTCTACTTGGGTCCTGCACACGTTCCCCGGCGCTTGGCGCACCTCTACTTGGGTCCTGCACACGTTCCCCGGCGCTTGGCGCACCTCTACTTGGGTCCTGCACACGTTCTCCGGCTCTTGGCGCACTTCTAGTTGGGTCCCGCACACGTTTCCCGGCGCTCAGCACAGTTCTAGTTGGGTCCCGCATACGTTGCCCAGCGCTTGGCGCACTTCCACTTGGGTCCTGCACACGTTCCCCGGCGCTTGGCGCACTTCTACTTGGGTTCTGCACACGTTCCCCGGCGCTCAGCACAGTTCTAGTTGGGTCCCGCATACGTTGCCCAGCGCTTGGCGCACTTCTACTTGGGTCCTGCACACGTTCCCCGGCGCTTGGCGCACTTCTACTTGGGTCCTGCACACGTTCTCCGGCTCTTGGCGCACTTCTAGTGTGGTTCCGAACACGTTCCTGGCGCTCAGCGCACTTCTAGTTGGGTCCCGAACACGTTCCCCGGCGCTCAGCACAGTTCTAGTTGGGTCCCGCATACGTTGCCCGGCGCTTGGCGCACTTCTGCTTGGGTCCTGCACACGTTCTCCGGCTCTTGGCGCACTTCTAGTGTGGTTCCGAACACGTTCCTGGCGCTCAGCGCACTTCTAGTTGGGTCCCGAACACGTTCTCCGGCTCTTGGCGCACTCCTAGTTGGGTCCCGCACACGTTGCCCAGCGCTTGCCGCACTTCTGCTTGGGTCCTGCACACGTTCTCCGGCTCTTGGCGCACTTCTAGTGTGGTTCCGAACACGTTCCCCGGCGCTCAGCACAGTTCTAGTTGGGTCCCGCACACGTTCCCCGTCGCTTGGCGCACACTTTTAGTTGAGTCGCGAACACGTTCCCCGGCGCTTGGCGCACTTTTGGTTGGGTCCCGCACACGTTCTGTGGGGTTTGGCACACTTCCAGTTGGGCACCGCGCACGTTCCCCGGCGCTTGGCGCACCTCTACTTGGGTCCTGCACACGTTCCCCGGCGCTTGGCGCACCTCTACTTGGGTCCTGCACACGTTCTCCGGCTCTTGGCGCACTTCTAGTTGGGTCCCGCACACGTTTCCCGGCGCTCAGCACAGTTCTAGTTGGGTCCCGCATACGTTGCCCAGCGCTTGGCGCACTTCTACTTGGGTCCTGCACACGTTCCCGGCGCTCGGCGCACTTCTAGTTGGGTGCCGCACATGTTTCCCGGTGCTCAGCGCACTTCTAGTTGGGTCCCGCACACGTTGCCCGGCGCTTGGCACACTTCCACTTGGGTCCTGCACACGTTCCCCGGCGCTTGGCGCACCTCTACTTGGTTCCTGCACACGTTCTCCGGCTCTTGGCGCACTTCTAGTGTGGTTCCGAACACGTTCCTGGCGGTCAGCACAGTACTAGTTGGGTTCCCGCATACGTTGCCCGGCGCTTGGCGCACTTCCACTTGGGTCCTGCACGTTCCCCGGCGCTTGGCGCACCTCTACTTGGGTCCTGCACACGTTCCCGGCGCTCAGCGCACTTCTAGTTGGGTTCCGCACACGTTGCCGGCGCTTGGCGCACTTCCACTTGGGTCCTGCACACGTTCCCCGGCGCTTGGCGCACCTCTACTTGGGTCCTGCACACGTTCTCCGGCTCTTGGCGCACTTCTAGTGTGGTTCAGAACACGTTCCCGGCGCTCGGCGCACTTCTAGTTGGGTCCCGGACACGTTCCCCGGCGCTCAGCACAGTTCTAGTTGGGTCCCGCATACGTTGCCCGGCGCTTGGCGCACTTCTACTTGGGTCCTGCACACGTTCTCCGGCTCTTGGCGCACTTCTAGTGTGGTCCTGAACACGTTCCTGGCGCTCGGCGCACTTCTAGTTGGGTCCCGAACACGTTCCCCGGCGCTTGGCGCATTTCCAGTTGGGTCCCGCCCACTATCCCCGGCGCTTGGCGCACTCCCAGTTGGGTCCCACACACGTTCTCCGGCGCTCGGCGCACTTCTATTTGGGGTCCCGCACACGTTCCCCGGCGCTTGGCGCACTTCTAGTTGGGTCGCGAACACGTTCCCCGGCGCATGGCGCACTTCTAGTTGGGTCCCGCACACGTTCTGTGGCGCTTGGGGCACTTCTAGTTGGGTCCCGCACACGTTTCCCGGCGCTCAGCACAGTTCTAGTTGGGTCCCGCATACGTTGCCCGGCGCTTGGCGCACTTCTACTTGGGTCCTGCACACGTTCTCCGGCTCTTGGCGCACTTCTGTTTTGGTCCCGCATACGTTCCCCGGCGCTCAGCACAGTTCTAGTTGGGTCCCGCAAACGTTGCCTGGCGCTTGGCGCACTTCCACTTAGGTCCAGCACACGTTCCCCGGCGCTTGGAGCACCTCTACTTGGGTCCTGCACGCTCCCCGGCGCTCAGCACAGTTCTAGTTGGGTCCCGCACACGTTTCCCGTCGCTTGGCGCACCTCTACTTGGGTCCTGCACGCGTTCTTCGGCGCTTGGCGCACTTCCACTTGGGTCCAGCACACGTTCCCCGGCGCTTGGCGCACTTCTAGTGTGGTTCCGAACACGTTCCCCGGCGCTCAGCACAGTTCTAGTTGGGTCCCGCATACGCTGCCCGGCGCTTGGCGCACTTCCACTTGGGTCCTGCACACGTTCCCCGGCGCTTGGCGCACCTCTACTTGGGTCCTGCACACGTTCTCCGGCTCTTGGCGCACTTCTAGTTGGGTACCGCACACGTTGCCGCTTGGCGCACTTCCACTTGGGTCCTGCACACGTTCCCCGGGGCTTGGCGCACTTCTGCTTGGGTCCTGCACACGTTCTCCGGCTCTTGGCGCACGTCTAGTGTGGTTCCGAACACGTTCCTGGCGCTCAGCGCACTTCTAGTTGGGTCCCGAACACGTTCCCCGGCGCTCAGCACAGTTCTAGTTGGGTCCCGCATACGTTGCCCGGCGCTTGGCGCACTTCTGCTTGGGTCCTGCACACGTTCTCCGGCTCTTGGCGCACTTCTAGTGTGGTTCCGAACACGTTCCTGGCGCTCAGCGCACTTCTAGTTGGGTCCCGAACACGTTCTCCGGCTCTTGGCGCACCTCTACTTGGGTCCCGCACACGTTCCCCGGCGCTTGACGCACTCTTCCTCGGGTCCCGCACACTTTCTCCGGCGCTCGGCGCTTCTTATTTGGGGTCCCGCACACGTTCCCCGGCGCTTGGCGCACTTTTAGTTGAGTCGCGAACACGTTCCCCGGCGCTTGGCGCACTTTTGGTTGGGTCCTGCACACGTTCTGTGGGGCTTGGCGCACTTCCAGTTGGGTCCCGCGCACGTTCCCCGGCGCTCAGCACAGTTCTAGTTGGGTCCCGCATACGTTCCCCGGCGCTTGGCGCACTTCCACTTGGGTCCAGCACACGTTCCCCGGCTCTTGGCGCACTTCTAGTTGGGTCCCGAACACGTTCCTAGGCGTTCAGCACACTTCTAGTTGGGTCCCGCATACGTTGCCCGGCGCTTGGCGCACTTCCACTTGGGTCCTGCACACGTTCCCCGGCGCTTGGCGCACTTCTAGTTGGGTCCCGCACACGTTCCCGACGCTCAGTACTGTTCTAGTTGGGTCCCGCATACGTTCCCCGGCGCTTGGCGCACCTCTACTTGGGTCCCGCACACGTTGCCCGGCGCTTGGCGCACTTCTACTTGGGTCCTGCACACGTTCTCCGGCTCTTGGCGCACTTCTAGTGTGGTTCCGAACACGTTCCTGGCGCTCAGCGCACTTCTAGTTGGGTCCCGAACACGTTCCCCGGCGCTCAGCACAGTTCTAGTTGAGTCCCGCATACGTTGCCCGGCGCTTGGCGCACTTCCACTTGGGTCCTGCACACGTTCTCCGGCTCTTGGCGCACTTCCAGTTGGGTCCTGCACACGTTCCCCGGCGCTTAGCGCACCTCTACTTGGGTCCTGCACACGTTCCCCGGCGCTTGGCGCACCTCTACTTGGGTCCTGCACACGTTGTCCGGCGCTTGGCGCACTTCCACTTGGGTCCTGCACACGTCCCCCGGCGCTTGGCGCACCTCTACTTGGGTCCCACACACGTTGCCCGGCGCTTGGCGCACCTCTACTTGGGTCCCGCATACGTTCCACGGCGCTTGGCGCACTTCTAGATGGGTCCCGCACACGTTCCCCGGCGGTCAGCACAGTTCTAGTTGGGTCCCGCATACGTTGCCCGGCGTTTGGCGCACTTCTACTTGGGTCCTGCACACGTTCCCAGGCGCTTGGCGCACTTATAGATGTGTCCTGCACGCATTCTTCGGCGCTTGGCGCACTCATAGCTGGGTTCTGCACACGTTCCCCGGCGCTTGGCGCACTTCTAGTTGGGTCCCGCACACGTTGCTCCGGCGCTTGGCGCACTTCTAGTTGGGTCCCGCACACGTTCCCCGGCGCTTGGCGCACTTCTAGTTGGGTCCTGCACACGTTCTCCGGCGCTTGGCGCACTTCTATGGGTTCCGCACACGTTCCCCGGCGCTTGGCGCACAGTTCTAGTTGGGTCCCGCACACGTTCCCGGCGCTTGGCGCACTCATTGGGTCCTGCACACGTTCCCCGGCGCTTGGCGCACTTCCTTGGGTCCGCACACGTTCCCCGGCGCTTGGCGCACTTCTATGGGTCCCGCACACGTTCCCCGGCGCTTGGCGCACTTCTACTTGGGTCCTGCACACGTTCCCCGGCGCTTGGCGCACTTCTAGTTGGGTCCTGCACACGTTCTCCGGCTCTTGGCGCACTTCCACTTGGGTCCAGCACACGTTCCTGGCGCTCGGAGCACTTCTAGTTGGGTCCCGCACACGTTCCCCGGCGCTCAGCACAGTTCTAGTTGGGTCCCGCATACGTTGCTGGGCGCTTGGCGCACTTCTACTTGGGTCCTGCACACGTTCTCCGGCTCTTGGCGCACTTCTAGTGTGGCTCCAAACACGTTCCTGGCGCTTGGCGCACTTCCACTTGGGTCCAGCACACGTTCCCCGGCGCTTGGCACACTTCCAGTTGGGCCCCGCACAGGTTCCTCGGCGCTTGGCGCACTCCCACTTGGGTCCGGCACACGTTCCCCGGCGCTTGGCGCACTTCCAGTTGGGTCCTACAAACGTTTCCCGGCGAGTGGCGCACTTCTGGTTGGGTCCCGCACACGTTCTGTGGCGCTTGGCACACTTTTAGTTGGGTCGCGAACACGTTCCCCGGCGCTCGGCGCACTTCTAGTTGGGTCCCGCATACGTTGCCCGGCGCTTGGCGCACTTCTACTTGGGTCCTGCACACGTTCTCCGGCTCTTGGCGCACTTCTAGTGTGGTCCCGAACACGTTCCCCGGCGCTCAGCACAGTTCTAGTTGGGTCCCGCATACGTTGCCCTGCGCTTGGCGCCTTTCCACTTGGGTCCTGCACACGTTCCCCGGCGCTTGGCGCACCTCTACTTGGGTCCTGCACACGTTCCCCGGCGCTCAGCACAGTTCTAGTTGGGTTCCGCATACGTTGCCTGGTGCTTGGCGCACTTCCACTTGGGTCCTGCACACGTTCCCCGGCGCTTGGCGCACCTCTACTTGGGTCCTGCACACGTTTTCCGGCTCTTGGCGCACTTCTAGTGTGGTTCCGAACACGTTCCTGGCGCTCGGCGCACTTCTAGTTGGGTCCCGAACACGTTCCCCGGCGCTCAGCACAGTTCTAGTTGGGTCCCGAACACGTTCCCCGGCGCTCAGCACAGTTCTACTTGGGTCCTTCACACGTTGCCCGGCGCTTGGCGCACTTCCACTTGGGTCCAGCACACGTTCCCCGGCGCTTGTCGCACTTCTAGTTGGGTCCCGCACACGTTCCTAGACGTTCAGCACAGTTCTAGTTGGGTCCCGCATACGTTGCCCGGCGCTTGGCGCACTTCCACTTGGGTCCCGCTCACGTTCCCCGGCGCTTGGCGCACCTCTACTTGGGTCCTTCACACGTTCCCCGGCGCTTGGCGCACTTCTAGTGTGGTTCAGAACACGTTCCCCGGCGCTCGGCGCACTTCTAGTTGGGTCCCGAACACGTTCCCCGGCGCTCAGCACAGTTCTAGTTGGGTCCCGTATACGTTGCCCGGCGCTTGGCGCACTTCCACTTGGGTCCTGCACACGTTCCCCGGCGCTTGGCGCACCTCTAGTGTGGTTCTGAACACGTTCCCGGCGCTTGGCGCACTTCTAGTTGGGTCCCGCACACGTTCCCCGGCGCTTGGCGCACTTCCAGTTGGGTCCCGCACGTTCCTCGGCGCTTGGCGCACCCAAAGTTGGGTCCCGCACACGTTCTCCGGCGCTTGGCATGCTCCCAGTTGGGTCCCGCATACGTTGCCCGGCGCTTGGCGCACTTCCACTTGGGTCCCGCACACATTCTGCGGCGCTCGGCGCTTTTATTTGGGGTCCCGCACACGTTCCCCGTCGCTTGGCACACTTTTAGTTGGGTCGCGAACACGTTCCCCGGCGCTTGGCGCACTTTTGGTTGGGTCCCGCACACGTTCTGTGGGGTTTGGCACACTTCCAGTTGGGCACCGCGCACGTTCCCGGCGCTCAGCACAGTTCTAGTTGGGTCCCGCATACGTTGCCCGGCGCTTGGCGCACTTCTACTTGGGTCCTGCACACGTTCTCCGGCTCTTGGCGCACTTCTAGTGTGGTTACAAACACGTTCCTGGCGCTCGGAGCATTTCTAGTTGGGTCCCGCACACGTTCCCCGGCGCTCAGCACAGTTCTAGTTGGGTCCCGCACACGTTTCCCGGCGCTCAGCACAGTTCTAGTTGGGTCCCGCATACGTTGCTCGGCGCTTGGCGCACTTCTACTTGGGTCCTGCACACGTTCTCCGGCTCTTGGCGCACTTCTAGTGTGGTTCCGAACACGTTTCTGGCGCTCGGCGCACTTCTAGTTGGGTCCCGAACACGTTTCTCGTCGCTTGGCGCACTTCTACTTGGGTTCTGCACACGTTCCCCGGCGCTTGGCGCACCCAGAGTTGGGTCCCGCACACGTTCTCCGGCGCTTGGCGCTTCCAGTTAGATCCCGCCCACTATCCCCGGCGCATGGCGCGCTCCAGTTGGGTCCCGCACACTTTCTCCTGGCGCTCGGCGCACTTCTAGTTGGGTCACGCACACGTTCCCCGTCGCTTGGCACACTTTTAGTTGAGTCGCGAACACGTTCCCCGGCGCTTGGCGCACTTTTGGTTGGGTCCCGCACACGTTCTGTGGGGTTTGGCACACTTCCAGTTGGGCACCGCGCACGTTCCCCGGCGCTCAGCACAGTTCTAGTTGGGTTCCGCACATGCTCCTGGCGCTCGGCGCACTTCTAGTTGGGTCCCGCACACGTTTCCCGGCGCTTGCCGCACTTCTACTTGGGTCCTGAACACGTTCCCCGGCGCTTGGCTTACTTCTACTGGGGTCCTGCGCATGTTCCCCGGCGCTCGGCGCACTTCTAGTTGGGTCCCGAACACGTTCCCCGGCTCTCAGCACAGTTCTAGTTGGGTCCCGCATACGTTGCCCGGCGCTTGGCGCACTTCCACTTGGGTCCCGCACACGTTCCCCGGCGCTTGGCGCACCTCTACTTGGGTCCTGCACACGTTCCCCGGCGCTTGGCGCACTTCCACTTGGGGCCTGCACACGTTGCCCGGCGCTTGGCGCACTTCTGCTTGGGTCCTGCACACGTTCTCCGGCTCTTGGCGCACTTCTAGTGTGGTTCCGAACACGTTCCTGGCGCTCGGCGCACTTCTAGTTGGGTCCCGAACACGTTCCCCGGCGCTCAGCACAGTTCTAGTTGGGTCCCGCATACGTTGCCCGGCGCTTGGCGCACTTCCACTTGGGTCCTGCACACGTTCCCCGGCGCTTGGCGCACCTCTACTTGGGTCCTGCACACGTTCCCCGGCGCTCAGCACAGTTCTAGATGGGTCGCACACGTTGCCCGGCGCTTGGCGCACTTCCACTTGGGTCCTGCACACGTTCCCCGGCGCTTGGCGCACCTCTAGTTGGGTCCTGCACACGTTCCCCGGCGCTCAGCACTGTTCTAGGTGGGTCCCGCACACGTTGCCCGGCGCTTGGCGCACTTCCACTTGGGTCCTGCACACGTTCCCCGGCGCTTGGCGCACTTCTACTTGGGTCCTGCACACGTTCTCCGGCTCTTGGCGCACTTCTAGTGTGGTTCCGAACACGTTCCTGGCGCTCGGCGCACTTCTAGTTGGGTCCCGAACACGTTCCCCGGCGCTCAGCACAGTTCTAGTTGGGTCCCGCATACGTTGCCCGGCGCTTGGCGCACTTCTGCTTGGGTCCTGCACACGTTCTTCGGCGCTTGGCGCACTTCTAGTGTGGTTCCGAACACGTTCCTGGCGCTCGGCGCACTTCTAGTTGGGTCCCGAACACGTTCCCCGGCGCTTGGCGCACTTCCAGTTGGGTCCCGCACGCTTTCCTCGGCGCTTGGCGTGCCCAAAGTTGGGTCACGCACACGTTCTCCGGCACTTGGCGTGCTCCCAGTTAGATCCCGCCCACTATCCCCGGCGCTTGGAGCGCTCCCAGTTGGGTCCCACACACTTTCTCCGGCGCTCGGCGCCTTTTATCTGGGGTCCCGAACACGTTCCCCGTCGCTTGGCACACTTTAGTTGAGTCGCGAACACGTTCCCCGGCGCATGGCGCACTTTTGGTTGGGTCCCGCACACGTTCTGTGGGGTTTGGCACACTTCCAGTTGGGCACCGAGCACGTTACCCGGCTCTCAGCACAGTTCTAGTTGGGTCCCACATACGTTGCCCGGCGCTTGGCGCACTTCTACTTGGGTCCTGAACACGTTCTCCGGCTCTTGGCGCACTTCTAGTGTGGTTCCGCACATGTTCCTGGCGCTCGGCGCACTTCTAGTTGGGTGCTGCACACGTTCCTGGCGCTCAGCGCACTTCTAGTTGGGTCCCGAACACGTTCCCCGGCGCTCAGCACAGTTCTAGTTGGGTCCCGCATACGTTGCCCGGCGCTTGGCGCACTTCTGCTTGGGTCCTGCACACGTTCTCCGGCTCTTGGCGCACTTCTAGTGTGGTTCCGAACACGTTCCTGGCGCTCAGCGCACTTCTAGTTGGGTCCCGAACACGTTCTCCGGCTCTTGGCGCACTCCTAGTTGGGTCCCGCACGCTTTCCTCGGCGCTTGGCGCACCCAGAGTTGGGTCCCGCACACGTTCTCCGGCGCTTGGCATGCTCCCAGTTAGATCCCGCCCACTATCCCCGGCGCATGGAGCGCTCCCAGTTGGGTCCCACACACTTTCTCCGGCGCTCGGCGCTTTTTATTTGGGGTCCCGCACACGTTCCCCGTCGCTTGGCACACTTTTAGTTGAGTCGCGAACACGTTCCCCGGCGCTTGGCGCACTTTTGGTTGGGTCCCGCACACGTTCTGTGGGGTTTGGCACACTTCCAGTTGGGCACCGCGCACGTTCCCCGGCTCTCAGCACAGTTCTAGTTGGGTCCCGCATACGTTGCCCGGCGCTTGGCGCACTTCTACTTGGGTCCTGCACACGTTTTCCGGCTCTTGGCGCAGTTCTACTTGGGTCCTGCACACGTTCTCCGGCTCTTGGCGCACTTCTAGTGTGGTTCCGAACACGTTCCTTGCGCTCGGCGCACTTCTAATTGGGTCCCAAACACGTTCCCCGGCGCTCAGCACAGTTCTAGTTGGGTTCCGCATACGTTGCCTGGCGCTTGGCGCACTTCCACTTGGGTCCTGCACACGTTCCCCGGCGCTTGGCGCACCTCTACTTGGGTCCTGCACACGTTCCCCGGCGCTCAGCACAGTTCTAGTTGGGTTCCGCATACGTTGCCTGGCGCTTGGCGCACTTCCACTTGGGTCCTGCACACGTTCCCCGGCGCTTGGCGCACCTCTACTTGGGTCCTGCACACGTTCTCCGGCTCTTGGCGCACTTCTAGTGTGGTTCAGAACACGTTTCCTTGCGCTCGCTGCACTTCTAGTTGGGTCCCGCACACGTTTCCCGGCGCTCAGCACAGTTCTAGTTGGGTCCCGCATACGTTCCCCGGCGCTTGGCGCACTTCTACTTGGGTCCTGCACACGTTCTCCGGCTCTTGGCGCACTTCTAGTGTGGTTCCGAACACGTTCCTGGCGCTCGGCGCACTTCTAGTTGGGTCCCGAACACGTTCCCGGCGCTCAGCACAGTTCTAGTTGGGTCCCGCATACGTTGCCCGGCGCTTGGCGCACTTCCACTTGGGTCCTGCACACGTTCCCCGGCGCTTGGCGCACCTCTACTTGGGTCCTGCACACGTTCTCCGGCTCTTGGCGCACTTCTAGTGTGGTTCAGAACACGTTCCTTGCACTCGGCGCACTTCTAGTTGGGTCCCAAACACGTTCCCCGGCGCTCAGCACAGTTCTAGTTGGGTTCCGCATACGTTGCCTGGCGCTTGGCGCACTTCCACTTGGGTCCTGCACACGTTCCCCGGCGCTTGGCGCACCTCTACTTGGGTCCTGCACACGTTCCCCGGCGCTCAGCACAGTTCTAGTTGGGTTCCGCATACGTTGCCTGGCGCTTGGCGCACTTCCACTTGGGTCCTGCACACGTTCCCCGGCGCTTGGCGCACCTCTACTTGGGTCCTGCACACGTTCTCCGGCTCTTGGCGCACTTCTAGTGTGGTTCAGAACACGTTCCTTGCGCTCGGCGCACTTCTAGTTGGGTCCCGAACACGTTCCCCGGCGCTCAGCACAGTTCTAGTTGGGTCCCGCATTCGTTGCCCGGCGCTTGGCGCACTTCTACTTGGGTCCTGCACACGTTTTCCGGCTCTTGGCGCACTTCTAGTGTGGTTCCGAACACGTTCCTGGCGCTCGGCGCACTTCTAGTTGGGTCCCGAACACGTTCCCCGGCGCTCAGCACAGTTCTAGTTGGGTCCCGCATACGTTGCCCGGCGCTTGGCGCACTTCCACTTGGGTCCTGCACACGTTCCCCGGCGCTTGGCGCACATCTACTTGGGTCCTGCACACGGTCTCCGGCTCTTGGCGCACTTCTATAGTGGTTCCGCACACGTTCCTAGCGCTCGGCGCACTTCTAGTTGGGTCCCGAACACGTTCCCCGGCGCTCAGCACAGTTCTAGTTGGGTCCCGCATACGTTGCCCGGCGCTTGGCGCACTTCCACTTGGGTCCTGCACACGTTCCCCGGCGCTTGGCGCACCTCTACTTGGGTCCTGCACACGTTCTCCGGCTCTTGGCGCACTTCTAGTGTGGTTCCGAACACGTTCCTGGCGCTCGGCGCACTTCTAGTTGGGTCCCGAACACGTTCCCCGGCGCTCAGCACAGTTCTAGTTGGGTCCCGCATACGTTCCCCGGCGCTCAGCGCAGTTCTAGTTGGGTCCCGCATACGTTGCTCGGCGCTTGGCGCACTTCTAGTGTTGTTCCGAACACGTTCCTGGCGCTCGGCGCACTTCTAGTTGGGTCCCGAACACGTTCCCCGGCGCTCGGCGCACTTCTAGTTGGGTCCTAAACACGTTCCTGGCGCTCAGCGCACTTCTAGTTGGGTCCCGCACACGTTGCCCGGCGCTTGGCGCACTTCCACTTGGGTCCTGCACACGTTCCCCGGCGCTTGGCGCACTTCTACTTGGGTCCTGCACACGTTCTCCGGCTCTTGGCGCACTTCTAGTGTGGTTCCGAACACGTTCCTGGCGCTCAGCGCACTTCTAGTTGGGTCCCGAACACGTTCTCCGGCTCTTGGCGCACTTCTAGTTGGGTCCCGCACACGTTTCCCGGCGCTCAGCACAGTTCTAGTTGGGTCCCGCATACGTTGCCCAGCGCTTGGCGCACTTCTACTTGGGTCCCGCACACGTTGCCCGGCGCTTGGCGCACTTCCACTTGGGTCCTGCACACGTTCCCCGGCGCTTGGCGCACTTATAGCTGGGTCGCGAACACGTTTCCCGGCGCATGGCGCACTTTTGGTTGGGTGCCGTACACGTTCTGTGGGGTTTGGCAGCACACTTCCAGTTGGGCACCGCGCACGTTCCCCGGCGCTTGGCGCACTTCTGTTTGGGTCCCGCACACGTTTCCGGCGCTTGGCGCACTTCTACTTGGGTCCTGCACACGTTCCCGGCGCTTGGCGCACCTCTACTTGGGTCCTGCACACGTTCTCCGGCGCTTGGCGCACTTCTAGTGGGTTCAGAACACGTTCCCGGCGCTCGGCGCACTCCTAGTTGGGTCCCGAACACGTTCCCCGGCGCTCTGCACAGTTCTAGTTGGGTCCGGCATACAATTCCCAGCGCTTGGCGCACTTCTGCTTCGGTCCTGCACACGTTCTCCGGCTCTTGGCGCACTTCTAGTGTGGTTCTGAACACGTTCCCCGGCGCTTGGCGCACTTCTAGTTGGGTCCCGAACACTTTCCCCGGAGCTTGGCGCATTTCCAGTTGGGTCCCGCACGCTTTCCTCGGCGCTTGGCGCACTTCCAGTTGGGTCCCGCACACGTTCTCCGGCGCTTGGCATGCTCCCAGTTAGATCCGCACACGTTCCCCGGCGCTTGGCGCACTCACACTCGGGTCCCGCACACTTTCTCCGGCGCTCGGCGCTTCTTATTTGGGGTCCCGCACACGTTCCCCGTCGCTTGGCACACTTTTAGTTGAGTCGCGAACACGTTCCCCGGCGCTTGGCGCACTTTTGGTTGGGTCCCGCACACGTTCTGTGGGGTTTGGCACACTTCCAGTTGGGCACCGCGCACGTTCCCCGGCGCTCAGCACAGTTCTAGTTGGGTTCCGCATACGTTGCCCGGCGCTTGGCGCACTTCTACTTGGGTCCTGCACACGTTTTCCGGCTCTTGGCGCACTTCTAGTGTGGTTCCGAACACGCTCCTGACGCTCGGAGCACTTCAAGTTGGGTCCCGAACACGTTCCCCGGCGCTCAGCACAGTTCTAGTTGGGTCCCGCACACGTTTCCCGGCGCTCAGCACAGTTCTAGTTGGGTCCCGCATACGTTCCCTGGCGCTTGGCGCACCTCTACTTGGGTCCTGCACACGTTCCCCGGCGCTTGGCGCACTTCTAGTGTGGTTCCGAACACGTTCCTGTGGCTCGGCGCACTTCTAGTTGGGTCCCGAACACGTTGCCCGGCGCTTGGCGCACTTCCAATTGGGTCCCGCACGCTTTCCTCGGCGCTTTGCGTACCCAGAGTTGGGTCCCTCACACGTTCTCCGGCGCTTGGCATGCTCCCAGTTGGATCCCGCCCACTATCCCCGGCGCTTGGAGCGCTCCCAGTTGGGTCCCGCACACTTTCTCCGGCGCTCGGCGCTTTTTATTTGGGGTCCCGCACACGTTCCCCGTCGCTTGGCACACTTTTAGTTGAGTCGCGAACACGTTCCCCGGCGCATGGCGCACTTTTGGTTGGGTCCCGCACACGTTCTGTGGGGTTTGGCACACTTCCAGTTGGGCACCGCGCACGTTCCCCGGCGCTCAGCACAGTTCTAGTTGGGTCCCGCATACGTTGCCCGGCGCTTGGCGCACTTCTACTTGGGTCCTGCACACGTTCTCCGGCTCTTGGCGCACCTCTACTTGGGTCCTGCACACGTTCTCCGGCTCTTGGCGCACTTCTAGTGTGGTTCCGAACACGTTCCTGGCGCTCGGCGCACTTCTAGTTGGGTCCCGAACACGTTCCCCGGCGCTCAGCACAGTTCTAGTTGGGTCCCGCATACGTTGCCCGGCGCTTGGCGCACTTCCACTTGGGTCCTGCACACGTTCCCCGGCGCTTGGCGCACTTCTACTTGGGTCCTGCACACGTTCCCCGGCGCTCAGCACTGTTCTAGTTGGGTCCCGCATACGTTGCCCGGCGCTTGGCGCACTTCCACTTGGGTACTGCACACGTTCCCCGGCGCTTGGCGCACCTCTACTTGGGTCCTGCACACGTTCTCCGGCTCTTGGCGCACTTCTAGTGTGGTTCAGAACACGTTCCTTGCGCTCGGCGCACTTCTACTTGGGTCCTGCACACGTTCCCCGGCGCTCAGCACAGTTCTAGTTGGGTCCCGCATACGTGGCCCGGCGCTTGGCGCACTTCTACTTGCGTTCTGCACACGTTTCCCGGCGCTTGGCGCACTCCTAGTGTGGTTCCAAACACGTTCCTAGCGCTCGGAGCACTTCTAGTTGGGTACCGCACACGTTCCCCGGCGCTCAGCACAGTTCTAGTTGGGTTCCGCACATGTTCCTGGCGCTCGGCGCACTTCCACTTGGGTCCTGCACACGTTCCTCGGCGCGTGGCGCACTTCTACTTGGGTCCTGCACACGTTCTCCGGCTCTTGGCGCACTTCTAGTGTGGTTCAGAACACGTTCCTTGCGCTCGGCGCACTTCTAGTTGGGTCCCAAACACGTTCCCCGGCGCTCAGCACAGTTCTAGTTGGGTTCCGCATACGTTGCCCAGCGCTTGGCGCACTTCTACCTGGGTCCTGCACACGTTCTCCGGCGCTTGGCGCAATTATAGCTGGGTTCTGCACATGTTCCCGGCGCTCAGCACAGTTCTAGTTGGGTCCCGCATACGTTGCCCGGCGCTTGGCGCACTTCTAGTTGGGTCCTGCATACGTTCCCCGGCGCTTGGCGCACCTCTACTTGGGTCCTGCACACGTTCTCCGGCTCTTGGCGCACTTCTAGTGTGGTTCAGAACACGTTCCTTGCGCTCGGCGCACTTCTAGTTGGGTCCCGAACACGTTCCCCGGCGCTCAGCACAGTTCTAGTTGGGTCCCGCATTCGTTGCCCGGCGCTTGGCGCACTTCTACTTGGGTCCTGCACACGTTTTCCGGCTCTTGGCGCACTTCTAGTGTGGTTCTGAACACGTTCCTGGCGCTCGGCGCACTTCTAGTTGGGTCCCGAACACTTTCCCCGGCGCTTGGCGCACTTCCAGTTGGGTCCCGCACGCTTTCCTCGGCGCTTGGCGTACCCAAAGTTGGGTCCCGCACACGTTCTCCGGCGCTTGGCATGCTCCCAGTTAGATCCCGCCCACAATCCCCGGCGCTTGGAGCGCTCCCAGTTGGGTCCCACACACTTTCTCCGGCGCTCGGCGCTTTTTATTTGGGGTCCCGCACACGTTCCCCGTCGCTTGGCACACTTTTAGTTGAGTCGCGAACACGTTCCCCGGCGCATGGCGCACTTTTGGTTGGGTCCCGCACACGTTCTGTGGGGTTTGGCACACTTCCAGTTGGGCACCGCGCACGTTCCCGGCTCTCAGCACAGTTCTAGTTGGGTCCCGCATACGTTGCCCGGCGCTTGGCGCACTTCTACTTGGGTCCTGCACACGTTTTCCGGCTCTTGGCGCACTTCTAGTGTGGTTCCGAACACGTTCCTGGCGCTCGGCGCACTTCTAGTTGGGTCCCGAACACGTTCCCCGGCGCTCAGCACAGTTCTAGTTGGGTCCCGAACACGTTCCCCGGCGCTCAGCACAGTTCTAGTTGGGTCCCGCATACGTTGCCCGGCGCTTGGCGCACTTCTACTTGGGTCCTGCACACGTTTTCCGGCTCTTGGCGCACTTCTAGTGTGGTTCCGAACACGTTCCTGGCGCTCGGCGCACTTCTAGTTGGGTCCCGAACACTTTCCCCGGCGCTTGGCGCACTTCCAGTTGGGTCCCGCACGCTTTCCTCGGCGCTTGGCGTACCCAGAGTTGGGTCCCGCACACGTTCTCCGGCGCTTGGCATGCTCCCAGTTAGATCCCGCCCACTATCCCCGGCGCATGGAGCGCTACCAGTTGGGTCCCACACACTTTCTCCGGCGCTCGGCGCTTTTTATTTGGGGTCCCGCACACGTTCCCCGTCGCTTGGCACACTTTTAGTTGAGTCGCGAACACGTTCCCCGGCGCATGGCGCACTTTTGGTTGGGTCCCGCACACGTTCTGTGGGGTTTTGCACACTTCCAGTTGGGCATCGCGCACGTTCTCCGGCGCTCAGCACAGTTCTAGTTGGGTCCCGCATAAGTTGCCCGGCGCTTGGCGCACTCCTACTTGGGTCCTGCACACGTTCCCCGGCGCTTGGCGCACTTATACATGGGTCCCGCACACGTTCTCCGGCTCTTGGCGCACTTCTAGTGTGGTTCCGAACACGTTCCTTGCGCTCGGCGCACTTCTAATTGGGTCCCAAACACGTTCCCCGGCGCTCAGCACAGTTCTAGTTGGGTTCCGCATACGTTGCCTGGCGCTTGGCGCACTTCCACTTGGGTCCTGCACACGTTCCCCGGCGCTTGGCGCACCTCTACTTGGGTCCTGCACACGTTCCCCGGCGCTCAGCACAGTTCTAGTTGGGTTCCGCATACGTTGCCTGGCGCTTGGCGCACTTCCACTTGGGTCCTGCACACGTTCCCCGGCGCTTGGCGCACCTCTACTTGGGTCCTGCACACGTTCTCCGGCTCTTGGCGCACTTCTAGTGTGGTTCAGAACACGTTCCTTGCGCTCGGCGCACTTCTAGTTGGGTCCCGAACACGTTCCCCGGCTCTCAGCACAGTTCTAGTTGGGTCCCGCATACGTGGCCCGGCGCTTGGCGCACTTCTACTTGGGTCCTGCACACGTTTTCCGGCTCTTGGCGCACTTCTAGTGTGGTTCCGAACACGTTCCTGGCGCTCGGCGCACTTCTAGTTGGGTCCCGAACACGTTCCCCGGCGCTCAGCACAGTTCTAGTTGGGTTCCGCATACGTTGCCTGGCGCTTGGCGCACTTCCACTTGGGTCCTGCACACGTTCCCCGGCGCTTGGCGCACCTCTACTTGGGTCCTGCACACGTTCTCCGGCTCTTGGCGCACTTCTAGTGTGGTTCAGAACACGTTCCTTGCACTCGGCGCACTTCTAGTTGGGTCCCAAACACGTTCCCCGGCGCTCAGCACAGTTCTAGTTGGGTTCCGCATACGTTGCCTGGCGCTTGGCGCACTTCCACTTGGGTCCTGCACACGTTCCCCGGCGCTTGGCGCACCTCTACTTGGGTCCTGCACACGTTCCCCGGCGCTCAGCACAGTTCTAGTTGGGTTCCGCATACGTTGCCTGGCGCTTGGCGCACTTCCACTTGGGTCCTGCATACGTTCCCCGGCGCTTGGCGCACCTCTACTTGGGTCCTGCACACGTTCTCCGGCTCTTGGCGCACTTCTAGTGTGGTTCAGAACACGTTCCTTGCGCTCGGCGCACTTCTAGTTGGGTCCCGAACACGTTCCCCGGCTCTCAGCACAGTTCTAGTTGGGTCCCGCATACGTTGCCCGGCTCTTGGCGCACTTCTACTTGGGTCCTGCACACGTTTTCCGGCTCTTGGCGCACTTCTAGTGTGGTTCCGAACACGCTCCTGGCGCTCGGCGCACTTCTAGTTGGGTCCCGAACACGTTCCCCGGCGCTCAGCACAGTTCTAGTTGGGTCCCGCATACGTTGCCTGGCGCTTGGCGCACTTCCACTTGGGTCCTGCACACGTTCCCCGGCGCTTTGCGCACCTCTACTTGGGTCCTGCACACGTTCTCCGGCTCTTGGCGCACTTCTATAGTGGTTCCGAACACGTTCCTTGCGCTCGGCGCACTTCTAGTTGGGTCCCGAACACGTTCCCCGGCGCTCAGCACAGTTCTAGTTGGGTCCCGCATACGTTGCCCGGCGCTTGGCGCACTTCTACTTGGGTCCTGCACACGTTCCCCGGCGCTTGGCGCACCTCTACTTGGGTCCTGCACACGTTCTCCGGCTCTTGGCGCACTTCTAGTGTGGTTCCGAACACGTTCCTGGCGCTCGGCGCACTTCTAGTTGGGTCCCGAACACGTTCCCCGGCGCTCAGCACAGTTCTAGTTGGGTCCTGAACACGTTCCCCGGCGCTCAGCACAGTTCTAGTTGGGTCCTGCACACGTTTTCCGGCTCTTGGCACACTTCTAGTGTTGTTCCGAACACGTTCCTGGCGCTCGGCGCACTTCTAGTTGGGTCCCGAACACGTTCCCCGGCGCTCGGCGCACTTCTAGTTGGGTCCTAAACACGTTCCCCGGCGCTCAGCACAGTTCTAGTTGGGTCCCGCATACGTTGCCTGGCGCTTGGCGCACTTCCACTTGGGTCCTGCACACGTTCCCGGCGCTTGGCGCACCTCTACTTGGGTCCTGCACACGTTCTCCGGCTCTTGGCGCACTTCTAGTGTGGTTCCGAACACGTTCCTGGCGCTCGGCGCACTTCTAGTTGGGTCCCGAACACGTTCCCCGGCGCTCGGCGCACTTCTAGTTGGGTCCTGAACACGTTCCCCGGCGCTCAGCACAGTTCTAGTTGGGTCCCGCATACGTTGCCTGGCGCTTGGCGCACCTCTACTTTTGTCCCGCATACGTTGCCCGGTGCTTGGCGCACTTCCACTTGGGTCCTGCACACGTTCCCCGTCGCTTGGCACACTTTTAGATGAGTCGCGAACACGTTCCCCGGCGCATGGCGCACTTTTGGTTGGGTCCCGCACACGTTCTGTGGGGTTTGGCACACTTCCAGTTGGGTCCTGCACACGTTCCCCGGCGCTTGGCGCACTTCTGTTTGGGTCCCGCACACGTTTCCGTCGCTTGGCGCACTTCTACTTGGATTCTGCACACGTTCCCCGGCGCTTGGCGCACTTAAATTTGGGTCCCGCCCACCTTCCAGGCGCTTAGCGCACTTCTAGATGGGTCTCGCACAGGTTCTCCAGCACTTGGCGCACTTCTTTTTGGAGCCCGCATACGTTTCCCAGTGCTTGCCGCACTTCTACTTGGGTCCTGCACGCGTTCTTCGGCGCTTGGCGCACTTCTAGTTGGGTCTCGCACACGTTCCCCGGCGCTCAGCACAGTTCTAGTTGGGTCCCGCATACGTTGCTCGTCGCTTGGCGCACTTCTACTTGGGTCCTGCACACGTTCCACGGCGCTTGGCGCACTTATAGCTGGGTTCCGCACACGTTCCCGAAGCTTCGCGCACTTCTAGATGCGTCCCGCAATAAACGGTGTGCACACGGTTCCTGATGGACGAGAAGCAGACCTACCCTAACGCTTGCAATCAATTCACTCTTATCACAATACCACTCCATTTCTCTCAATTGGCCAACCATGTTTCTTATCATTCAAAAGTTTCACTGGACTGACACACACACACAGACACACACACACACACACACACACACACACACACACACACACACACACACACACACACACACACACACACACACACACACACAAACACACACACACACAAACACACACACACACACACACACAGACAGACACACACACACACAAACACACACACAGACACACACAGACACACACACACACACACACACACACAAACACACACACACACACACACACACACACACACACACAACGAGACATAACTGCTTTAAGTATAACGATTCGAACATTCTAGGCTCAACGATACCTTCGCGTTTTTCGCTGTGATGCTGTCATATATGTACTATTTTAGCTGTTGTCAAACCAAGTGAATGTTAGTAGTTGTTCTGACTACTTATACCATTTATAAAACTAGCCGTATTACTTTTTTTTGTCCTACTAATCTAGTATAATTTCAGTGGAATATAACTGCAAAAAGGTCAATAAAGTTCGTTTCGATCCTTACTTCATACGAACTTTATTGGTACAGTCTTCCCGAGTCTCTTCAGTGAAGAAGAAGGCTGTTTCATCCGTTTGAAACTTTTGGCTAATATTACTGCATTAAAATACGTAATGTATTAGCAAAAGTAGTAAGTAAATTTTTTTCTGAAGGGCCCAAGAGAGAACGTCGCAAAAAAGGAAAATTCTCTAAAGGATCCTTAATTAAAACAGGAAGAATATTATTCATAACTTACATGCTTGCGACTTTGACGCTCTTGCAACATTATAAAATGAGCAATATAGTCTCGCAGGCAAACCACGAGATGAGAAAGCGGTCGACCATATTGTGTAGAAGATAATGGAAAATGGAAGTGCCTTCGGTTTTATTTATTCCGTAATCATTTTCTTGATGATGATTGTGTGCTATTATCAAATAGTTGTCTTTTCGTTTTGTGAAGCTGCTTCAAACTTGTATTTAACCCGTATTTGAGTACTACGAAAGAATTTTTATTTATACATCTTGATATACCATTATGTATAACGTTTTCAGAATAGACGTTTCTACATAATAAACTTTTCAAGTACATAGCACGATCAATGAAATCGTTAAATAAACTAGAAGTCCTAGCTATTCTTAGCACCTCTGTATATATATAACAGATGATTTGATACGAATTGAAATGTTCGAATGAAAATGAGGAAAACGTATCACACTGAATTTGCAGTTATCTGTTTTATTGAAAGGTTTGGTTATAATCACATCATTTATTATCTTCAAGTCAAGGTCCAAATAATCATAATGGTATTCATTGAAGTGAGTCTTTTCTAAACTCATTGTATTTTTGTATATATTTTGTAGCCTATCTAGAATGTAGTTTTCGCTACGGTTGTGAATAAGAAGGAGATCATCCATACATCTATAGGGATAAAACGTTCTATGGGAAGAATTTGTTCCCACTGAGAGTTCATATTCAAAGATTGAAAGCGTTAAATCGGCAAGTAGGGGACTAAAGTTACCACCTTGTGGAACTCCATTGATTTGTTTATATATAATTTGTCCGAAGGTGCAGAAGCTGTTTTTGAGCAAATAATCAGTAAAATATACAAGATCTGTAGCGGTATAGTACCTGTGCCTATTAGATTCAACTTCATTAGTGTAGTATATAGTTTTATACCCATTAAAAGCAATGTAATTTTTACCTGCACTCTTGAAGCAAATTTGTAGCAATTTTTTAATGTTTTTAATGATAGCATCATGAGTTGAATTTGTAAACATGTTAGTGAAATCAGCAGAGAATAGTTTTTTTCTCTTTCATTTCTATGTCTGTGAGTTTCTCTGCCAACCCGTAGCTAGATGCCTCAGAGGGCGCGACCTGTAACGCCGCACGGTTCCATGTAGCGAGATTTCACGGGTTTTAGCTACGATAGCTAGAACCCGCATATTCTTGTATCGAAGGTGAAAGGTTGCACATTCTACGCGTATTCTACGTAAAAACGAAGGCTAAATTTGCTACATTGATCTCTCTGTCGCTAAACCCGTATATTCTCGCTATAAATTTGTAGCGAGAATCTACGGATTTAGCGACAGCCTGTGTTGAAATGCAATCTTAAACCCGCGCTGGCTACGCGGAACGCAGGCATGCCGTTCGAACAGTGTTAGCCCAGTCAAATGGCTGGTCGTGGAGGGTGACTCCGTGTCGCTCTCTGGAAGGCCTGGCCGAGGATATTTTTGGCCGCTGGGAAGGTGCATGCCGTGGGGAAGAAACGGCGTTGCGGTCGATCGCAGAGGGAATCGCCTTTCTAGTACTAATCGGGATTTATTGGGTCGATCGACCGATGGCTGTAGCGAGAATTTACGTAGATTATGCGGGCGCTGTAGCTAAATTTTCACCAATTGAGGCTAAACTTTCCGTAATTTACGTAAATTCTCGTGTCAAAATTAGACTAGATGCCTCCGAAACCCTGGGCATCTCCAGTTTCCGTGTGAGGCATCTAGCTACGCGCTAGCAGAGTTATTACTTATATTTATGTCATCAATTGACCAATAATCAATGAAATTTTTATTTCTGCTTTTATAGATTTGTTATATTTTTTGAAATGATCTTTTATGTAGGTGTAAATATTTTTTAGTTCTACTGATA
Organism: Aplectana chamaeleonis; assembly: GCA_029168955.1. Classification (NCBI taxonomy): domain Eukaryota; kingdom Metazoa; phylum Nematoda; class Chromadorea; order Rhabditida; family Cosmocercidae; genus Aplectana; species Aplectana chamaeleonis. The sequence continues at coordinate 653,971 of JAPDOI010000290.1, forward strand.
ATGGTTTGTTTATTCCATTACAATCTTCAGTGATGAATCTAAATTTAACTGGATTTTTATGGAGCTTAGGTACACAATAAATATGTGGAAATATTAGCATCAGGAATCATCTTAATTTTCATATTGTTATAAAGTGTTCTGTATCTATTTATTATATCATCAAATGTTTCTCTATCAAATTTTTCATATGTATTGTTACTGTCTCTTATATTGAAATTATTATTTTGATAGCTAATACCCATTTCTGTGCACATTGTCTGCAGATAGTATTTTTTACAAGTAAAACTATAATTATTGTTTGCTTTATCAAGAGGACATATGATAAAATTGTTCTTGAGTTCATCCTATTCAAATCTATTATATTCATATAAGTATTAATCATTCAAGTTGTTGTAATAAAGAAAAGGTTTGAACTTATTTTTGATATTTGTCTTGAGCCAACTATTCATATCAACAAGGATTTTATCATCAGTAATTCGATATTTGACTGAAACTGTCCTTACAAATATATCCACTACATTATCAATCCATATATGAATATCTCTTCTAGTAGTTTTATTATTTTGGATATATTTAGTACCGAGACTCAGGATCCTTCTAAGACTTTCATCAGACACCATAGTAAGGTCTCCAGTTATAACATGTCCGTGTTTCTTATCTACATATTTCTTATATCTTGATATATTACATATGCAATCTTGTTGAAATTGTCTGTGCAAGCTATCGAGATTGAGATTCCTCAGAGCATTATTATAGCTGATAACTTTTTTTTTTGAAAAAAGAGGCAGGTAAGTATATATCCCCCTGGAAGGCAGGTGCGTGACATTAGTGTTACTTTTAATTGGATCACTTTTATAAATATTATTCAAGATTCTATTGATATTGACACATTCTATAATTTTATGAATATATTCAATATTAATGTTCAGATGAGGTTTATTTTGAACATCTTTATTATTTTTAGTGATGATCTTGGAATGAAATTTACAAAGAATGCTGATTAGGATGTGTCTATTCTTATCGTTAATTTTAGCCAAAAAATTATTGTCATAACATAAGTTACAAAGTTGTATCAAATTAGTTTTTTGTAATGTATGTAAATATTTATATATTTCAATAACACTAGTGCAATTATTTACGTAATTAAAAAGTTCATGTACATCTATTCGATTTTTATTATGTTTATTCTTTTTACGACCATTTCTGATTCTCTCTTTTTTAATTTGTAGAGCAAAGTAAGGGTGATTATCCTTATGTCTCAAATGATTACCAATATCGAAGATGTTCCCATATCTTTTTATGTTGTCATTTAAGCCAAAATGAAAGGCAGAGTTGAGTAACCTAATCCAAAATAATTCTTTTTCGGCCAATACATTTTGATCATTCTTGTCTACACATGAGTCTAAAATGCTCACAGTGATATGAGCGTTTTCGCATAAACCATTACCATCAAAATGATCATATAAAAAAATTTCTAATGTCTTGTTTTTTGATATAATTTAAATGTTCCCTGACTCTGAATTCAAGTTTTCTTGATGTAATACCTACATATTGCATATGACAATTGTTGCAAGTTAGACAGTAAACAACGTTTTCTTTATTACGATTATCATTCACAGAGCTATATGCATTAATTCTCAATTCGGAATGTTTCGAATATATATGTGCATTTTTATTGATAATTTTACATATGTTACAGTTAGGACCACAATTATTCGCTATGTTGTAATTACCAAAATTTAGTACTGTATTAACACCGTTTTCCTTGCTTTTAATAAAGACAATATGTTTATAATAATTAGAGGAAGAATAATCGCTGCTTGACTGAGACGCAGGCCTAGAATTTCGAGTATGTGATCGACCCCTACCACATACCCATGTTGTGTGGGTTGAGGTGTTCGGTGGGGCTGCCACCTAGGTTACCGCCAACATAAATATGTTACCTAGTTCGAGTAAGCATCTATATAAGGTAATGATAAGTAATGTACTAAATTTTTCTAGCTGAGTTTAGAAGCCATCACCCCACAATTCGGCAAGCTTAATGTATCCGTCTTCGGCTGGAGTTGATAAGCGTAGGTTCGTACTCTTTTGACATTCATGAATGATGGTAGTTTTATGCAGATAAATGAAATCAAGAAGCGTTTGTTGCACGCAGTTTTTGAGGTAAAAGAACCACCGCTCGTTTTCAGCTCTAGAGTCACGAGAATGCGCCTGTAGAGCTGTGATGGAACCACTAGTTGCTTCGCTGCTACATCCCCAAACACAAATTGGTTCATATCGCTGCTGGACAGCATGTGAGAAACATTGCCTTGAAAGCGGGGAGATGGATTTTTGGGCGTACGTGACTTCTGCTGCACACATTTTTATCGCGTTCGACTTTCGCGTTCGAGGGGCGTGGATGCGAATTTTTAAAGATGCATGTTCTCTGGTGTGCTATCCTCCACCGCCATCGATTCTAGCCTGGCCGTGTTCGAAAAGGGCAAAGTCAGCGAGAAAGTGGATTTGATGACGTAACGGAGACAATTGAAGCAGTTCATTTGGGGAAGTCAATTGCTCAACTCCGGGCACCCCATCACTGTAAGTTTATTTTTGTATTTCATCAAACTTTTGGGGTTTGAACGCTTTCACAATATGGGAACAACTTTCAGGATTCCTTTCAGTGAGCGACTTCCGTAGCTAAACTCCATTGAAGGAACACTCCCTCAAAATGTTTCGTCTTTACATGGTCACGAACTTGCCAGAACGATCCGTAAAAGGTTGCCGCAATGTGTAGCTTTCTGTCCGATATTAACGCCTTTTTCCCAACTTTCGTACTTTCGTAACATGTTTTAACATCCCCCAAGAAAGCCTGGAAAAACAGCGAGTGCTCCCACAATTCTTAGCAGAAATTTATCGCACCCTATAATCCTCACCCTCACATAATCGATGTTTCGAAGCTCCGTCCGGCAGCCACAGCCCAGGAAGCCCTGCAGATCTTCGGCTCTGAAAGCTATTGTAGATTGGGCGGATCCACCGCTATGTTGCCGTTTTCGATGCACTTGCTTCGGCTTTCGTGGTTATAGGTGCCTCTTTCTCAGTCTTCGCATACTTCGACTGGTAGGTTACATAAAGGTTATGAATTAAAGTTCCATGGTTATGACTCTTCCCTAGCCATGTAGCCTCCCTTCACTGAATCGATACAATAACGTAAAACATTCTCTCAACATTGTCAACGTTGATGGTACTGAGCTCCCGCTCACTGACGTTTTTAAATGCCTTGGTTTGACCATTACGTCTGACGGTAGTCTAGATAGCAAGGTCAACACTCGGCTCAGTGCTGCGTGGTTGAAATGGCGGTCAACGACTGGAGTGCTATGCGACAAGAAGATGCCCGGCCGTCTAAAGACGAAGATTTACCGAAATGTCGTCCGGCCTGTCGCGCTGTATGCAGCAGAGTGCTGGCCTGCCACCAAAGAGGCAGAGCAGAGACTCGGTGTAATGGAGACGAAAATGCTATTCTGGACAGCGGGTGTCACTCGCTTGGACCACGTCACGAACGACGACATCCGGAAGCGTTTTGGTGTCGCTCCGATTGCCGAGAAACTGCGCGAATCTCGATTGCTATGGTATGGGCATGTTCTTCGCACTGGAAGTGGCACCGTTTGCAAGGCTGGGCTCAACCTCGACGTGCGTGGGAAAAGACCCAAAGGACGGCCAAGGCAGCGGTGGCTTGATATGCTGCACACCGATCTGAAAATCGCCGGCCTGCACCCTGACCAGGCGCATGGAAAAATTGGCGCCAGCGCATAAGAAAAGCGGACCCCTTATGGAGCGGGACAAACCCTGATGAAGAAGAAGTCAACATTGTCAACGTTATCATACAACCACAGTTGTGTTTCGCAAGACCGCCGTCGTCTGCGTTTGTCTCTGGGCAAACGCAAACGCAAGGTGTTTGTGAGTGTAAGGGAGGTGGGTACAGTGAGATTTAGATGTTTAAAAATCTGTCATTTAGCGATATCGTGGAATAAACGGGGTCATTCCGGGATACAACGTTCAGTTCTTAAACGATGCGGATTTGACGGAGCACAACTGCGATTGTGTGAATCGTGGTTCTGAAACCAATGTCACCCGTTGAGAGCAGGGTTTTCGGAGGTTCTCTTCCTTCTTTCCGAGTTCAAAAGGGCAGCAACCTCACGCTTTCATAAAAAAGCCTCAACAGGTTAAGATTGCTCAGAATTATCATAGAATTGTTCATCTAGTAAAGCTTTTCCTCTGATACCGCCAGGATCAAATCGTTTACCTCCACGAATTCTGAATTTTTCATGTCAAGTGGTCGTTTGTCAGGATATGAGCGTATGTAGTTTCATTTGATGTCAATCGGGACATTTACGACGCATAATTTTAATTAATGTAGTAATTGAGAATAATCAACTAAATGAATTGATAAGTAGTCAAATAAATAAGTAAACAAGTGAACAATTGACATTTTTACGACCGTGTGACTCACCGACGGTTCAAACTTTCAAGAATCGAGTCCTATGCCACAAGTAGGCATCCTCAAACCGTTTTATGATTAACGCACTGATCTACGCTTAAAGGCAGTGGTCGCGATCAAAGATGTTTGTCTTCTTTTCCTCTCTAAACCTTTTCTTGGATTCGAAAAGTAGGACCTATGAGAAAAAATCGCGAAAAACCGCTGTTTCGGTCCAAAATTGAAGTCTGAACTTTCTTCTCTTTTGATGGTGGACTCCACATCATCGGCTTCGATGACCTCTTATATCAAGAACATCAGCTGGCTTGAAATTGAATTTCAATCAATTAACCTATACATATCTACTCAAAAACATTGACAGAAGTGCTTGCTTTCATTGTTCAACTGTTTTTATTCGGTTAACTTGCATTTATTTCTTCTTAATGTATGTGATTTTTGACTGCTCGGCATGAGACTGCGATCTTTCTGGGCGGAGCTGTGCACGTGTGCACGAACTGGCCTCTTTAGGATTTAGAAACTCTTATTATTGTCCATTTTTTCACCGAGCTGCCTTGATAGTTTTTCAGCCGTTTTCGATCTATGCTCTTTTTTTAAAGTTTTTTTGATAACGTTTTTCATCGCGACCACTGCCTTTAACTGAAAAAAAAAACGTGATGTACCGTATTTCTTCTATTCCAGCAACAGCCTATATTTGCAGTACACCTCTATTGAAAAAATATCTTGAACAGAGGCTTCAAAGTTAGAAGTACACCTTCTATTTGAAGAATGCATATCTCTAATACAAGTAAACCTCCAAATGAAGTTCATCCTCGCTATCCTGATGAGAGCTGAGTGCTGTGGATGTTTTGTGAAGAGCTTAGTGTCAAATCCTTGGGAAACTGGGCTGTCACAACCGCGCTGGATTGCCCTGGAGACGATCAGATTCTCTGCTTTATTATAGGCATATGGACCTTTTTCCCAATGCGCAACCCTTCTCCAACAAGCAAGCGTCGACGGAAAAAGGACTGGGGCAGATTTTAGAAGTAGTTGGCCTCACGGAAAGATTCGAAGGCGGCGATGAAATTATATTCAGGGTTGAGGATAAAACAGTGAGCTTCCCTTACGCAAGTTCTCACCTTAAGTTAGGTGAAAATTAGTGAGGGTTCGGAGAAGTATGCAGTTTCGAAAAAGGATAAAACGGGCCAGGAATTCGAATGCTAAAAAATGCACATCTGAAGAAAGCGATTGGCCTGCCTGAGGAAGCCGCATATTTTTAACATTAACGAAAATGTTAACTGGACCAATTTTGAGTTGGAAAATGGCCCTTTTTTTAATGATTTTTTTGCCGAACTTCTTTCAACATTCATAGATACAATACCCGCGCTAAGTTTTGTAAAAACGGGGAGCATTTGCCAAACTTGGCAAACAAGCGTGCATGTAACTTTTTTGAAAAAAGACGTTTCCCGTTCCCGAAAACGCTATCATATTCACAGCTCGAATTCCTACATAATAATGTGCATTGGGGACCGAAGTTCTCCAAAATAGCTTTGATTTCGAGTACAACTGTTTTTGTGGTCGTTTCACAAAAACGTCGCGCGCGGCAAAGTGCGGCGAAACTTTGAGTAGTAATTGTACAGGGTAATAGAAGAGCAATCTCTTTGTTTCCATCGTGAATTGGATGAGAGTGGGGCTATCTCAAGATCTGTACAGATTGAATATCCGAAATCCTCCATTTATCGGTCCAGGGCTTTAGCAAAAAAAGTCCGACTTTTTAGGAAGCTCCCTGACCTGTTTAATGAAGAATTTCGAAAATTCAATCTGCACAGATCTTGAGAGTGCCCCACTTCTATCCGATTCACAAAGAAAACATGGAGATATTTTTTCTATTACTTGTACAATTACTACTCGAAGTTTCGCCGCACTTTGCAACGCGCGACGTTCTTGTGAAACGACCGCAAAAACAATTTCACTCGAAAACAAAGCGATTTTAGGGAACTTCGGTCCGCAATGCACATTATTATGTAGTAATTTGAGCTGTGAATATGATAGCGTTTTCAGAACCGAAAAAACGTCTTCGTTCAATAAAGTTACATGCATCGGACCCTTTTTTGCCAAGTTTGGCAAATGTCCCCGTTTTTACAAAACTTGGCGCGGGTATTGCAGCTCTCAAATGTGCCAACACGTCTGCTTCTTCTTTCAAAAATGTGATGATAGTCTTTGTCGAGAACCTAGCCTTATACGAGTGTGAAATCGACCAGTTGATTTAATGATTTTTAATGGTTATTTTTCAAGATTCTCATAGTGCTATGATACTTTTTGGAAATGAAAATAACTCACAGTGATAAAAACAGAAGTATACCCTCTATTTGAAATATACATTGGATCCGAATAAAAAAATTCGGAGGCTCAGATTTTTAGATAACGTAAAAATCAGAGGTCGCGGATATCCGACTCAAACGGATAGATTCAAAATGACCACATCGGATAATCCGAGTCATCCGGATGGAGAGTTCGAACGGATTGTCGGATCTCGGATCAATCGAAAAATTACAATTTTTCGGTGATTCGGATTTCGGATCACAGGGACCTTGACGTTTTTTCGGTGAATCGGATTTTGATTCGTGAAAATTTCGACTCATTCGAATGGATATCCAAAAATGAGTGCGTCGGATCCAATGTATAATTTGAAGTATACCTCTATTACAAGTACATCTAAGAAAAAGGCCTAAAAGGGAGTCCTTCTAAAAGAGTAAATACGGTAGGTGAAGCTTTCACAAGATAGTGCAACCTCATGATGAAAAACGGCTGCGAAACTCATTCGGATGCATAAACAATATTGGGGAGTTCAAAAAATTCACAACCACTTCAAAATTCCGGCTACCCAGGGGTTGTAACCCTTTGGCGAAAATCGGGAAACGTAAGAAATTAAGGGAGAAAACAAATAAATAAAATAGGGATAAAACGGAATGAATTCAACTTCATTAGTCCACCGCTCGTCGTCCGCGTCACGCGTATGCTTTGAGAATTCTTAAATGTGCCTCAATTAGCATGCGCATACGCACGCTCGCTATCGGAGCGAAATTCCGGTCCGCACTTGCGGACAATGGCAACACGATGATAATCGCGTGCTGGAATCATGTGGTCCCGGCACGATTAGCCCTTGCCCCACCACGATTGTCATCGTGTCGCGTGATGCAGCAGCGGTCGCCCGCAAGTGCGAACTGAAATTTCGCTCTAGTAGCGATAGTATACACTGTAAAATGGCAGGGTGAAGCGTAAACTCAGAAGAAAAAAAGCTTACACACCGGAGCTATTGAGCGGAAGAGGCTTCGTATGGGAAAATATATGGCATTTGTGTCGTACCGTCAAGCCCGCGACGACTAAGCCGGGCGTGGCCGAGTTGAAGCGAGCTCGGCGCTGCCGCGCAGCGTGTATAAGATTGCCCCGTCACTGTTGTTCAAGCGATTTCGCCAGCCTTCTGCCCGTATTCCTGTAAATTTGAGGATGAAGAAATCGAAATATGTTAGGGTTCAGGGCAATAGGTCAGCAGAATCATCTGAATCAGGAGTGTGCGTTAATGAAAAATATTTTTTCGTTAAGCGTTAATCGTTAATTTTTGAGAAAAAACCGCGCTAACCAGTTAATGCATTAACACGTTGATTTTGCACTTCGTTAAAAAATTTTCAAAACATTACTTGACCACAACGAAAATCTACAAACCACCGGAGGTCCTAAAAATAAAATAGACCTTCTAATGACGTCAGCAGGACGTCGTTGAAAGCACGGAGAGCTCCAGAAGACGTAGGCACAGCCTCGTGGGAAGTAGGCAGGGCTCCAGATGGCGTCATCAGTACGTCTTGAAAAGTCGCTGGGGCTCCATGTGACGTCATCATGACGTCGCGGAAAGTGGGTGGGGCTTTAAATGACGCGGTCAGGATTTCGTGGAAAATGGGTACGGCTACAGATGACGTCAGCAACACGTCATCGAAAGTAGGCAGAGCTTCAGGTGACAACGTCAGGACGTCGTGGCACGTGGGTGAGCGCTGAGACGGCGTCAGAAGGACGTTGTGCAAAATGGGCGTGTATCGCGTCCTAGACAGTCAGTAGCGCTTTATCTACAATACCCACCCTCTACATTGGCGAATCAGCGGAAGAAAACGCATTTTAGCGTTTTTGCACCCCTTAGGCATACCTCTGTCAAATTTGAGTTTTCTTGGGTGAGGGAGATATTTCATTGAGTTCCTAAACTATACCTTAATTAAAGGCATGCTGCTCGAAAAAAAAAGGAAAGTGCCGATCGATCATACTGACGAGGGAAAACGTGTTTTGGACACAGCGATATACCTATAAAAAGGTGTAGTTTAAAATATCAATGAAATTTTAACACCATCTTGTTGATCTTGATGAGGCGATTCTAGCAATATCTTTCCTACCTCCAAAACCTCAAATTTCACAGAGTTATTCCGAAGAGGCGCGAAAAACGAGCTCTTTGCGAAGTTCGAGGGTGGGTATTGTAGAGCGTGCGCCGCTTGTTAGAAAAAGAGTGGCCTTCAATCCACGCTCCAAACCCTCATTTGATAGCTTACTCAACCGTAGAAAGGTGGATTAGACCTTACATTTCCTTTCTGGAAGACGAATTCGAATTTTTTGATATTGATACGAAATAACAAAAATAGATAAACATTGGAATGGGAAACATTGAGGTCAGCGATATATTTGACACCAAACGAAAACTGACCGCGCCGCAAGCCGACGCGACGTGCACGGCCCCAGTTTTCAAATCTGCCATTGAAGCAGATCATTCAGAGCCATAATTCCACTGCTATTAACGAACTCAATTTAACGCGATTTTAGGACTTTTTCGTTAACCGTTAATCATTAATTCTCCAAAATAGACCGCGTTAACAAGGTAACGTTATAACGCACAGCCCTGATCTGAATATCAAAGGCCGGGCAATCTGTTACACACTGCGCCGCCCCCGCTTCAACTCAGCGCCGCCCGGCTTAGTCCACGCAGGCTTAACGGTATGTACCAATTTTGAATCTAAGGCGGGCTCCATCGTGGACACCGTTCTAGACGGCATGTGGATCGAATCCACACCGCGGGTGTGGCAAAGGAGCAGTTCGGCTGGTACACGCGACGCGCACGACGGGAAAACGCTGCGACTGCGCGTCGTTTTTGGGGCGCGTAACCGAGGTCCCTCAAAAAAGTATTTGTAGTTGCATTTTACCCGTCCCCTTTTATCATTTTTGCATTTCGTTCATGTTTTTCTTGTTTACAACGTACTTTTTTAGACGCAGTGCTTCTCATAACATCGTTTCAGTGGAATTCGCACTTTTTATAGAAGTTCTTTTTTGTTTTTTGTTTGCTTCTCGGCGCGGAATGGTAGATGACGATATTGATTCCGAAGCCGACCCTACGTCTTACACAAGAACAACATGAACAAAGTGCAAAAAAATATGAAGGGGACAGCTAAAATGAAACAACAACTACTTTTTTAGGGCCTTCGGATAACGCGCCCCTAGGACGACGCGCGCGCAGTGCTTTTCCGTCGCGTGTGCCAGCCGCTGCTCCTTAGCCCCACCCGCGGTGTGGATTCGATCCATATGCCGTTCTAGACGAATCTCAGATAATTCACTGAATATCGAAAGCACTGAAATGATGATTAACTGATACTTATCCCTAGGTAGCTGAGTTGAGCACAAAATTCAGGTATTGGGAATTTATCGAACCTGCATCGCATGCGCCTCGCTCGAGATTCTTACCGGCACAGCACCATTCTTAAGTCAAGCTTATAAAATGTTTCAGTTTGATTGGATTCAGTATCGATTTGTGCCTGCCAGATTATACCCATCCTCGGATAACCTCTAACTTGCTTATCCTCTATTTCGAAGCAAAAATTACTCGGGCCTATCGGACACGCGCATGCTGGTTCTTCTTATCTACCCCCAAACTCTCGCTGTGTCTCTCCTTGCGTCTCACACGCAAACGAAGGAACAAAGTGAATTCGCTTCAAATTAAATTCAGTTTATTATACAGCGAACCCCTGTCCATGTAACCATAGAAAAAGCGAAGAGAAATAAAACAACACAAAATCAATCACTCACTAGCTAAGAACCACTCCGAGACCTCAGATGAACCTCAAGAGCTTTCTTGAGTGTAGACAATGACCCACTGATTAGACCCATTCTGAGCAGCTTGTTACACTCGATACAGGCTCTATTTACGAAGAAATGGAATCGCACGTTCCGTCTAGACCCAAGAAGGGCCAGCTTCTCAGGACCGCTCCTGATCGTAGACGCCCTCAGGTGGAATAGACAATCTGCACGAATACCGGCACCACCATAGATAATCTTATACAGCATTATCAAATTGAACTTCCCCCTCCTCTGCGCTAAATTCGTGAGTCCTAGCTTGGCGTTTCTGCCTAAATTACCCAGACTTCTATCGTAATCAAAGCCACTGGTCCTTATAAGTGCCCTACGCGTAAAATTCCGCTGCTTCCTCTCCAGTACATCTATTGACTTCAACTTATTCGGGTTGAACACCACCGGGCCGTATTCCAGAAGAGATCCAACATACATATGACCTAAAAATCTCGAAAATAGCCCTAGGCTCAGTGGTTGAGTGCGCCCTGAACACGCTGTGCATAATTTTATGCCTTTCAAAGCCACCTAAATACAGTGATCATTGAAACTGAGGACACTTTTAATGAGAAACCTCAGGTCCGTTATCTCATCAACTTCCGTTAACCGGACCCATCCCATTGTATGTGGGCAGCACACTTTTCTTTTGCCCAGTTCTCAAGACCCTGGTTTTCTCCTTGGAGAGAGGCAATTTCCATTTATCAGACCAACTGACTACTTCATCTAGAGCTTGCTGCACAATCATTGAAGCCCCAGCATTAGAAAAATGATAGTGCCATTTGAAGTCATCAGCAAACGCCAACGCCGAGCACATAACTCCGCTAAGTGATACGATAGCAGGAAGTTCATATGTAAAACATGTTGAAGAAGACGTGCGAGAGAACCCCACCCTGAGGCATAACGCTGAGGACCGGCATGGAGGAGAAAAAACAAGAATTCACCCGAACTCGGAACGTTCTGTGCCTAAGGAAAGTTCCAATCCAAGCTATTATACGCGGATGTAAATCCACTAGTGTCCAGTTAGAGTGTCCTGTGTTAGCTTACTGTGGAGCGAAGCGCAAGCGTCGGTGATGGAATGGTAACACTCTCGCCGGAAAGCCTCCAATTCAGGTTCGAACCCTGTCCGATCCCAATGTTTTGTGTTTCCACCCTCCGAAAATTGGGGTGTTTTGCATCGATGCAGATGGGTGTTCCCTCGACTTGGATGGCGCTCATGACGGCATGCCGGGATCAGTAAACCGTTACTGCTGCGTTTGTAAGAATCTTAACTTACTCGCAGTGAAATGTGTTGATTCATTGACGTGCAGGGTGGCCGTTCAGTCGTTTTTATCGATTTCTGAGAGAGAATGAGAGCGAGAGGGAAGGGCTCGTTGTACTTTCAACGCAACGATCGAGCGCCTAGTGAGTGTTGTTTGATCGCCTCCCTCCGCTCCAAGTATTTTCGTGGAATGGACCCAATAACGTCGCTCATCCCTATATATCGACTGTATTTCTCACTTGCAATTCACACCCAATGTGTATTTCGCGCTTAGCTTCCCGCAGCCATGTTTTTGATGGTATTTGATTAAGTTTTGTGCATTCAGTACTGAAGAAACGTACATCATATCGGCTTTTTTCTTGCGGGATCTGGTTGTTTATTGACCTCAGCCTGGTATGAGCTTAATTTGGTGAAATTTGATTATGTTGTAGGGCAGAATGAAATGTACTTAACACATGCTCAAACTTGATTTTTGAATGTATAGCCTTTGAAAATTTTCGAGGTATCTATTGAATTCTAGCGTTTTCTTCTGGACTTCAGCTATTTCTGAAAAAGAATGTTGTAGGGGTTAATTTGTGAATAATGTTCTATTCAGCTTCATCCGTAGTTTTCGGAATTATGTACAGTCCCGTCGAAAATTCTAGCCCAGCTCAGTGCGACGCACGCAGCCGCAGCGTTCGTCCTCGCCAACTGATTATCAACTGCCACTGACAGGCGTCGTACCGCGCTGTATTAAAATTTAGGCCGCGTCTGTAACAGAATTTTTGTCTTCACTTCAATACACTAATCGTTCCCATTTCGCTTATATTGAAGATCAATTCTGCGGTCTGGATCATGCAAGGATATTTGATAAGAACCCTCTATAGGCTGCAAAAGCGCGAAATTCTCATGATCCTACGCATGCTGGTGCGGAGCGGAGGTTAAAGACAGCGAGAGAGCGGAGGGCAGATAGAGGCAGCAGTATCGCGTGCGCCGCACGCATCATGAGTGATGATAATTTCGATTTTTTACGTAGGATGCATTGGACTTTCTCGTGTATGCGCAAGTAATCTTTTCTCAAATATGTTAAAAAATAGCTATAAATGAAAGTGAGTTGCAGTGTAGTATCTTTATTTAAGTCGGGATCCAGTCTTATAGCCTGAATTTTGGGCTCATCCTCAGAACACAATTTTTCTGGGCGCGAACCATGGCTTTTCGCAGTGACTGCACGGGGCTCCCCCATTGGCGAGGGGATAACGATGATATCATTGGCAGCCGTTGCAGCTATGATCTGGGGCATTCGTGAAGAGCTCTGGGGCCGAATCAGTGCTGGGCACACGCCCCGGCATGGCGATTTTGAATATGCACCCCCCCCCCTTAGCTCGGTACTTTTTGAGCACCGCCTTTGCGAAATTGAAATCGGCTGTTTTCCGAGAATTCGAGCTCAACAGCCATTATTTTGACTTCTTGATTTAGATAAACAAGAGTATCAAGAAAGCACTAAATAGAAAATATTCCGAAAATGTGAACAAAAAAGGTAATGTGATTTCTAAACTTCAAAAAATCCCGTGAGGAAAATTTCTTAGCAATACTGTAGGTTATGACAAAAGATAAAATAATTTTCATTGCAAAACAATTTACTAATTACAAACAACAGAACTACTACTATTGCCATAATTAATGTTTTCTGTCGAATGTTTTCATGAACCTATGAAGGATTCGTTAATCTGTGTTTGGTTGTTCTGATGTGGAAATCAAATTTATTATGTGTTGTGGAACCATGCTAGAATTCTTGTGATGCTCTGGGAGTGGAAAACCCGGCTTTTACCCACCTGGATTGCCGCAATTCCTTAGAGACTCGACTTGCCGTGCGATATGGTGTTTGTACGCAGCTACACAGCCCACACTGAAGTGGACGCGCACTCATTATTAACCCATTCACGACCGCGTGTCCCACCGGTGGGACACGCGTTGACTACCACTTCGGACCGCGTGTCCCACCGGTGGAGCACCCTTTTCGAAAATCGATTTCTCCACCGCATGAAGGAATTTCTAAACCTACTTATGGTCAATGTATTTACCTATCCTAGAGCCGACTACAAACTTCGTGGTCCGCTGGCAGCTTCACCGCTACAATATATCTAACCCATCGAATGCAGCGAGGTCGAAAACCGCAAACTTGAGTACAGATTGCATTTTTACAAGCAATTAATGGCGGATTTTTTTCTTTTTTCCATTACTCGATAAACAAACCTTACTTCTGAGAGTGGTTAGATCGTATAGCACTATTCAATATATTACAGAAATATGATTACTGATACTGCGCACCATTTGCGAGTAGAGAATCGGCTTTTCTTTCGCCCGTATTTTGTTAACAGAAATAATTTCATGCAAAGATCACCAATGTAGAGACAATTAGGGCCTTCCCTCCTAAGTCCTGTTTGGTTACGGTTGGTATCCTAGGCCGGGGCTCTACTTCGGTGAAAACTACTTTAGAGAGGAGCGGACGAGAAAAATGGGGACGCGCAAGAGCAGAAAACGAGTGAAAACATATAAAACGGTTATTACACTAATAATTCCTAGTCAATATGTAATAATAGAACTATTTTCTACATCTAAATGTTTAAAAAAAATGCTTTTTACAAAAATCTCTTCCTAGAAGGCGCCGAACTGGAGAGGTGAGGGGGTGTCCGACAAAAAAATGGCTCTGAAGATCTGAAAAAGTCATTTAATCAGCATTTTCAGTCAATATAAAAATTTAGGAAAATTTTCTACGTCTCAATGTCAAAAAGAATGCTAACAATGTTAACTACAAAAAAAACTGGCGTCGCAATGCGATAGACCGCAAGAGAGTGGGAGTATGTAGCTAATGCAAAAATTAGTGTAAATCGGGCAAAATATCATTTCACTAGGCATTTGCTGGCGATTGAAGAACAGAAGAATGCCTTTCGTGGTAATCTACGATAATTAATGTTTCAAACCGCTAGAATTCAACGAATCACATGATTCTCTGGATGGTCTTATCTACACACTTGAAACTTTAGTTGGCCATTTCTCTGTAAGGAAAGAGTTATGGAAGCTGAAACTTTGGAATAATGATTTTGACGTCAACAGTCGTTGAATAAACAAAAAAAACGAAAATCGATTTTTTGGTGGCGTGCCATTCGAGCAAAAGTGGCCCACCGGTGGGACACCGTATACGGTGACGCAATATTGCACGCGGTCCGAACGTGCAGCCACCCAAAATTAGGCGTGGTCGTGAATGGGTTAATAAAAAATGTATTTTATTACACAGCGGGGAGGAGGAAAGGATTGGAACTAAAGGAAAAGGAAGATGGTAAAGGTAGTGTATTTTGGATGATCCCATTTTAGAAATTTAATGTAAATAAACAAAGTTGGAGCGGGGTGAGTATTTACCCGTGAAATGTCAATTCAAACGAACCTAGTTGATCAAAAGTAGCATTAAACATGAGAGAAAAGGATATTGTGAGAAAGAGGAGAATCTGGCAATCACTTTAGCATCAATTTCAGAATCTGGTACCGGGCGACCAATCGCTGCTCGTCCGGGTCACCCGAAATGGTGAATCGGGTCGCGAAAAAATTTGTACATCGTAGATCAGTCGTCCGTAACGTACATTCACACGCAAGTTCGTTGCACCGGGAACGCAATTTTCGTCATCCGGGTGGCTGGTAACAATCGAGGGATTAGCGGGTCGCCCGGAAGGGTTAGCGGGTCGCCCGAAACGGGATCTGGCTCCGATTTTGAGTGTTCGGGTGGCCCTAAATGCGGTTCTTCTGCACCGGGATGATTTTTAATGTGATTCAAGGACCTTAAATCTCGTCCCGGTTTTACCCCGAAAACCGGTACAAAACCGAAACCTCTTTCTCCCAATGCTCTTAGTTCTCATGTTGAATGATGTTTTCAATCAACTAGGTTTATTTGAATGAACATTATCAAGTCAAAAAAATCCACCCCGCTCCAACTTAGTTTATTTACATTAAATTTCTATAATAGATACACTGAAAGTATCCTATTTCTGCCTTCTTCCATTTACTCTAGTTTCAGTCCTTTTCTTCTCCGCGTTCTGTAATAAAACACATTTTTTAATTATTATTGTGTGCGCGCCCACTCCAGTGTGCGCTGTGTAGCTGCGGACAAACACCTTATCGCACGGCAAGCCGAGTCTGTAAAGGATTGCGGCATTCATGCTGGAGAAAACTCGGGTTTTAATGAACAGGGTACTTCTCAAGGAGGAGGACACGATTATTTGCTTCTTTCACAATAACTTACAATCATGAATTTTTACAGTCGGCTCTCTTCATTAGTCACATCCTCATGGACGAAAATCCGTTTGCTAGTTAAATATGATAGGGACTGTGCTATCTGTATTTATAATCTGTCATGATATATCAGTTCGCTAATCCTTTTATGAACGTGAACTATAACGCTTCTGAGCGCTGTCTGTGTATCTTTGCCTCGAATCGATAATCGCCCGCGTAATCAATGAACGTTGCACCAAAGAAACAAAACACCACGTCAATCCTCACTTGCTACAAGATAACGGAGTAGTGTTTATTCCTTCACCAGAACAATCAAACACATTATATATGATCTTTAATTCATAAAGTTGTTAATGAAAAAACTTCGACAGTAACTCTCAGTTATTGCCAACAGAACCTGTATCTCTATCCATAATTTCAATTCTGTAAGTGTTCTCCTTAAAAAGCGGTGAAGAAGCTATGACAAATCAGAAGAAAAACGTGTATTGTTTTTTTTCCTGAAATCCGACAGGACATGCACTTCGTTTTTTAATGTTCGGTTTAAGCATCCCCCTTTACCTTCTCTACAACGTCCAATGTGCCCCCCCCCTCCTAAGGTTAACCGGGACGCATGCCCAGTCCTAGGCCGAATGCATCAACGCGTCGGGTTGGGACCAGGGATGTGCGGAAAAAATATTTTTGGAAACAGAAAACAGAAAATCTAGTCTGACAGAAAACAGAAAACAGAAAAAAATCTCCAAAAATGGGCAGAAAACAGAAAACAGAAAATTTCCAAAAGTCAATAAAGGGTGTTCAGCGTACACTAAACGAAATTTTTCAAAACATTCAACTTTTTTTAAACTTTTTTTGAGTCATCTATGCTTTTTTCATTGAATTTTCAAAACCTTACAGTTGGCCAGAGCAAAAAGTATAGACGTTTAGGAAATGCAGATTATAAGTGAGATGACAAATGTTCATCGAATCTTCCTTTTTAAAGGCAAAAAAAGCTCGATTACTCTATTAGAAGCTCAATACATATCTGTCGGTGCAAGGAGTACGTAGTGCAGTCGGAGCGAGCTTTCCGTTCCTTAGTGTACATATTTTGGCACTGATTGTGGGATAACTGCTGGTTTGAACACTGTACTACTCCACAGAGCTTAAAGTCACGCCCGTACCGCGCACCTGTGCCGTTAGAGTATACTCAGACAATCGGTGCGGACTGACCGCTGGCAATCAAGGCCTCTGCGGGCGGTACGCCAGCAAGTTGCGGGCGGATCGCTGCCTCTCACTGTCTCCGCGGGCGGATCGCTGCGTTCTGGCGGGCGGATAGCGGCACCTGTGAAAGTTGATCACGCTAGCGGGTGGATCGCCGGCGAGCTCTATAGCAGTGATCCGCTCGCAACCTGCCAGCGATCCGCTCGCAGGGGCTTTGATAGCCAGCGATCCGCTCGCTAAGCTATGAGATGCAGCGATCCGCCGGCAACCAGCCAGCGATCCGCCCGCCAGTGCTTTGATAGCCAGCGATCCGCCCGCCACCGCTTTGATAGCCAGCGATCCGCCCGCTCAAATTTTACAATTCAACTTGTCAATCATTGACGAGTTCTTTTCTGGTATCAGTCTCATGCTCAGAAAAAAACTAACCGAAGGGTATAAAAGGCACTCCTTCGCAATGAGTGCTCACTCGGCATTTCGAGCCGATCCTTGGAGGTGACTTCAAGTCACCTTTGAAGGCGCTTCACTGCGCCAAGAATCTCTCTAACTCTCAAATTAATTTTGTGCCATCTGCGTTGCAGTGAGTTAAAGCACGTATTCAGAGTTTAGCGTGCATGGCACAGTTGGCGCCAACATTACTCCGCTCCACCAAAGCGGGTACGCTGGGGAGCGGATATGAATAGTGGGGTTAAGTAGTATTATGGCTTATACTTGTTAGTATAGAGCCACATTGCAGTTTTCCTTTCACTTGACTGCTTTGCGTTACCTTTGGGGGATTCGTCAACGATAAACCTCTGGGTAAGAGTGTCCACTATAAGATAAAGATAAGGAGTCGGCTTCCTGAATCCCTACTGGGATGCGCAGCTCATTCGACGTCGTATTCGTCGAGGCTTGACTTTGATAGAAATTGCCGCTGCGGCTCCGCCATAGTGCCGCTTTGGCGCGTGGAGGCACCGAAGCGGCGCCATCGCGGAGCCGCGGATGCACTACCGCAGAGCCGTAGCGGGGACCCGACAGTACCGCTTTGGCTCCGCGATAACGCCGCAGCGGCTCCGGGAGAATGTTTGATACGAAATTATTTAAGAATTATGAGACAACTAGGGGGGGGGCCTAATTGTAAGAACAAAATTCACACCTGCGGTCGTTTCATCCTTTGTCTGATAAGGACAGAGCTTACCGCCGCTTTTGCGCGCAAGGAAATACGGAATGTACCTCAAAATCAGGTATATTCAACCGGCGACAGTTTCGTTTTACCACACAGGACAGTACATCGTACTCCACGCGAGTTCGCTGCTGCATCCTCGCGGTTCTAACGAGGAGCAGCTGCGGTACTATCGCGGCGATGTCGAGGCTCAAGAAACGGAAGCAGAATCGCTTGATCACGGAGCCGCTGCGGCACTATCGCGGAACTATCGCAGCACAGCCGAGGATCGCGGTACTTTCCCGGCGCTGACGCTGCAAATTTTCTCAGAGGGATAGGTTTCACGCTTTTTTAGTGGCTTGCAGGGGCAGCCGACTTCCCAATGAGTGCCTTCATCTCTCTACATGAATCTGTGACCAATCGAAGAACCCCGGAGGGTTGGTTGGTTTGGTTCACCTCGGCGAGGTTACAGTGAACAGCACCGTTTCCTCTCACCACTCCACACGTGCCCTTACGGATAACCACTACAGCGAGATAAAAGTGTATAGCGTCGTGGTACATTTGCAGAGAGCCTGAGTGAAGTACAACCTCACCCTATCGGCTTAGCTTCGATGAATCCGGCCACTTTTTTTTAGCAAAGTCCTACTGCAAATCGAGGTACACGTTTTTCTCTGTTTTCTGTCCAATTTTTGCCTATTTTTACAGAAAACAGGAAAAAATGGCCAAAAATGGGCAGAAAACAGAAAACAGAAAATTCCGCACATTCCTGGTTGGGACAGGGGCAGGACTGTCGGCATCTTTGAAGATCGCAGTTCAAGGGCAGTAGGTCATCTAGTCAATCGTGCCCCAGCTGTGTTTCTCGCTGCTTTAGCTGCCCCAGCCCCCTAGCTGGGGCGACTGGGGCACGATTGATTTTGTGATTTAAGGAGATATTCAAGGGAGCAGACTGCCGTGCCCCTGCCACAACCCGGCCCGTTGATGCATTCGGCCCCTGTATTTTGCAGGTAGCCGGCAGCAATCTTGTCGTTTTTTGTCTGAACATCGTTATCAGCAGGTATGTTTCACTATGGTCGACAGCCGCATCTGATCGCCAGTCAAATTGGAGAGCTCTTTAAAATTGCCAAGAGTTCACAATGCAGCCAAAATCAGGAGCAGGCCGCTGATGCCAGCTGCGATCGTAGCTCAGGGATAGAATCAATAAAAATTCTATCAAAAAGGGGTCTTCCAAGCAAAAGAGGTTTGGTTGGCGTCAGAAACGTTCCAACAAAAAGGGAACAATAATTAAGTTGAATGAGGAGAGTCTACAAAAAGTGAACAATATTTTCTGAGACTGATTTTCCTGGCCGATACTTCTTAACAGCAAAAACAAACCGTTGTGGTACTTCTAGAGGAAGAGTTCAATGGTTTCCAAGAATGGACTTCTATTCGTTGACGAGAATATAAGAAAATATTCTCATTAGGTGCTGCACTTTGGTTTCGCTTCTCGTAGCAGCTGGAGCTAACCGTCCGTCTGTGTTTTTGGCATCATCTTCTATTCTGATGGTAAGTATTAGGTTTACATGCACATACTTTTAACGGTTCTCGTGTAGTCAAGACGAGTTTTGGAACCACAGAGTGCTTCCGTGTAGAACTCCGCAACGGTTTGTTTTGCTGTTAAGAAGTATCGGCCAGGAAAATCAGTCTCAGAAAATATTGTTCACTTTTTGTAGACTCTCCTCATTCAACTTAATTATTGTTCCCTTTGTTGAACGTTTCTGACGCCAACCAAACCTCTTTTGCTTGGAAGACGGCTTTTTGATAGAATTGTTCACTTTTTATTGATATTACGAAGTAATATCCTGAAAAATCTTCAATAATTCTCGAATAGCATGGATTGCTATAATAATCAGTAAGCAACAACCTTGTTGCGCACGCTACAAATGAAGCGCTACTCACTTTCCACGACGTCCTGATGATGTCAGAAAATGCCCTATGCACTTGGCACCACCTTGGCACGACGTCCTGATGACGTCACCAGATGCTTTATGCACTTGGCACGACGTTCTGATGACATCATCAGATGCTATGTGTACTTTACATGACATCCTGATGACGTCATCAGATGCCCTATGTACTTTACATGACATCCTGATGAAGCCATCAGATGCCCTATGTACTTTACATGACATCCTGATGAAGTCATCAGATGCCCTATGTACTTTACATGACATCCTGATGACGTCATCAGATGCCCTATGTACTTTACATGACACCCTGATGACGTCATCAGATGCCCTATGTACTTTACATGACACCCTGATGACGTCATCAGATGCCCTATGTACTTTACATGACATCCTGATGACGTCATCAGATGCCCTATGTACTTTACATGACATCCTGATGACGTCATCAGATGCCCTATGTACTTTACATGACATCCTGATGACGTCATCAGATGCCCTATGTACTTTACATGACACCCTGATGACGTCATCAGATGCCCTATGTACTTTACATGACACCCTGATGACGTCATCAGATGCCCTATGCACTTTACATGACATCCTGATGACGTCATCAGATGCCCTATGTACTTTACATGACACCCTGATGACGTCATCAGATGCCCTATGTACTTTACATGACACCTGATGACGTCATCAGATGCCCTATGTACTTTACATGACACCCTGATGACGTCATCAGATGCCCTATGTACTTTACATGACATCCTGATGACGTCATCAGATGCCCTATGTACTTTACATGACACCCTGATGACGTCATCAGATGCCCTATGTACTTTACATGACACCCTGATGACGTCATCAGATGCCCTATGTACTTTACATGACACCCTGATGACGTCATCAGATGCCCTATGTACTTTACATGACACCCTGATGACGTCATCAGATGCCCTATGTACTTTACATGACACCCTGATGACGTCATCAGATGTCCTATGTACTTTACATGACACCCTGATGACGTCATCAGATGCCCTATGTACTTTACATGACACCCTGATGACGTCATCAGATGCCCTATGTACTTTACATGACACCCTGATGACGTCATCAGATGCCCTATGTACTTTACATGACATCCTGATGACGTCATCAGATGCCCTATGTACTTTACATGACACCCTGATGACGTCATCAGATGCCCTATGTACTTTACATGACACCCTGATGACGTCATCAGATGCCCTATGTACTTTACGTGACACCCTTATGACGTCATCAGATGCCCTATGTACTTTACATGACATCTTGATGACGTCATCAGATGCCCTATGTACTTTACATGACACCCTGATGACGTCATCAGATGCCCTATGTACTGATAGCCTGCGACCACTGGCAGTGGCTAGTGGCGCGAACGAGGAACGAGGAACGAGGGACGAGGGACGAGGAACAGGACACGAGGGACGCGTTACAAGAAAAAACGCGAATTTTAGCTAAGCTTCCGCCGATCTAACTTTGTTAATTTTCAATCGATTTGGCTCAAATTTTGTCAGCGGGTGTCTTCTATACTCTCTCACTTATATCCAGAAGGAAATCTCTAGAAAATTTGTTTTACAGGTTTTATTAACTACTTTACCAAAATCTAAGTGATCACAAGTGCCAGGCAAAACCAAACCTCTCCAGCCGCTTCGCGGCTGGAGCGATTAGGTAACGTTGCAAACCCCCGGTGTCACGTGATGCTCGCAGCTATGTAGTTATGGACGCTGCTTAAAGGCACAGTCCAACCTCAGAATCGTTTTTCTGTTTTTCCGCCAATCTTGGAAACGGTCCCTTGCTGATTCCAATGATGTCTCTGGAATCTTACAAGGCCCCTCGGGAATAAAGTTATGGCCCCCTTCAAATTTGAACTGCGGAAGCAAGGTGGACGAGTTCTCCGAGGCTTGCAACTTCCGTCATTTGCAACCGATTTTTGTGAGCTGACCCGAGTAAAGAGAGGCTGAGAATGAAGGGAAGAACGGGGATAATGACCGGAAACCATCGCTCATCTTGCCACTGAGGAGCTCGAAAAATCGTAAAAGGGGCGTGCCAAAGTGGCTCCCCGATCCAGGCGCCCCAAAGGGGCTTTCTCCTATATCTTGCTTGTTCGGAAGAATCGAGAGCTCGCACTTGGCATGTGTTATATAGGGTAGGCCTACTTCACAATTATGTGGAAATCTCAGACTTTGTCCCTGAGCTTGGACTGCGCCTTCAGGGTGTTCGGAAAATCTCAACATGGGATCTTTCAGATCTCTTTGAATTGATTCACATGTATGGCCACGGTTTATTCTAAGTGGAAAATCAGAAAATAAGAGCGAGATTTTGTCTAATTTCGTGAATCGCGCGCACCACGAAGTTTCCTCCCATTGAGATATCCGAGAGTGTTTCTAACCATTCAGTCAACTTACAAGGGAACTACTATAGGTCATACTAACCATTACAAATGAAGTATATTTTCCAGAACCATTTTCGGACGAAAAGTCCGAATGTGCCCATCGCAGCTGCCTAGAATCACTCTGAAAAAAGTTATAGGCGTTTTTCTCCGGTTTTCGTACCTGTGGTACCCTCCTAAAAGCGCATTGTTTTCACGAAAATCCAGAAACGGATCTCTTTGACGGCAAAATCGACTTTTGACGGTTCTCGGAATGTGACGACAGATGTGGCTCAAATCGTTCCTCTGGGGGTTATTTGGAGTGCTTAGTAGAGTGAGGACTTTTTGAAAAGAGACCGAACGAACGAATTTCGAATAATTTCGTTCATTTTTTATTTCGAACCAACGAATTTCGAATAAATTCGTCCATTTTTTATTTCGAACGAACGAATATTCGAAATTCGACTATTCGAATGACGAATAATTTAGAGGCAGTGTTCACGATTAAAAAAAATGTGTTTCAGTTTCCACTAGGAATGGGTAGTGGAGGGGCACACTGAAACGTTGACGTCGAAAGAACGCATGGAGCCAGGAAACGCTCCAAAAGAGCCCGAAGTTGCCACTTCGAGCGCAAGGCAAACCCCAAACGCGCAACACACACCCACCGACGTGAACAAATGAATGCTCGCGATCGTGAGATGAGCGATGATTTGCAATCACTAGCCCCGTTCTTCCCTACATTCTCAGTTTCTCTCTTTACTCAGGTCACTTCGCAGACATCGGCTGCAAAAGACGGAAGTTACAAGCCTTGTACAACACGTCCACCATGTTTCCTTAGCCCAATCTTTGAGGGACCATAACTCCGTTCCCAGAAGGTCCTGTGCGATTTCAGAGACATCATTGGAATCAGCATGAGGTCGTTTTCAAGATAGGGGGAAAAGCAGAGAAACTATTCTCATCGTGAACACTGCCTTTAAGCATTCATAGCAATATCGCGCAACTACGAAGTGAGCGGCAATAACAAGTTGAATTCTTCTTCCAAATCCTTATTTCCACCTACAAATCAAATTAATAAGGCACGACTCATCTCTAAACCTGTACGGGCTACAACGCAAAGAATGCTACAAAACCATTTTTCCGCTCTAACCTAAGGAGCTTATTCGAGGTGCTGAACATGAATAAGAGGTCCACTCTCGGTGCTTCGAAAGATCACGGTAACTATAGGGTAATTATATCGTTAAAGTCTCCGATATGACTGAAATTTCGCCTAGAGAACCTACACCAACCTTCTCAGATAAAAAGAAGCTCGACGCTCACTCCGATCTTCCCACTTTTCCGGGGACACGATATAGGCGAGCGCTTGCCCTCCTGACACGAGAGCGTGCCCATCACGGGCAAAGCGTGCCCCCAAAAAGATGCTCGTCGCTCAAGATGCTAGTTTCCAAGGGAGGCATACGACACGGTTCTGATCCAGGACTCGGACGAAGGCAATGCCTTCTGTTCAGTTGCCCAATTTTGCGGTACTTGGTTCCACCTGGACGCTGAAGGCCCTGCTCAATCGCTGGTGGCACCAGTCGGTGCTCGGTGCACTGGCCGGGTTGCGTGTTGGCGTGCGGCCGCGTCGTGCACTGGTGCGTCTTGAACTCCCACTCAGGCTTGAAAATGACTTGCATGAGTGTTGGGTCACTTTCATTCTTTTTCGGGGCGTTTCACTGGTTGTCACCGGTTCTCCCAAAGGTGAAGGTTCCCCACTTCACCTGCCCAGGGAGAAGGTTGATGGAGTACATGGCTCCACCTAACGAAGCTATGGTTGGTGTTATCACTGCGCGGCGGCATAAAAAAATGAGCGTGGCCAAGTGCGATTGCAATGTGGCACCCCCTGTTAGAACCACAGTAGTAGCCTCATCAGACGGTGTGGGGAAAAAATTTAGCTCTTGTGTTCGGAAAAATGGAACAATGGAGTAGTGAAGAAAATGAATTCAGTCCTTTTTTTCGTTGAAAGGTATGCCAATTCCTTCATACATTAGAGCTGATTTTCATATTTTTTGTTAATTGAGCTCGGGTATTCAAATTCGAATAACGTTCGAATATTCACCTCTGCGAATAATCGAATTTGAATAATGTTCGAATATTCACCTTTTTCGAATAGTCGAATTCGAATAATATTCGAATATTCACCTTTACCGAATAGTCGAATTCGAATAATATTCGAATATTCATCTTTTGCGAATAGTCGAATTCGAATAATATTCGAATATTCACCTTTTGCGAATAGTCGAATTCGAATAATGTTCGAATTTTCATCTTTTGCGAATAGTCGAATTCGAATAATGTTAGAATATTCACACTTTTCGAATATTCGAATGTTCGAATAAAAATTCGTTCGAAAAATTCGAATATAATGAACAGATACAATGCGTTACAATACTTGAGAGACCTATGATACTGTATAAAAACAAAACACAAAAACACATTACTTCACACAAAGAAGCGCACCAATATGTGTCGAAACAAATACGAGACTACGCAAAGGATCAATAACAACATAAAAACTACAATTCAAACAAAAAAAAACGTCAACGATCAGCACACTTAGTCATCATTCGGTGGGCTTGGACTACGCGACTTCGAATGCATATCTGCGTCACCATTACCAACTGGAGAGCCCGAACGATGCGATCCATCACGAGACCTGCTTCGAGACCTCGACTTTGACTTGCTACGCTCATCATCTCCATTCTTCTTTGGCGATGCACTGCGAGAGCGCGTTGGTCTGCGAGACCTGCTGCGGCTCCTTGAGCGAGAACGACTTCTCGACGGAGAACGTGAGCGGCTCCTGCTCCTAGAACGCGAACGACTGCGCCTCTCCGAATAGTCAATCAACTTCAGTTTACGTCCATTCACTTCCTCTCCTTGCATCTTGTCCAACGCTCTATCCATATCTTCCCGTGTTGCAAAACAAACAACCCCAACATTCCTCTTGCTCTTGTGGGCATCTGCAAATGTCACTTCACATCCAACCTTTCGCATTAAATCTTTCAAATCCTGCCAAGAAACACGAGTAGACAGGTTCTCCACGACCATGCGATGACGCGTCTGTGTTGGTGGACCATATCTGGAACTGGCATCTCTTCTCTGGGGTGGGTAGCGGTCGAAACCGCCGCGACAGGGGCCCCCGGGACCTCCGGCTCTCGGACCACGCTTCGAGAACTCCAACATCACCCGCTCCCCAGCCAATTCCTTCCCATTCAAATCGTAGACAGCATCATCCGCGTCACATGCCTCGTCGAACTCCACGAAACCGAATCCATTCTTCAACACGATATCCCGAATCCTCCCATATCCACGAAAGAAGTGTTCGATATCCCGCTCAGAAGCTCGTTATGATAGTCGACCGATATAAACTCGAGTAGACATGATACACAAATCACAACGCCAGACGACGACAATTCGAACTCGAATATTCGATCCTCACTCTAGTGCTCAACACGAATCTGACGTCAGTTTATCGATTTTTGACCGCTTACGGTACATTACGGTGCGTATACGGTAGTTAGGTCAAAGTCTCAGATTTGTCCCAAAGTTTCTATGTGGAGATTATTTGGGGTGCTGAATATGAATTCGGTGTCCGTTTGTCGATTTTCGAATTATTTAGGTAGGTTTCGCTCCCTATATGGCATCTTACCGACCGTAACCTACAATTAACCTCAAAATTTCGACAAGCGAACCCCAAATTCATGTTCAGCACCCCGGATTACCTCTACATACATGTTTTTAGCAGAATCCGGAATTTTTTTCTAAAACACCTTAAAAATTCCATGGGGGGTAGGTACCCTTAGGCCTTTTTCAGAGTTGTATCGCCGTGCGACGCAATGGGATGACAACCATGAGCATCGATCGAGATCACGTCGCACGTCGATCTGTATTCAAAACATGCCATCGCGTCGCGCGGCAATCGAACTCTGTAAGGGGTCGTTTATACTTCCGCCGGACAGCGGCGCGGCGAAGTCCCTGTAATGTTGATCACGCGGCGCGGCACGATCGATATTCTAAGATTGCACTTCGCCGCGCCGCTCAGCGCCGGAAGTATAAAGGATCCCTAAGAGGTCTTACATTGCCGCAAAGCTTTAAAAACGCTCCTAACTTCTTTCAGAGTGAGTCTAGGCAGCTGCGATGGGCATATTCGGAGCTTTCGTCCGAAAATGATTCTAGAAAATTTTTATTTTATTTGGAATGGTTACTATGACCTATAGTACTTCCCTTGTTAGAAATACGCTCTATTTCAGGAGCGCTATTACTTGGTTCCTTCGTGAACGTGTGCAGAGAGGGAAGGCACGGCTTAAGAGTGGGGTGAAGAGCGGCGCGCGCGCGATGGAGCCAAGTTATTTCGACTCCCATATGTAGCTCCCATACGTACAGTACTCGCACGGATCGCATTCACAGTTTGCCTTGCTTGTTGTGCGTTGGCGCACTCGGGCTATCCACTGGTTTTCTGCAGCCATCAAAAGCAGACACACTTGTTTTGGAGCGAGGTTTGCATAGTGTAGTGCAGACTTGCGAGAGACAGGTGGAGACGGCAAGAAAAAGGAAAGAGCAGTGTATGCGCCATCGTGCGTTCAAACGTCCTTCACTTGACTGCAGGAGAAAGCTGTTTGATGTGTGCATGGTGTACAAGCTTTTGAATTACAAAGTGAAAATTAGTTTCTTACATTTTTTTAAGCTCTTTCGATCGAGGGCGAGAGGACCTCGATTTAAAATAAGTATAAGTAGACCAAAAACTAACACTACCGCATACTCTTTTTTCATCAGGGCCGCGTCAGCGTACAATGCGCTTATGAGTTCGAGTTCCCAGATAATGGGGTTTCCAAGGTTCAAACGCTTCGCGTAATCCAAGTTTTTTAACGGTGCAGTTTGCTGAGTTGTGTGGACTAACTTTTCCGTAAAGCTTGTTTGTACTCGTTGAGATTTGTATGTTTTGCTTTGTGGACTGTTTCATTATTGTTTTTCTTGCTTTCATACGATTGTCTTAAAGGCAGTGTTCACGATAATTTCTACTTCCGATATCTCCACGGTTTACTGAAGGTCTGGTGCCCTATATAGCAAGGCATGCTCATTAAGTCTTCATTTGTCTTAAGTCTTCATTTGTTCCTTTCAAGGGGCGGATCTGGGGCACGGGGCGTGTCTGGGGCAGCAAAACGCTTATTTGCAGCCGTTACTTTGCCACTCCTGGCTCGTTTTCTACCGTTCCTTTGGCACTGGGAGCCTAGGATCCTTCTCCCCTATCATTTTACTGTGGAAAGTCAACTAGGATGATCATCGTGAACACTGCCTTTAAAGGCAGCGTTCACGGTGATCATCATTGGTGACTTTCCGCAGTGAAATGATAGTCGGGAAGGACCCTAGGCTCCCAGTGTTGAAAGAGCGGTAGAAAACGAGCCAGGAGTGACAAAATAACGGCGGCGAACAAGCGTTTTGGTGTACCAGAACCGCGCCGCACTCCAGATCCGCCCCCTCGATATGAACAAATGAAGACTCAGATTACAGGAATGATCAAGTCAAGGAATTGCTGGTATGTGAGCTGATCGCTTCATTGCACTGATAGGTATCATCCGTCTAGCCGTCAATCCCTCCAAAATCAACGTTACAAAGAGGACCTTTCTTGGCTCAAAAACGCGACTTTCGCGTTCTTTTCAAGCGTGTTTCGCTATACAGAGCACCAGACCTTCTGTAAACCGTGGAGTTATTGGAAGTGAGATTTATCGTGAACACTGCCTTTAAACATCGTAATATCGCTCCAGCCGCGAAGCGGTTAAAATTGTGGCTTGTGGCCAAAGACTCCATGAACTGCTTAGGTACGGATCCTAAGGTGATATGGAGCAGAGGTCTTAGTGTGCCGGACGGCGGCATCTTATGCAATGTATGGGATACCTTCGCGATATAGTTGTGCACGCTATGTCGCTCGAACGTTCCCTGTATACTCAGACAATGGGGTGGACCAACCGCGGACATGTTCCGTACTGACCACGTACAGGTTGCGTACCGACGGCGGGATGGGCGACGTTTGGAACGCAATTTGACCGCGGTCGGTACGCAGTGCCACGCGGTCAGTACGGAATGCCACGCGGTTAGTACGCATCGCCGCGCGTTCGGTACGTCTTGCCCCGCGGTCTGTATGCATTGTCACGCGGTCGGTACGCACTGCCACGCGGTTGGTACGCATTACCACGCGGTCGGTACGCACTGCCACGCGGTTGGTGCGTCTTGCCGCGCGGTTAGTACGTATCGTTACGCCGTCGGTACGTCTTGCGACGCGGTCGGGACGCAATGCAACGTGGTTAGTACGCATTGCCACGCGGTCGATACGTACTGCCACGCAGTCAGCACGCATTGCCACGCGGTCGATACGTCTTGCCACGCGGTCGTTACGCATTATCAGACTGTCGGTACGCTATTGACACGCGGTTGAGACTCATTGCGACGCAATCCCGACGCATTGCAACGCGGTCTCGCTGCCTCTGACCTCAGACCTGGCAAGCGAAGGACAACGGGAACGTGGTATTTCCACAGCTTTTGTTATTTGTAACTTCACTGGGGGAACACTGAAGCTGAAAATAGAAAACTGAGGATGTTCCTGTGGTCAAACTCAATGATTTCTTGTTCAATGTTTTTCCATTTTTTGAAAATTTCCTCAGTCGTTACATGATCCGTATAATTTTGTGAAGGAAGCTGGGCGCAGCTAAAGTCTATCCGAATGCGACTGTCCGCTCACACGGTCGGCAAGCGTGTCGAGCGGCCGTCACTAGGGCATTTTTCGAACGAACCTACCCACAACTGAGATAAAGCTGACTGGGATACTGTTCACTATTTGTCTGATATTCCTGCTAATCGTTTCACAGTTTCAAAAAATACCTTTGCAACCGCCAATCAACACTCACGCCGACCGCGTGGGCGAACAGTCTCGTTCGGACTGACTTCACGTAGCATGTGTGGAAGCCAGAAAACGTCAGGTCAGACTAAGTCCATATTTCTGGTTTTTCTTTTCGACAATCTGGCTTCAGAGTGTTGATTACACGCCACCATAAAAATTCTGATGCTCTGTCGTAGACCTAAAGCATGCCTCAAGCGATGCTTTAGTTAAGCACCTCCAATTAAGGGCTTCTTGACAACCTTCGCATACGAGCATGCGCGTCGCCCTTCCTACCTTGGTTACTTCACTTGGAAAGTTGGAGCTCTTCAGTGATTGAGATCGTATGATAGGGCGCTTTTGTTTTGAACGCACGTAGGAGCGGAAAGTAAGGTGTGTCCATGGTATGCATTACGCCAAATCGAGACGCATCGGTTGCACCTGTAGACATAGCTAACGTCCACCATGGCTTTTCCAAGTGACTTCTTAAATTTAATTTTCTTCTGCACATTTCCATTGTTTAATTTTCTTATGTTGTCTTTTACTGTGGTTTTAATAATCGTGATCCTTTCACGTGGGCCTATAACGCTTCGATGTCGCTTGAGCTTTTGGCTCCTAATTTTGAATATCTTTTTCCAAGACATAATTTTGACTTTCGTGGGTAATTCAATTTCCTATATTGCTTGATTTTAGATTCGATTTCTGATTTTGGATTCGATTCAATACAAACTATGTATTTTCGGCTGTTTTCCGGCTTCACAAAAGGCGAGAGTGAAGAGCGCGATTTCGAACGTGCTTTTTATTCTCAACATTTTCGGAAGGAGGAAAGCAGCTAAATGAGCTGTTTTTTCTAAATCCTATTCATATCTATACACATATCATGTCCTTACTTTACAACAAAACTTGATTGTTCGGGAGAGCTTGGTGGCCAGGGGTGGGGCTCTGATGGGGTTTTTTTTGGGTGGAAGTTCATTTGTACGCAAATCGCTGAGCGGATAAATTCAGCAGGTGTTAATCCGCGAATGCGCAACAGTCCAAAAAACTTGGAAAACGAAAACATTGAGAGTGAAAAAGATACCTCCTCTCTTCGGAATAAATTGAACTCAACTCCTCTGAGAATTTTGGCTGAGAAATTGCCGCGAAATAGCCCACCAGACTCCGCATTGGCTCGTGGTTGGCTATTTCGCGGCTTTTCACGAAAAGGACAAGAAATGGAAATAACCGGGAAATAACCACAAGTAACCAAGACGCAGCCGTCGCCGGCTGGCCGAGCCGCCATCAGGGACCGCCAGATAGCTGGGCGGAATCTCCAGAGACTGAGCGAGGTCCGTACCTCAAGCTTGGGTAACCGGTCCGGCGGAGTGGCTGAAATCTAAATCATGCATCTGTGATGCGTCGTATACTTACCTGGAGAGCACTATTTCTCGGCCATTTCCCGGCAAGCATTTCTTGACGGCTATTTCGCGGCTACTACGCGGCAAGCTGGCATTTTGCGGATATTTCTCGGCCAAATCTCTCAGAGTCAGGGCCACCGAACCCGAAAATAATAATTAATGAAACCTTTTTTTCCGTGATAATAACTCCGATGAGTAGGCAAGAAAGAAAAATTAGGTGAATCAGTTGCCATGTATTACTCTCGTTGAATCTCGTTGAATTAGGTGAATACTACCAATAGAAACTGCTGCCATCAACTGTTCTTTGAAAATTTTAAAACTAAGCCGCGCGCTCGAAATCTCGCAAAAAATCTCACAGCAAGTCTGAAAGCGTTTCAACAAAAATGGAGTTCACCCAAAAAAAAACTATTTCCAGAAGCAGAACTTTGAAATTGGAGGCTCAAATGCTTCAACAACCTTAAACTGTGAGGAAACCACGTGAAATGAATATTATTAATGAATCACAGTATACTACAACACCAGAATGATTCAACAAGAGAAAAATGAACAAGTCAAATGAGAAAGAAGTGAATTCTCTCGAATTGTTCAAGAGAGTGCGGATGGATGCTGAAGGAGTCGGGGGGAATCTGATCGATACGGGACAATGCTCTACATTGCATTTCTATCACTGTCACAGCTGATAATGTTCTATGGGAAGAAGTCAGACTGTTTTCTCGCCGCGCGTGGTATCATTCCTGCCGCTTCCTCAGGAATTCCCCAGAGGGAAGTTCGGAATATATGACCCCGGAGAGTATATTTGTACACCAGAAAATATTTCGAAAATTTCTCGAAAGATTTTTGAAATCGCTTTCCTTTGTTTCCGTTCGTTTTAAACTTTGTCGAACGATTTTTTTCGAAATTTTGTTCGTTCGAAACTTCGTCGCACAAAATTTCTTCAATTTTCGTTCGTTCAAAATCAAAATTTTCTATTTTTTTTCAGAATTCTTTCGATTTTCAGATCGCTCCTTGAACCCTAGGGTACGCTTTTTCGTCATTCTTGGAACGAGTTGTCGTGGGCATGAGCGAACAACTCGTCGGCTCCAATAGTTATGTCTGGGACCGGAGATATGAAGCCTTTTTCGTTCACATGAGTCCGGGAGGAGCAAGCAGTGGAGCCATCGGTCATGGCAAAATACAGCACTGATTAGGAGAATTTGACAGGATAGGCACGATAAGCACCACTTCGAAGTGTTTGAAATGAGGGAGAAAGGCTTTACATGCTCGCGACTGGAGTAGAAATCGAACACGTGTGAGACAGTCATTCGCTAAAAGATCCAAAATTTCGGGGTCTCTAAAGAAATCCTAAACTTCGAATGAAATTCGAAAAAATTCGAAATTCCGAACGAGTTTCGAAAACAATCAAAATTCTGATTAGTTTCAAAAAACTGTTCGTTTGACCTCCGAAATTCAGAAAGGTTTTCGAATTTCGTTCGTTCGAAATATTTCGAACAAATTTTTTAAAAATTTACATTCATTCGGACTTTCGTCGAACGACTTTTTTTCGATTTTTGTTCGTTCATTTTTTTTCGAACGATTTTTTTTTATTTCCCGTTCGTTCGAAAAATTTTCCAACGATTTTTTCCTGTTTTTCATAAGGTACCGCAGTATGACCGACTTGGACTTCGAACTTCATTAACATGACCTTTGTTTTGATTTGAAAAATTTAGAAAGACTCGGGAATGATACCATGTAAAATTACAGCTTCCATAAAATTTGCTATAGTTTTTTCTTTTAACTTCTATGCAGTTTCGTTCTCGAAGCCAAATCCCGGGCCGCATTAGCGG
Source organism: Aplectana chamaeleonis (assembly GCA_029168955.1). Lineage (NCBI taxonomy): Eukaryota > Metazoa > Nematoda > Chromadorea > Rhabditida > Cosmocercidae > Aplectana > Aplectana chamaeleonis. Next base: position 686,901 of record JAPDOI010000290.1, read on the forward strand.
ACAACGGCTGTTGCATCACACAATAGGAATGTGGTCGTGCTGGGACCACTTGGTACCGGCAGATTCACCTTTCTCCCTGCACGATTGTCATCGTGTCGCGTGATCCAACAGCCGTAGTCAGCTATTGCGGACCGCAACAGGGCTCCGAGAAAGACGGTATTGCATGTCGGCTTCACAGGGTTTCTTTTGTCACAAGCTAACAAAAGCAATTGATGGGAAAATTGTAAATTTGAATTATGTTTAGCTGTTCTTTGCGCTACCGACATGGTCAAGATAAGTATAAGAAAAGTTATTAAACTCTGGAAACAATACTGTTAAAAAAACGTTTCTAACTTAATTATCCTAATTAATGCACTTTCAACGATGTTTTCAAATCTATGGTAGTGGCTTCTGAAGACTTCTCTGAGCCGAGTAATGAGTTTCTCCATTGGAAGAAAAGGTGAGGGTACACAACAGGCAAATTCTAGGGTGATCAGGGAAAGTGTTTCAACTTTCACATTTACAACGTCGCAGAACGTCACGTCCCCCGCGGTATGGCGCCAAAATTCCCGAAGCTTTGTACACACTGTCAACATGTGCCAACCGCTATCGCAAACTTTATTGCGTGCTAGGCGATTGCGTATTGATTGCGTGGCCTTGCGTACCGACCGCGCGAAATGACAAACCGACCTCACTCACCACTTTGTCTTCATACTGAACGCGGACGATTGCGTACTGACCGCGAACACTTGCCTACCGAACGCGCAAACTGACAAACCGACCTCACTCACCAGTTTGCTTGCGTACTGAACGCGGGCGATTGTGTACTGAACGTCAACAATTTCGTACCGACCTCGTAAACTGACAGAATGACATCACCGACCAGTTTTCTAGCGTGCTGATAAAGGGTGGTTGCGTACTGAACGCGAGCACTTGCGTACTGATTGCGTGTGCTCACGTACCAACCGCAGCGAAAAGTTATGTTTCGTACTGACCGCGCGCAAAGATGACTGCGTGCGGTCAGTACGCCTCAATGGAAATTCGCTAGCGGTTGGTACGGAGCTCAGGCGTATCGACCGCGTGCACTATTTCGTTTGCGCGGTCAGTACGCAAATGCCCGCGTTCGGTAGGAAATACATTTTTTTGCATGCGGTCAGTACGATAGTGGCACGCGGTCGGTACGAGACGCGATTTTTCGCCCGCGGTCGGTCCACCCCATTGTCTGAGTACACTCAAACTTCTGCTGGGCTCAGTAGAAGCAGGGGCACCAACGAGCAGGTACCAACAGACTTGTATACACACCCCCAAGCGTCGTAATAAATCAAATCAAATTCTGCAGGTGACAATTTTAGGAGCTTTCAGAGTGGCGTCGCTGCAAAACTCGCACCGCCGCTCCACAGAGCGAGTAGAGGTAGGCGTGGCCTTGGGATTTTGCGAAATTGGCGACACGCGACGCGAGTGAGTAGGATGTTCGGCAAACAGTTCCTTCGCGCGACGTACCGATCGCCGCCATCAGCTCGCAACGGAGCTTGCTCAGCTTGCCCACTCTGAAAAACCCACCCTCAATGCCATTGAGCGGTACAGGATCCGCTTCGTAGCACTCCCCACCACCCTTAGGCGAATGTTATTCTTTTCCGACACGCGGTCGTGTAGCTGTGCACAGCTACAGCGACTGCCTCCCGCCCTTTGAACCTGTCGCTGTCGCAGTGCGGTGCAGCGCAACGACAGGCATCGAGAGATTTGCAGTATGTCAGCCCTCTGCGACACGTCGATGCAACGGACACGCGACAACTGTTCCTACGACGGCCTGTGCCATTGATCCGATGCTGGTCCCACCACGATTTGCGCTAGATTGCATGTCTGTCGCTCATTACAGCGACAAAGTATACCATTGACCTTACACACCCCGCGACAGCGAGATTCGCCGCGACGCCACTCGAAAGCCCCTTCGAGCTTAGTTCATTTTTCGCGCGACGAACGGACCGATACAGCTCTTATCATCTATATCGATTGAGAGTCAATACGGCTGATATGTAATGTCGCCGTCGTTCGTAGCGGGAAGCATGTACTAAGCCTTAGAGTGTCAAAACTCCGAGAGACGGATTAAACGACGGGCGTCCCTCTTGGCAAAACCATGGCACTGGCGTATCCGCTATTTCGGAGCGAAATTTACTTTGTTCCTTCGCACTCCAGTGCGGAGCGAGGGTAGGGACAGCGAGATACCGTGGGAGGGAGGAGAGGTAGACGAAGCACGCGCGCGCATACGCATGCGAGAGACCGTGACCGTCCTTACTGCGGCCAGCAACAGCGACCCTGCGTATCAGGCATATCGATTTTCGGTTGATGTTGATGACAAACGTCGCGTCGCTTGTCGCTGGAAGTATGATCCCGGTCATGGACAGTAGCAAATTTCGCTTTACAATACAGCATACAGTTGAGTCCGTAGCATGCCTTCCAAAGAAAAAAAGCATTTAAACCTCACCAGTGGCTGGCGCGGGCGGTTTGAATCTAACCGGCGGGAGGCGGTACGAAAAACTGATCAGCTGCGCTGTTCTCTCGGTATAAAGCGATTAGCGGAACGGCGCGCGCTACCGCAAGGGCCAGCCGTGGGTGAGATTTAAATGTTTTTTTGAGCACTGATCTACCTACGCATGACGTTTTCGTGTATTTATCGCGTAATTTCCCGATAGCCACATGCGTAAGTACCGTCCAATAACGGCTTCTCTCTGCGTCCTTGCCCGCCGCATCGCTCTTCGTCACTGAAAGGCTATTACCCCTAGTATGTGCATCGACGCACGTAAGACTTTCGAAAAGGCCAGCCAGCTAGGAAGAAACCTAAGGCTGTTCGATAACCTGATTACACCAATTCGAGTGAGACCTATTTTAGAGTTCCGCAGCGCGGAGCGATTAGATGTTATCTGCGAGCGTCGCTCGATGATGCGCCCCTCATCGATTCACTTATGAAACACAACGTCGCGCCGCGGTCAAACTCTAAAACCCCTTGAGACTGATAAATGCTTGCAAGATATTGTCCATATCGGATTGCTATTTTGGTACGGAGTTGCTGCCACCGTGAAATGCCTTTGCTTCGAGCATTGAGCATTGAGACTGTCGTTCTCGGAGCCAAATTCCGGGCCGCAATTGTGGACCACGGCTGTTGCCTCACGCGACACGTGATAATCATGCTTGGAGAAAGGTGAATCGTGACAAGTGTTCCCAGCACGATTATCACCCTTTTGCATGGTGAAACAGCCGTTGTCCTGAATTCGGCTCCGAGAACGATTGTACCCTGAGTCGACTGATCACCAACGGCTCAGAACGGTCTAAGGAGAACTCACAAGTGAACATGCGGGACCCTGCTATGACAACTGCAAAACATTTCTAGTAACTTTCTGCAATAAACAAGTGATAGAGGCGTGAAATATTGATAAAATACAATTGAAAATTCTTAGTCTGCAATGCTGCGTCAAAGGCGTTCAAGACACAATATTGCAGACGAATCCCTGATCCTCGCTGCAAGCGGCGGCAATGTCATTGCGGGACATTTTTATTCCGCTGTTGTTTAACTAGGGTTTAAGGTGGGTATTGGGCGACCGCATTTAACGTGCTCAGGGTTGCAAGAACTAATGTCGTCAAACTGTGTGCCTTAACTGGCTCAATTCCTTCAACTAATAAAATGTAACACCCAACGCTAAACTGTTAAGCTGGTTTTCGAACACGTGAAAAGATGCAGTCTTCGTAAAGCATATAGAAAATGCATGCATATTTCATTAAAAATTAACAAACAAGCCATGAAAACGAGCTTTTTCAAAAACTGGAAGAAATGAAAATTCACTCGAATGAATGGATAAGTACAAAAATTATTTGAACAATTAAGAAAACAATTATGGAATTAAAATAATAAATCGATCACTCATCAAGAGATTAATATTGAATAAAATTAAGCACAATGGCTTAGATACAATGTCTGAGCCTGATGATTAGAACTGTGTTGATTCAGGTTGATGAGGTTATTCATAAGACATAATTGTAAACAACTATTCTTTGATAATTTTGATTACAAGAACTTTTAAAAGACGTTTTCTGATACATTTGTGATTGAAGGCATAAATTCGCTCTCCTGGCGGATGGTGAAAAGGGAAGCTCACTCATTTTCATTTGATATATAAGCTGAACATTATTTAAAAATTATTACGCCAACGTATGGTCCGACTCACAAAATAGAATAGAAGACAAAGAGCTTAAAAGGTAAAGTTCTGGCTTGCTGAATAGAAGAATTCACTATTTTTCACTGTTGAAACATTAGTAGTAAAAATCAGAAGTTTAAGAAGCTGAAACCTCTAAAAATGAGTTCATTTGTCGATGGTCTACCTTCTTTGTTTTTGTTTGTTGATCTGTCCAACGCGTTTTTTACGCTTACATAGGTTTCATCGTTTGTGCGATTGAACCCTCAGTTCTGTAATCAATGCTATGCAGCGAAGCGAAAAACAGACTGAACTTCCAGACTCTTCACGAAGACTCCCAGCGAGATCTCTGGGCAAGAGCTCACGGACGTTGCAGGCGATCCTCCACCATGCCCGCAAAGCCATTACATTGATGGCCGGGCAGCAGAATACCTTGCTCGTCTCGCTGCGGGCAGAGACTAAGCGGGCAGCCGTGTTCGCTTGTGAGTTTCCCCGTAACCATGTCGAACTGAGGAAATATAGTGCATGATTCGGCACCGCTACTGATGATTGAGAAGCGTTTATTTTGATAACGTACCAAACAAAATTGACTCTAAGGATTTCTAATGCTCGAAAACGCCAGATTGTGGTTTCTAGTATGTGTCACAAGTGGAGTAGGACTTATGCCTTCTTCATTTCTATCATCACACTACGTAGATTCGCCTATATGTAGATTACACAGCTGCGGATGTTAGTGTACACCAAACACCAAAGCAGAATGCGTGAATTGCTCAGATCCATACATATGAACCTGCATTCTTCTTTATTCCACGTCTCTAAATATTTTTTCTCTATTGCATGATGGCTGACAAAGCGTAAGAACGCTACTTCCGGTAGATGTACGCTATCTGATGTCATGTTCTATTCTACTGCGCTTTAACACAAGCCTTCGTATACGGCGCATAACTTGCTGTGCATAGCCAGTTTAGCCTAAATCGCGCCATTCCCTTCATCTTGGTGTGGTATAGCAAGCGCTGCGGGAGAATTTTCTTCTCCATTCTAGGTATTCGGAGAAACGTATCCCTTTTCTTTTGATGAAATACAGCCTGTTGGCACCGTTTAAGGTCGTTTTGATGTTGAGGACAGGTGGAAATCGCCGGGTATTCCGGGCTCATGGTGGCCAGCCTGGAGTTACCTTTTTACGGTTCCCACTGAATACCATCTTACTGAACTCATTTCATTTGTGAAGCTTTATTTTCATGCAACGCTGTCATATTTGCCGTTCACTGATTCACAACGGGTTCTATGTTTTATCTTTTTCGCTTCATACTACTAAATATGTGTTGCATCCAAGGGAAAAATCTTCAGACGGTTATCGGAAGATTACAGTAGGAGCCGGTGAGTAACAGCCTCGATGGATCTTTAAATTCAGCGCACGCACAAAAAACCGGATTCAATTTTTTTGCTGTTTTGCGCAGGTACGCCCACCAGGTTATGACATATTGCAAAGAGGCCACCCAAAACACTCCAATTTCTTCGAAAAACTCGTTCGAAGCTCGCAAAGCATTCAAGTACCTGTTCTCAATGTAATTATTAAAAATCTTCTCCCGATTGTTTGAAAAGCTATGACAGATTTGGCTTATAATTTCTCTGTGAAAGTTACATATTTGGAGTGCCTAACACCATACGGTGGGGGTGCTTGTGGCGCAGTTGCAGGAGGCGCTGCTGTCGCCACACGCGGTGGAGTGATCGATTCTCGCTTAGAGGCTACCAAGCCTTTTATCCTTCCGGGGTCGGCATTCCTTTGGGAAGATGAGAACCCTGAGTTAAACTGCCCCCGCAGGTCGTTATGTATTTTCGATGTTACCATTGGTCTTAATGAACCAGAATTAAACTATATAACTGAGTAGACCCAATGCACAATCAGAAGCTTCGACGATTTCATTAAAGCCGAATGTAAGGCGCGTTTTCAGAGGGATTGATAAGCGCCCAAAGCTTATGACGGTTTTTACGGTAGATATGCGTCAGTTTGAACGGATTATCGAATTGGACTCAAACCTTATCTGTGAAGGTTATTTGTGGTGCTGAACACAGATCTGAGACCCATTCGCTGGTTTTCGAAATTGCAAAGTTGGTTGCCCCAGCTCAGTGCCATTATATACATATACCTCAGCACTTGTTAACAAATCGACTCATCCTAAAAACCAGAAGGCTCAGCAGAATAGGAGAAGAATTTTTAGCCAAGTTGCTTTGCTCGAAATTTCGGAATTGCTTTCGAAAACCCCATGGAGAAATGCCGTCAAATGGTCGATTTATTTGACACTAGTCATAGGTCATCCTCTTCTTTGGCTGGACGGTATGTCATCTCTAGCACCTATCGTCAGATTCATCATCATCATCATCAATTTCATCTATAAGAAAGTTCAGCAGAAAGATTTACGTTGTGGTAGTGTTGGGTACCTGCACATTCGGCGAATTTCACAATTACCGTTTTCTGAATACTTTTCGGCGTTTTGGGGGAAAAGGTATCATTGAGTTCGTACGACTCGGACCAGCTTAAAGTATGGTCTGATCCATGCTGGGCAGAAAAATGTCGAAAAAAAAACGATTGGCTACTGCAAATTCGTTGGAAGCAGCACTGAGGGATCCTTTGGACCAAATTATGGTGGAAGAAAGTGCCATCAAAGAGGGCGACTATCAACATCGTATTATGTAAACGTGTTGAAGCCGAAGAGGACGACCCCGCCCGAACAGCTTGTGTAGCTTTCTGAATCTGATCTTCTTCGTTCTATCCAAGCTTTTTGTTCTCAAGTTGATGTGGTTGGTTAGTTTTAGAGGAGTAGGCACTTCTTTATGCTTTCTAAGAAAATGAGGAAACTTTTCCACCATCCTGCGTAATGATATCGCGTAATTTTTTCAAATCTTCTCATAAATAAACAAATAAACAATATCTTCATGTGTCCTTATACCAGGGATATAATGAATGACGACCCCGGCTTGAATATATCAACAAACGCGCCCCAGATTCGTGTTCAGCACCTTGAATAACTCGAAAAGGACGTTTTTGAATTTTTAAATTTTTTTTGGAACCCTGAACATTGCATGTTGCCCTTAGCTTTTCACAGAGCTTAGAAAACGCTAATAACAACGCTTCAAGTAAACGTGGATAGTTCTGGCGGGCATATTCGGAATCTACATCCGAAAAAAGATTCTGGAAACTACATTTCCCGTGGCGAGGCCGCTGTTTCCGGGTTTTTAGTCGGCCGCGGAGGCCGTCGCTGCCAGCCGGAAGCACATTCCAGGAGGAACTAGATGGGCTATAGTTTTTAGCTCTCATCAAACGTGTGCACTCTGTGTGTTCTGTGATCGCAACGACGGGCTCAGTGACCGGCGACAAATGTCGCATATCACTAGAAATATGATACTTTTCTTGTTGCTAGCCAATCTTCTACCGTGGACTTACAAAAAACAGCACCTTGTTGATGATAAACGCCGTATTATGCACAAGTTTCGAGTTTTGAAGACGTATGAAACACTCGAGCAATGGATTTTTTTGTTTGGGAACATCAGTACCAGCTCTAAATGAAATCGCCGGAAAATAGCAGGCAGTAGACGCTTGATAGCGAAAAAATAAGTTCCCATTCATTCGCTCTCCATCATAGCTGAGCAGGGTTGCGACTCGGAGCAACGGAGGGTCATGAAGTTTCTGGAAAATTTTCGAAGAAAATCGAAAATTTGTCTGGGGGAATCGTGATTTTCATGGAGAAAAACGAATTTTCTCCAAACGACTTGGTAAGCTAGAATGAGATGGTATTAGTCGCTGACTGATATTAACATTGCAGGGCGAGAAGAGCTGTGCCTGCAGAGTTTTTATTTAATTCTACTGCCATTATCTGAGCCGAATTCCGGTCTGCACCTGCGGACAACCGCTTTGGCATCACGGAACACGATAATAATCGTTTTGGGACGCGCGGTCCCAGCATGATTGGCATCGTGATGCGTGGTGCAACAGCGGTTGCACGCAAGTGTGGACCGCAATTTCGCTCTAAGAACCACAGTATGTTATGTTGGTTGTACGGTAGTTTGAGAAAAGTACCAGATTTCCGTCAAAATTACTATTCAGGGGTCGTTCAATAGGCTGACGACAACTTCGATGTCTAGTTCTCAAGAAGGGGTCGTGAAATTTTCTAAAAAGTTCCGAAATTTTTGGTCAGGAGGGGTTCGTAGCTCCGCTGAAAATTCGCGCAACGGACTGCTCAACCCTGCTCCCCTTCATGCCAGGTTTCGTCGACTGTTGTGCCGTCCAGAATCGAACCGTTTTCGCAGCGCTTTTGCGATTTTGTGGTCTTTCAAGGGGAAGATTCTCAGACAAAAAAGATTCAATCCGAATTTTCTATTCACTTGGTGCGGGACGGTTATACAAGCTGAGTGATAAGCGTTTCCAAAGCTTCGCGAATGGGCAACGGAACCAACCTACGAGGCCATTTTACTGTGTTCCAAAAGTTGTTTCTTTATTCGGCTCGAAACATGTGTTTAGTGGTTCCTTAGAGTGTTGGACACGAATCTGAGGCCATTTCGTCACTATACTGGGGCTAACTGTAGGTTACGGTAGGTATAATGCTATTTAGATGGAGTAACTAATCTCAGAATCGCGGAGATAACCGAATGGACCTCAAATTCGTGTCAAACACTCCAAATTATCCCACAGAGAAGTTTTGAGCAAAATCACATCGCCGCAGCTTGCCTTAGGCGCTATTCATACTACTCAACGCCAGCGCGGCACGCGAGTGCCGTGCTGGCGTGGCGTTGGTGAATGAATACTTTCTACGCGCGTGACGCGCGTGCCGCGCTTGCGGAGACTATGAATACTCCAGCGGCGACGCCATGGCGAAGCGGTGAAGCTGGAATGAATGAGACGATCGATAAACAATATCAGTGGATGAAAACGCTAAGGCGTTCCGGGTGGCAGTATGAATACTGCAGCGGCGACGCCATGGCCGAGCGGGCGGAGCGTGACGCGCGTGAGGAAAGTCAAGCCATTCATACACAAACGCCACGCCAGCGCGGCACGCGCGTGCAGCGCTGGCGTTGAGTAGTATGAATAGCGCCTTATGTATAGGGTTTCTCGGTAGATGGTCGTCAGATTCGTATTGACCAGTCCAAATAACCCATTGAACAAGTTTTGAGCCAAAACTGTCCTAGCATTTCAGAATTCCTCAGAACTCTTGCTTAGCCCTCAAAATTCTCCTCCGAACAAAGGTTTTGGACAGAGTATATATGGAGGACCCTAGGAAATTGACAGATGAACATCAGATTCGTGGTCTGCACACCCTCCACAAATGACTCCCCTAGGGGAAATCTTAAGTCTGATTTTTTTAAAAGTTTTTTTTGAACACCTTCAGAACAACGTGAATGATATAAGGTAAACGCTTAACCGAAATGGTGAAGTGGAAGAAGAACTTCTATAACTCCATTCGGAGAACCGTTTCGCAGCTAAGAAAGGCAAATTCGAACAAATTGCCAGAAATTGGTTCTGGCAACGTAAATTTCATTTTAAGTGGCCTTTTTTCCAAGTATCCTTATCTTGTCGGATGTGTCCAACTAGCCACATGTGTGGTGAACATTTGTAGAATAAAAACAAGAAGGCTGAGTAAACAGCAAGCTCTATAACTTTCGTTACGTCATATCACTGCTTGCTGCTTTGCGAACACCACACAAGTCGAGGTCGCCCTGGGCTGCAAACACGGGAACAAATGGCATGTGAGGGTGTTGAATTCGCTCAATTTTATAAATTGTGCTTTTGCTCTTCTCTGAGCATTTTCGTCATTTTTATGTTGTGACTCTCTTGTGACTCATGAAACAAATTTCTCCAGCTGTTAATTGACATATAGTTGCATGCAATATGTGTATTGCGGATTGTTCCCCACTGGATGCACTCGGCCAGGCTGGGCGGGTGCGTAGTACAATGTTTTCGTTTTCGTTGTTATTCAATTTCAACTAGTTGAGAGTCTTATCTGCATCGATTTCTAATGCAGAAACTGGCCACCCAGGAAACGTCACGTCTCGGTATCGATTATGCGTAAAGTTTGTTGGCGTGCCAACGTTATTGCACCTGCCAATGACATCTCACGCACGATCTTTTACTCTTTATCACATCATGTTATGTGTCTCTATACACCGATTTAACATTGCCTATGTCGCAACTTCCCAGCCAATGGGGGACTTCCTTCAAAAACATGGCGAGGTCATATAGAAATCATTCGGAGAAGGTCCTATTTAACTAGAATACTTGACATTTGTTGAAAGCATAGTGTATCTCTCCGTAATCCGTTTGCCTAGATCTCCTGGAGCTCTTGTGTGTTGTGATTAATTTGCAGTGCTTAACGCTTTCGATTTTGATGCCAGTTGCCGATCTGCAGCTCGAAGGCAAAGTTCAAATGTTTGTTGAGTTTCCCCTATCAAAATACCTGAAGTCAGCGTTGTCGACCCACCCGCTCATGTTGCTCCACCCCCCCCCCCGCCACCCGACCCCAAACTACGAGTTGGTGACCAATGTGAGGCTATTCTAAGCTGAAGGTCGAGCCTGTGAATGCCCCTATTTTGCGTTCCATAGATATACGAATACCCATTTTCTTGAATACTGTTTTTAAACGCATCTCGGTCTGGCATTGGCAAAACCTAATGAAACTTTGACATGATATAGAGCATCACAAACCTTGCCTTACTCATACTCAAGCTTGGGTTTTGAATGTACAGTTCTTGGACACGAAGTTTATCTACAATTTCGTGACATTAATCCGAATTAGGGCTATTTGCTCAGAACATGTCGTTAAAAAAATTTTAAATTCCAAACCCGTGCCACTCGCTCGCTATAAGAAGACTGCCAAAACCATTGTACAACATGGCGGGAAAATAAGTTCTCCGAGCTTTTTTTTTTTGAAAATGAACTCGAAGTGAATTAATTCTGTTTCGCATCGAGTAGGTATCTAACTTCAACGTGAATGGAGACGAACGAAATTTGTGTAACAGTTGGGCATTGTCAAAGCCTATACAGTACATTTCTCTTAAGGGTTCTAAGGCGAATAATTTTATAGGGGTGAATTTTTGAAAAAGTGCCCCATTACGCTAAATTTTAAGCTTTGAAAAATCCTGCAAGGATTTATTTTCCCACAATGTCGGACAACGGTTTTCAATGTCCTCTTATGGCAAGCAAGTGACACGGGTTTGGAATTTTTAAGGACATGCTCTGAGGAAATAGCCTAAATTTGGATTGACGCCACGAGATCGTAAATAAACCCCGTCTTCAAAAACTGTATTTTCAAAACTCAAGCTGAAGTGTGTGTAAGACAAGGTCTGTGATGCCCTATCTCACATTATACTTCCATCAAGTTTTGCTAAGACCAGGTCGAGATACGTTTATAAACAGTATTCGCGAAAATGGTTGTTCGTATATTTATGGTACGCAGTGTATAAACTTGAACACTCCTTGATCTGACGATTACCTAATTCCAGTATTTTTCCAAGTGACAGAGCTCCAGCTCTAACAATTATAATGTAGTTGTTTTGTTGAAGGCAATGCCCACGATAAAAACCGTCTCCCAATTCCCACCATAATTCGAAAGGTTCGGGACCAAAAGCAACATCAATGTCTAAGAAATGGCTAAAAATGAGCCCCAAATAGCCGTATACTGCCTCTAACTCCAATGTGGAGCGCAATCCCCGTCCGCTTCTCTCAACGGCTACTGATCAAAGCAATCAACAGAAAAATCGACTTCAACAACACATACGATGGCCAAATGATCAAAGCTTTCCCCCATGATGCATGTATTGAATAAATTAGCCCCACTTGAATTTCGTTTCTCTTTTCCTATGAGTCAATTTCTCAGTTGTTTTCTTCGATCAGTGACCGTTGAGGGGAGAGGGCGGGGATCGCGCTCTGCACAGAAGTTCAGGGTCGTGTAGGGCTGAATGGAGCTTTTTTACCCGTTCCTTGACGTTGTTGCTGCCATGAGCCCAGCACCTTTCGATTTCCGATGGAATGTCAAAGACGGTTTCCATCGTGGACACTGTCATCAAAGGCAAACGAAAACAAAAAGTCGGAGACCCATTACAGCAACATTGTCGAGAAAGAGCCAGAAATAGCCCTGCATACACAAGAGAACACTCAAGACACCGCGTGTCCACTTTATACACCCATGCCATTACTCGATTTTTCGTTTTACTTCGAGAAAAACAGATTCCTTTTAATTATTGTAGGAATATCCATACTTAAAACAACTTGCATAACTGGTATGCAGATAGTATTAGGCGTCTTATATCTCCTCTTGACAGTCATTTACAAAAAATTTCAGTTTGAAAACTCAATGAATTGATTGGCCTTGGAGCGCTCCGGTCCGTTGTGAAGGCTGACCATGGAACGGGCAGTCTCTCAAGTGTTCAAAATCAGTGTAGAGCGCATGCTCCGCCCGCTCCCTTCAACGCCCACCGATCAAAGCAAGCAATTTGCTGATCAATTGATCATACCTACCCCCATAATCCTCGGCTGGAACAAATTTACCCCATTTGAGTATTGGCTGTTACATTGAATTCGATTCTCAAATTATTTGCTCTGATGCTCTGATCGGTGGCGACGGGAGTGAGCGGGGGGGGGGTGCTTCCTAAATTGATGTTTGAGGCGGCGTTTAGAGTTCATTCGCGACGCGACGTTACAATTACCTTACGTATCGATCAAGCGATGTCGCGTCGCGTCGTCGATAGGTGTTCACAGTGAATATGCGTGATACACTTGAAATGACGCGCAATTTGCATACACGCGGCGTCAATCGCGCCGCCTTGTAATGCAATGCGACGCGTTTAACGTCCCGCGAAGGCGAGCCCGTTGCTCATTTTCTTCTGTATATTTTTTCATGAAAAAAAAACCAAATTCGACAGTAGAAGCAGAGAAATAGACATTTCTAGAATCAATCGCACTCGAACAAAAGCGAGAAAAATGGTTATTGTAACATAGATATTGCCGATGCTTGTTTACGCGAAATCGCGTACGCATGCAATTGCTCGAAGTCGTCCAGCGTTCGCACAGCGTTCACAGCTTGGTTCCTGCCCGACGCGGTTTTAGCGTCCTACTTACATGTGCCTTCGTGTCGCCCCGCGAAAACTCTGAACGCTACCTAAGTGGCTATTCATACTTCTCAACTCTAACGCGTCACACCCGCTCCGCGATGGCGGCGGCACTCGTAACAAAAATTTCACAGTTCTCATTACTACATATTCCATCCTACATTTCATTCCGTTTTACAATAATTAATTGCAAAACTATCCTCTGCTACTATTAAAGAGGACGCATGCATAGATTTTGCTTGCTGATTCAATTTTATTCCGCTCCTTCATGGTGTCACCGCTGGAGTATTCCAAGTCTCCGCAAGCGCGTCATGTTTGCGACACGCGCTGAGGAAGTAATCGTTCTGAAACACAACGTCCGCGCGTCACGTGTGAAGAGCGGGGATTGAGGAGTATTAATACCCACCAAGGCCGTATAGGGCTGTTCGAGGTTCTTTTCACCGTTTTTTTTTTCAACATCGCTGTTGCCATGGACCTTTCGATGCCCCGTGGAAATTCGGGGACAGTTTTTTTAATATCGTGAACACTGCCTTTAAGTCGATCTATCAGCCTACGTGCCAGCGAGTTCGCTGCCTCCACAGTTTGAAATGATTACATTCAAAGCGTGTACTCTCTGCTAAGCGTGGTGTAAGCTTACAAGGGAAGTGTTCAGAGCGGTGAACGCACCTACGGAAACGCTATGCCATGTCAGCTTCTCTTGGTCCTGTGTAGTAACTTTGTGAAATATCCAGCCCCGAGCTGTTGCATGCGAGGAGCTACGAGCCCGCAAAGTTTGGCTCTCTCCGCTTATTGATTACGGCTGCCTTCACTCACTGATCGTGTCAATCAGAAAGGAAGGTCGTCGAGTGTAGCGGCTTGGTGTTGAGGATTGCGATATGGGCTCTTGAACATGTGATGCTAGAGGTTCGATTCCACACCTGTGTGGTTTTTTTGCAATTGCATTGAGATTTTGTATTCTACGTGAACTTTGATATTGTCTTAGCGTTTTGAAGCCATTTTTGATCACTCTGACATCACATTTGATCATTCACGAACAGTAGACCACATGAATCTCTGACATCACATTTGATCATTCACGAACAGTAGACCACATGAATCTCTGACATCACATTTGATCATTCACGAACAGTAGACCACATGAATTTACAATCGATAACAGCGATAACAAACTTATTTATTGTTCCTTTGTTTTTTTTTTGTCAATTTGAGCACCACTGATAAACGGGCACATAGCGTTGAAAACATGAAGACTTTTCACGGAAGGGCAGCGGACGAAGGACAACAAAATAAGGATAACGAAATATGGATAATGTGTGACAAGGTGTTTCATTGTTAGTGGTAAATGCATCTGCGAAAACGAATAGTATTGTTAGTATCTCTTATGGCTCAATATTGAAGTGCGTCGGTATCTGGCTCCGAGCCGCAGTTTCCAAGAAGTTATCAGCGTTTTTCAAGCTTCGCGAACAGACAAGGGTAACCATCAGGCATTTTTCTTAATGTTTTTAAAGAATTCCTCGAATATTGCTCAAAACGTGTACGTAGGGGTTATCTAGGGTGGTGAACACGAATCTGAAGTCCCTTACTCGAAATTCTGAGGTTCACTGTAGGTGACGGTAGGTCCACGCCATTAAGGGGGCGAAACCCACCTTAGTATAGTGAAAATCGGCAAACGTACGCTAAATTCGTGTTCACCATCCCGAATAACCCCCGTACACAAATTTTATGCAAATTTGAGACCTTCACCAAACTGCCGTATAGCCACCGTAATCTACCGTAATCTGTCAAAAATCGATAAACGGACTCCAGATTCTTGCTTAGCACTCTTAACAACCCATATAGAAACATTTTGAGCCGTTTTCATCGTAGCGTTCCGGAAATCGTCAAAAGTCACATTTTTCCCTTGAATTTTCCCCGATTGGAGCTTTTAAACTAATTTAGTCGAAAACTTTGGAAAACCGACAGATAAACTCCAGATTCGTGGGCACCACCCTAGATTACACCTACATACAAGTTTTGAGCAAAACTTGAGAATTTTTTTTCTAGAGACACCCAAAACAATGCCTGGGTACCAGGGATGTGCGGCAATTGCCGTTTGCCGTTTGTCGTTTGCCGGCCATTTTCGGGACTTTTTTGCCGTTTGTCGTTTGCCGGAAATTTTGTTGTTTTTCCGGCGAAACTCGGCAAAAATTAAATGAAAACACCACCTATGTTCACGGTCATGTAGGCACAACGGGTGAGCCGATAATCCGTTGTTCGCCGAACCGTTATCTGAGGGTTTTGACTTATCTATTTTCCACTTCGCCGCCTGGCCATTTCTGAATAAGATAAGGGATAAAAATCTGTTTACACTCTTACTATATGTATTCTGCTATGCAAGCGTGCATGTGTGGACGAGTGAAGCGTTTGCGATGAGTTCTGATTCCCAGTTCTCTGCAGATACAAACTCTCTAGCAGATCTAGTGGGCTCTCAATTTCGATTATCACCAGTAGCGGAGCGGTGGGCCTTGGAGAAATATAACATGTCATATGGATGCTTTTATGAGAAAGCGACCGCTCGCTGCTGGTGGTGGTCAAAATCGAGTGCCCGCTAGAAGTTCCTCCGGGGGCCGTATGCATACCTCCCCGGCTGGAGGGGGGAGTTAATACGTATCAAATGCCCATCTATTCCGTGTGAAAACAGGGGAAAGCTAGAGATAGAATGCATGCAAATATTTGAAGTTTTGCGCTTTTAAATCTTTGAAAACCGGCTTGATTTTTGACCGGCGTTGTGGTAGGGCCATCTCGAGCTTCCATGCGACAGTACTGAGTTATTACTAATGAAGAATACCTTTTACGGTCTACTGCTATCCCCTCAACCGTCCCCTTACCACAGAGCAAGGAGAAGTTTGAGAGGAAGCCACCTCACTTATAATAACTTTGTAACATATCCTGCCATCCGTGCCATATGGATGAGCGAAAGGATACCCGATTCGTGGAGACATGCGATCATCGTACCTCTTCACAAGAAGCTATCCGTCACGGATCCTAAGAACTACAGAGGAATCTCTCTACTTCGTGTCATGTACAAGGTTTTAGAACGTATCATTCTCGAGCGACTTATCAAACATCGTGAAGGAACGACCAGAGATGAGCAAGCCGATTTTCGACCTGGAAGATCGACCATCGACCAAGTGTTCGTCGTGAGAAGAGTAATTGAATCGTGGCAGCGGTTTTCGAAGCCATTACAGCTTGCTTTTTTGGACTTTGAAGCCGCGTTCGACTCTCCTCATCGTGATCGATTGCTCAATGCTCTGCGAGCAGATGGAGTCCCGGAAAAGTATGTTCGGTTAATCGAGGACATGAACAAAGGAACAACAGCAGCAGTTCGTACACCTGTCGGATTTACGTCAGCTTTCGAGGTGAAAACAGGAGTAAGGCAAGGAGCCGTTGCAGGACCTTTTCTTTTCAACTTCGCCGTTGATGACATCATGCGTAGAGTTGCAGAACAGTTTCCTGCGGATGTGATCCTAACACCATCAGGACGCTCCCTTGTCGACCTGGAGTACGCCGACGACATTGTGTTATTCGCTGAAAACAACGCAAAACTTCAAAGGATTGTGAACTTCGTTTCGAAGTATGCCGCAGCCTATGGACTTCGTCTTCGTCCCGACAAATGCAAGCAGATGTGGGTCTCTCAGAGGCCTTCAACTGGAGTTTGTGTGGACGGACAACGTATCGAACTGGTGGACGATTTCTGTTATTTGGGCTGTTTGCTGAAGAACGATGGTAGTTATGCAGCGGATATTCGACAACGATGTGCGAAAGCTACGTCTGCATTCAATTCTCTAACCAAGTGTTTGTGGTCTACCACCATCGCGAAGGAAGTCAAGTTGCGCGTCTACCTATCCGCTATTCGCCCTATCATGATGTACGGATCGGAGACGTGGGCAGCACCGAAAACGCAGATGGAAAGGTTGGATTGCACGGAGAGGAAGCTTTTTAGGCGTTTGCTTGGATATTTCTGGCCGCGTGTATGCCATAACGAAGACCTTTACAAGGAAATCGACGCAGTACATAAACGCTTGACACGAGGGAGGTGCCAGCATCTCCTAACGCCATCTCAAGCAGCAATGGAAAGTCGACTTCGACTGCTCGGGCATATACTAAGAAGAACGCCGGATCGTCTCGTACAACACGCTTTAAAAATGCTTCCAAATCCTGTCTGGAAACGGCCACCTGGGCGTAGGCGAAAGTTCTGGACGGATGTGGTTAAAGAGGATTTAAAGTCACTCGGCATCGAAAGACAGTTCAGGCGCGATGTTTCGTTTCGCAGGAAGTGGAATAGTGACAGCTGGATGGAATGTGTTCAAATTGTGGCTGAAGTTCGTGAAAAATGGACACGGCTGACTACTAGGACGGCACACCTCGGTGAAGATGCGGAATGACCGCGTCAGGCGAAAGCCAACCGATTAAGTAAGTAAGTAAGTAAACATATCCTGGTGTAGGTAAAAGGAGCAGGAAGCATTCTAGTGACACACGTGGGCAGGAACTCTGAGGAAGTTTGCCGCGGCAGGGCCAGGAAGGTACCGGGGCCCTCGACTGTGCCGCGATAGTTCCACGGTAGTACCGCAGCGGCTCCGTGATGATTAGTGTGCCGTGGAGACTGTATTGCAGTGTCTTGAGGGTCGACAACACACGCTACATTGCCGTGACAGTACCGCGGCAGTTTCGTGTTAGAACCGCACGGACGCCGAGAGGATGTATCAGCGAGTCCGCGCCGACTACGATGCATTGTTCTGTGTGGTAGAACGAGATTTTATCCAGTTCAATAGCCCAGGACTGAGGGACATCTCGTATCTCCTAGGTCGAAATAACGGGGCTACCCTCCGTCCCTATCAGACAGAGGACGTAGGCACCTCAGGCGTGTATGTATTGTTGTTCGTAGGCTCACCCAGTTGTATTATGACTCATATCATATGATTTACTCGCAGTCGATGCTATCTTTGTTACTACGCGGCCACTGATCGCGGAGCCGCAGCGGCGTTGTCGCGGGGATATCATGACATTGCAGCTGTGACTCTGCGATAGTGCCGCTTCGGTGCCTGTAGAAGCCTAAGCAGCTTTATCGCAAAGCCGCAGCGGCGATTTCTTTGATTTGCAAAAGGTCCCACATGTCTTTTTTTTTCTGTTCATCTAATGCATCAATTGAAACCATTCCCATGATTTGGAGTTATTACAATGTTGGCATAAGTATGGGAAAAAAGAAAAAAAGTAGAGCGCGAAATGTGAATACTTTTTGGGTCAGTCTAAGGGATGAGTTTTTCGGCCGTTTGCCGATTGCCGTTTGCCGGCCCTTTTTGGGATTTTCTTGCCGTTTGCCGAAATCTCAAAATCGTTTGCCGCACATCCCTGCTGGGTACCCGTGCCTTTTCGCAAACCTTGAAAAACGCTCATAACTTCTTGGAACCTGCGGCTCGGAACCAGATACTGCGCACTTCTACTGTTGAGCCACAAGAGATACATAGTGCTAGTCAGCAATACTAGTCGTTTTCGCAGATGCGCTTACCACTGAAACACTTAGAGTTCGCGCAACAAGTTTAGTCTGATGAATGGACGAGGCTGCGACTGTAGATCACCCCGCGTGAATCGATACCCCATTCTCCAGTGAGGCCGCCAACCTCGCACGGCCAGTCCATGCGTCAGAATAATTCGAAAACGGAAACCATACCTTGTCACACATTATCCATATTTCGCTATCCTTACTTCGTTGTCCTTCATCCTCTGCCCCTTCTGTGCATAGTATTTGTGTTTTCAACACTATGTGCCCGTTTATCAGTGGTGCTCAAATTGACAAAAAAAACAAAGAAACAATAAATAAGTTTGTTATCGCTGTTATCGATTGTAATTTCATGTGGTCTACTGTTCGTGAATGATCGAATATGGTGTCAGAGTGATCAAAAATGGCTTTAAAACGCTAAATCATTATCAAAGTTCACGTAGAATACAAAATCCTAATGCAATTGCAAAAAACTACACAGGTGTGGAATCGAACCTTTAGCATAACATATTCAAGAGTTCATTTTATCCACTACACCGAGCCGCCACACTCGACGACCTTCCTTCCTGAATGACACGATCAGTGAGTGGAGGCAACCAAAATCAATGAGCAGGGAGAGCCAAAATTAGCAGGCTTGTAGCTCTTCGGAATCAGCAGCTTGGGGCTGGATATTTCACAAAGTTACTACACAAGACCAAGAGAAGCTGACAGTGCATACCGTTTCCGTAGGTGCGTTTACCGCTCTAAAAACTTCTCTTGTTACCAAAATACGTGAGATACGAATTCTACTTTTCTATGTTGGAGTCGTACCCAAACACTCAGAAAAAATTATGCCTACAACAGTTGAAATCGGTTGGAAGACGGAATGAGCATCACTTTTTTCGCGCTAACCATTACCTATAGAATTGTCATACTTTAACGATTCTACTATTTCGAATTGTGGGTATCTATGATTCAAATTCCAAAATTGAAGTGATGGAATATCATAAATTTATGCCGAGAACGCAGGACTGACATCGGCTTCGTATTCTAGTGAGGTTGCGGCGTGTCCGGATATGAGTTTATCATGTTGAATTCCATCTAGAGTCGTATGTATTTGAAATCATTGTTTGCCTAGGGGGGGGGGGGTAGTGTCAACCGTTTAGGGCCATTACCCCTATAACACTTCTCCCGTTATTGATGGGGCTTTCTTGTCGAAACTACAGTAATCGGCTTGAAAAATCACCATTCTGTCATATTTCTTGATTATACGATCCACTCATCTTTTTTAGAACACAACTTTTCGTTTTTTGTATTGTTTCATAATTATAGGACACCTTGAGTAATTCGCAATTTTCTTGTTCATACGAGCGAAATAACTACAGTTTTATAGCAAATATGTTTTCTGCCACTGTTTTATACCTCACTCAGGTGATAGAAGACACTTTTTGGAAGTTTCCAAAGGTCTGACGTGTTCATTTGCTTGCAGTCCTCTAACACGTCACGTTTTCGCTCTTCCATGGCCTCCGTTTGCTGGTGGCTCGACCTGCCAGGGTAAAATAGATGCAGGTAGCAACCAGGATCTCTGACGAGACCCATTGCTCCTGATTTGAAGCGAATTCTCAATAAGGCGTAAGCGGGCCAGGACCAGACTCACGAAGAATTCGGGGTTGAGGATACTCGCACAACCTTTAGACACTAAGTTTGTGCAGCACTACATCGGGGAAACAGCGGCAGGAAAGGTATCATTGTTTGGAGAGATTCGCGGGCCGACTTGTTCAATTTGGTTCACCAAAACAAGACACCCGGCTTGGAGATGTATAGCTGTCTGATCGGTGTTGCATGGCGGACGTTTCCTGGAAGAAAAGCTTGCTGATTCCTCTCTGGATGTTGTGTTTGAGGCAGAATAAGTTCAACTTGGGGGAATGGTGTAGACAAACATGCTACTGCTATATCGATTTCCTTCTTACCTGAAATTCATTTTCCAATTATGTTTGAAGCCTTGCACTTTACATCGTTCGGCATGCGATGCTGATTTTCTTAAGCAATTGAGTTGTCCCGTGAAAAAAGGTTGTGGCAGCTCTCGAAAGCGGAACGAAAAAACGGGGTCAAACGCCTTAGGCCTAAAAAATGCTTCGAAAATTATCCCCTCGGTCAGGGTCGGCCTTCCTGAGTCCAGATGTTATCATCGACGTCAACATGACCGGATCACTGCCATTCTTTGACCATCGATTATTAGCAGTGAAGTTTTTTTTTTTCAAAGAGGCAAGGAGTTTTTGAATGGTTACCCTCACCTTTTCGTGAGGCTTGAAAAACGGTCATAACTTCTTTCAGAATGGTTCTAGTCAGCTGCGAAAGGAATATTCGGACTCCATCCAAAATTGGTTGTAGAAAAGTGCATTCCATTCGGAATGGCTAATTTGACCGGAAGGAGTTCCCTTATGAGATGGCATTCGGGTCAGGGATGTGTGGCAAACGACTTTGAGATTCCGGCAAGCGGCGATCGGCAAAAAATCCCAAAAACGGCCGGCAAACGGCAAAAAAACTCATCACTAGATTGACCCAACAGTGACTAACATGTGCAGCTCTATTTTTTTTCTTTTTTTTTCAATACTGATTCAACAGCATTCCGATTCAAGAAAATAGTCCTAATTCAAGGCATCAAGTGAACAGACACAAGACATGTGAGACCTCATGGAAATCATAGAACTCGCCGCTGTGGCTTTTCCATAGTGCGGAGTTGCTACTGCAATGTCGTGGTGGCAGTGCGATAGTGCCGCTGCGGCTCCGCGATCGGTGACTGCGCTCTAACAAAAATAGGACAGACCGCGAGTAACTCATTTGAAATGAGTCATAATACAATTTGATGGGGCGTACGAACAAAAATACATACCTGCGGCTCTTACATCCTTTGTCTGATAGAGACAGAGGGTAATCCCGTTATTGCGACAGAGGAGATATGAGATGTGCCTCTAACTTGAAAAGTTGAAGTGGCGACAACCTCGTTTCACCGCACAGGACAGTTCATCGTAGTCGGCGCGGGTTCGCTGATGCACCCTCGTTGAGCCGGTGAGGTTCTACCACGGAACTACCGCGGTACTATCGCGGCATTGTCGCGGCATTGCCCACCCTAAAGACACTGCAAAAGAATCTTCAGTGATCATCACGGAGCTGGTGCGGTACTATCGTGGAAGTATCGGAGCACAGTCGAGGGTCGAGGTACTTTCCTGGCACTGCCGCGGCAAACTTTGTCAGAGTCCCCGCCCACGTGAGTCGAACAAATGCTTCCTGCCTTTTCTAGCTATACCAGAATCTGCCGAAACTTTTGAACAGAAACTGAAACACCACTTTAGAGTTGGACTCTCTACTGCACTACATCCGGCTACCAGTAAGGCAAGGAGGCAGTGAGATTCAAGGTGAAGCCGGAATGTCAGAAATTTTATAAAAAACAAATAGTCGTGACTACCGCGCACACAACACGTTTCGCTGCTGGGCGGCGTCCACAATGCGCTGTAAGCGCGGGCTCGACCGGAGTTCGAAGGTTGGCGTCGCGGCAGCATGCAATAAAGAATCTACCATGCGGCGCCGCACAATCAGTTGTCCTCCTTTGCATGTTACCGCAGAGTACAGTACAGAGCGTAAGGGGCAGAAAATATTTGCTTTTAGTAACGAGTTTTGTAGGCTACTTCACCAAAACGTATACACTTACAGACGAAGCAGGACAAGGTCGGTCGAAGATCACTACGTACGAAGCCTAATGCGTGTCGCAAAAAGCTCAATGCGTGTCGTTCGTCACCTCAAAAGATTGGTCACTAAAAAGAAATTTTTATGATAAAAACTCCGAAAAATTTGTCAGATCCATTCCAAGGCAGCACCATTACCGCTAAATTTATTACCCTTCACTAAAACTGAAAGGTCTATTTCGCCTCTACTGGTCAATTCATTCTATCTCAGAAGTAAAGGCGGGCAGATTATAGGCTGCAAATCTGGGTTTCAGTCACTTTGGAGGGTTTTCTCAGCGCCTATGTTATGCAAGTTAGGTTCTGGTTCATTTCAAGAAAGCTTCTGTTTTCGACTAACACAGCAAGAAGCGGTCGCTTTTTCGTCGAAACCTGCTTATCACTAGTTATATTTCTCCTAGGCCCATCGCTCCATTGATGGGGATAATCGAAGTTGAGAGCCCGTCAGATCTGCCCCAAAGTTTGTATCTGCAGAAAACTCGAAATCAGAATCCATCGTGGACGCTTCACTCTTGGGTCCACACATGCAGGCTTGCTTAGCAGAATAGATATAGTGGGATTGTGAACAGTTTCTTATTCCTTATCTTGTTCAAAGATGGCTAGGCGATGGAGCGGGAAACATATAATTCAAAACCCCCTGGCAACGGTTAAGCGAGCGACGGACAATCGGCACACCCCTAGTGGCTACATGGTTGCGAGCATACGCACCGTTTGCCTCCAATGTTTTGCCGAGTTTTGCCGGATGAATAATAAAATTTTTGGCAAACGACAAAAGGCAAAAAAGCCTCAAAAATGACCGGCAAACGACGAACGGCAATTGCCGTACATCCCTGTTCGGGTCTGTTTTTTCAACGCTGTTCTGCTATTGAGGGTTACCATAAGCGTTTCCAATTTTATTCATTTATTTATTGATGGACGCGGGCCTATTGAGATCATGGTGATTTTGCGGTACATATTCCGCAATGACGTTACACAAACCTAATGAGAAGAGTTTAAAAAATACATGAAAAGAGACGCTGAAAGGATGTATTCTACGGAGCCTAGAATACCTTATTCTCCCCGCAACGACCCTCCACGAATGAATGGTACCGCTTCAAGAAATCGAAGTATTTCCATGGAGTTTCTATAAAAACAATGGCTGATGACGTTATCAGTCATCGTTTTTATAGAAACTCCACGAAAATACTTCGATTTCTGAGAGCGGTATCATTCATTCGTGGGGGGTCGGAGCTGGAAGAAAAAGGTTTTCTAGGCTCCGTAGAATACACCCGCTGAAAGCGAGTCAATGTGTATGAACATATGATGAGAAAAAGTAAAGTAATCCTATTTTTTAGAATCCTCTGCGTAAGCTAATTTGTTGGCCATGAACTTTATGGAATTGAGTGATAAGAGTGGGGGTGTGTATACAAGTCTGTTGGTACCTGCTCGTTGGTGCCCCTGCTTCTACTGAACCCAGCAGACGTTTGAGTGTACACAGGGAACGTTCGAGCGATATAGCGTGCACAACTATATCGCGAAAGTATCCCGCACATTGCATAAAGGTGTCGCCGTCCGGCACACCTAGGCCTCTGGTCCATAACACCTTAGGATCCGTACCTAAGGAGTCATGGAGTCTTTGGCCACAAGCCACAATTTCGCCACCCTGAACTGTCGATCGCTGTCGAGTGATATCCAAAAAACTGCGCTATCCAGGCTTCTGAGCTATTTCCATGCACCGTTTGCTGCTTTGCAGGAAACCCGCCTCAAGGATAGACCCGTCATCAGCGTCGGAGAGTACACCATCTACTGCGGTAACGCTGACGATAGGAGAGTGGGAGGCTGTGCAATAGCTGTAAGGAAGGATTTCAATGGTATGGTCAAGGAGTTTGGCTCAACGTTGTGCCGGAATGCATTCGTACGACTGCGGGATCATAGAGGATTCAATCTGTGGATGGTGAGTGCTCATGCGCCTACTGAAACCGCCGAAGACAATTCGAAGGATGCGTTTTATGAGGATTTCAATACGTTGCTGGCCAGGATACCTTGTCAACATGCTGTTGTCGTGGGGATTGACGCAAGTGCGAAGATGGGACTTGATCAGGAATCCGAAGTACTCGGTAAATGGTTCTACCCAGTGGAGCAAACATCGGACAATGGCTGCCGCCTTGTCGACTTTTGTGAACGCAGTGGTCTGACTATTGCATCGACATTCAAGAGTAATCATCGCCGTCATCAGCTTACGTGGCAGGGACCAACCCGGCTATCTTCAGAAGAACAGCGGAAGCGGAAGATGACAACTTTGAAGCTACAGCTTGACTATGTCCTGACGAGGAATATTCCAGTATCGGACATTCGAAGGTCTAGAGCTGTGTGGGATGTCGCATTCGATTCGGATCACCGTCCTGTTCTGTTGAACTTCACTGCGAGGATTCATAAGAGGAAGCGAGGGGCTCAGCCTCTCCAGAGGATTGACATGACAAGTCTCAGAGATGAAGAGTGCAGAAGGAATTTTCGACAACGCGTTTCTATTCACATCGGAGTACGGACTAAGAAGAAACTGCGACGCGGATTCTTTTGTCAAGTGCATCCAGGACGCTGCGAAAGAGGCACTCCCGGTTGTACAGCCTAAGAAGAAGTTCGCCTACGTCTCAGAAGAAACTACATCTACCTACAACAGAGTATGTGCTTTCCGAACTGCAGGAAACTTCTTGGAGGAAAAGCGTCTGAGGAGAAAGTTGCGTCGGCAGCTTCAAAAGGACCGCGAACGAGAGTGGACGTGTAGAGCTAAGGAGTTCGAGAAGGCTTGGGAGGAGAAGAATCCGAGGAAAGCCTACACGTTGCTGCGACAGTATAGCGGGAAGATGAAGAGATGTTCTCCTGTCCTGAACACTACCAATGGAGTTGCAGTTGGTGATGCGACGCTGCCAATATGGAAGGGTTACTTCAGTTCACTACTGAATCGTCCAGCGCCATCAGTACCTGAGCTCCCGCGTGTTCAGAGAGCACATTACGATGTCAGTGAGGAACCGCCGACTGAGTCTGAAGTTTTGGATTGTGTCCGGAAAATGAAGAATGGAAAGGCAGGTGGAGATGACAACATCACTGCTGAAATGCTGAAAGCTCTTCCTCCGTCTGGGATTCGTGAATTGACCAACACCATCCGTGCTATATGGATGAGCGAAAGGGTACCCGATTCGTGGAGACATGCATTCATCGTACCTCTTTTTAAGAAGCTATCCGTCTCGGATCCTAAGAACTACAGAGGAATCTCTCTACTTCGTGTCATGTACAAGGTTTTAGAACGTATCATTCTCGAGCGACTTATCAAACATCGTGAAGGAACGATCAGAGATGAGCAAGCCGGTTTTCGACCTGGAAGATCGACCATCGACCAAGTGTCCGTCGTGAGAAGAGTAATTGAATCGTGGCAGCGGTTTTCGAAGCCATTACAGCTTGCTTTTTTGGACTTTGAAGCCGCGTTCGACTCTCCTCATCGTGATCGATTGCTCAATGCTCTGCGAGCAGATGGAGTCCCGGAAAAGTATGTTCGGTTAATCGAGGACATGAACAAAGGAACAACAGCAGCAGTTCGTACACCTGTCGGATTTACGTCAGCTTTCGAGGTGAAAACAGGAGTAAGGCAAGGAGCCGTTGCAGGACCTTTTCTTTTCAACTTCGCCGTTGATGATATCATGCGTAGAGTTGCAGAACAGTTTCCTGCGGATGTGATCCTAACACCATCAGGACGCTCCCTTGTCGACCTGAAGTACGCCGACGACATTGTGTTATTCGCTGAAAACAACGCAAAACTGCAAAGGATTGTGAACCTCGTTTCGAAGTATGCCGCAGCCTATGGACTTCGTCTTCGTCCCGACAAATGCAAGCAGATGTGGGTCTCTCAGAGGCCTTCAACGGGAGTTTGTGTGGACGGACAACGTATCGAACTGGTGGACGATTTCTGTTATTTGGGCTGTTTGCTGAAGAACGATGGTAGTTATGCAGCGGATATTCGGCAACGATGTGCGAAAGCTACGTCTGCATTCAATTCTCTAACCAAGTGTTTGTGGTCTACCACCATCGCGAAGGAAGTCAAGTTGCGCGTCTACCTATCCGCTATTCGCCCTATCATGATGTACGGATCGGAGACGTGGGCAGCACCGAAGACGCAGATGGAAAGGTTGGGTTGCACGGAGAGGAAGCTTTTTAGGCGTTTGCTTGGATATTTCTGGCCACGTGTATGCCATAACGAAGACCTTTACAAGGAAATCGACGCAGTACATCAACGCTTGACACGAGGGAGGTGCCAGAATCTCCTAACGCCATCTCAAGCAGCAATGGAAAGTCGACGTCGACTGCTCGGGCATATACTAAGAAGAACGCCGGATCGTCTCGTACAACACGTTTTAAAAATGCTTCCAAATCCTGTCTGGAAACGGCCACCTGGGCGTAGGCGAAAGTTCTGGACGGATGTGGTTAAAGAGGATTTGAAGTCACTCGGCATCGAAAGACAGTTCAGGCGCGATGTTTCGTTTCGCAGGAAATGGAATAGTGACAGCTGGATGGAATGTTTTCAAATTGGGGTTGAAGACCGTGAAAAATGGACACGGCTGACTACTAGGACGGCACACCTCGGTGAAGATGCGGAATGACCGCGTCAGGCGAAAGCCAACCGATTAAGTCAAGTAAGTAAGTGATAAGAGCATTAGGTCCTCACTAAAAATTTTGTTGAGGAGGGGTAGGACCCTGACTGCGAAAAACTTGAACCTGACCTAGATTCTAGCCACTGGAACCCTGATTTTGATCTTGCTTCCTCTAGTCCTGGACGGAACGATCGCAAAAATTTTGCTCGCACTTATTGAAACTGCCGCTAGCTAACAAGGGAACCACAATAAGTCATAGTGACCATTCCAAATGAAATGTACCTTTCTAGAAGCATTTTTGGACGAAAAGTCCGAATATGCCCATCGCAGCTGCCTAGACCCTGTCTTAAAAAAGTTATAGGCATTTTTTCTCTGATTTTCGTACTCATTGGGCCCTCCAAAAAGCGCATTATTTTTACGAAAATCTGGAAAAGGGCCTCATAATCGTGGTCAGCGCCCAAAACTACCCCACTAAGCAAAGTTAGGTTGAAGTAACACTTTCCAAACTTTGCGCACACTAACTGCGTTTTGGACTTGTACGGATTTTCGGTTGAGCGTTTATTTACACCAATTAGGGGGCTCTCGAGGCGTTTTAGAAAAATATTCCAGATTTGACGGAAAATCCGCTCTGGGGGGCTATTTTGGTTGCTGATCACGAATCTGAGGTTCATTTATTGATTTTCCGAAGTTTTCGACTGGTTTCGTTCACAGATTCCCATCGGTGGAGAATTTGATGGCAAATCCCGACTTTTGACGATTTCCGGATTTCTTCTACAGAATATGCTCAAGTTATTTCCCTGGGGGTTATTTGGAGTGCGGAACACGAATCTAATGTCGGTATATCGATTTTTGGCAGCTTGCGGTAGATTACGGTGGGTATACGGTAGTTTGGTCAAAGTCTCAGATTTGCCTCAAAGTTTCTATGTGGGGGTTATTTGGGGTGCTGAATACGAATTTGATGTCCATTCGTCGATTATCGGAATATTGAGCTAGGTTTCGCCTCCTAGATTGTTGTGTTTGCTGCCCATTGCTATCAATGGGAATGTTGCTTGCTACGGCGTGAACACTCTGCTCAGTTGCTGTGCGCGCTCCTGAGGTTTGCTACGGTTCCAAGCAGGGATGTGCGGCAATTGCCGTTCGCCGGCCGTTTTCGGACGATTTTTGTCGATTGTCGTTTGCCGTTTTTCCTCTCATTTTTCGACAAAGTTCGGCAAGAAGTTCGCGATAGATAACAAACGCCGCGATTAGGCTTTGCCTTGCAGCGACCGGTTCAAAAAAAGTAGAGAGACAGACTATACGTACTTCAAAACTTCAAGACAGTTGATGTAACCTACCGTGCGAACACTTCAAAGCAATTGCTAGCATCGTAGTGTCATGCTTGTGTGTGTCATCTTGTCTGGAAGAGTTCCGAATTCCTCTCCCCCTCCTTGCTGAGGCTTGATCAATTAAAGGCAGTGTTCACGATAAGAATTGTTTTTCTGCTTTTCCGCCTATCTTGAAGACCCCTTTTTTATAGTTTCGCCACGGCTCCTGTAGGCTCCGAAGCGGCACTATCGCGGAGTCTAAGCGGCACTGCCGCATCACCACTACGGCTCCGTGATAGTTCCGCCACGGCTCCGCGATAGTGTCGGCCGGCTCCGCAATAGTGCCGCTTCGGTGCCTGTAGGCTCCGAAGCGGCACTATCGCGGAGCCGCAGCGGCAGCTTCTTTCAGAGGATAAGCCCGATGAGCCTTACTTCGTCCGGCTTTCAATGAGAGAGAAAGGCGGTTTGTCGTAATCCCTATGCATCTTTAACACAAAACAACCATAACAACCCATGTCACAAAAGAATGATGAAACCTCATGTAATTCCAATAGATGTATGAGAGGCAGAGGTACTTAGATAATGAGTTATCTCGTGATCTTAGAAATAGGGAGATGAAGAGCTTCATTTGGGAAAAGTTACATGGGATATTACTGCGTAATATCAAGAAAAAAATGAACACTCCTATCAAAAAGGGGCTCCTCAAAGCAAAAGCGGTTTGGCGTAGGCAGAAAGTTTCAACAAAAAGGGAAAAATAAGGGAGTGGAGTCACGAGAGTCTACAAAAAATGAACAATATTCCTCAAAACCGATTTTAAAGGTGAAATTTCTAAACAGCGAAAACAAGCCGTTGTGGTATTTTACGAGGAAGATTTTGACGGTATTCTTGAAAGGACTCGTTTGATGGAATCATGTGAGAATACCTTTACCTAAAGCCACAGTTCAAGCTCAGAATCGACTTTCCGTTTTTCTGCCTATCTTAGAGAAAATTTCACGCTGATCACAATGGGGTCTCCAGAATCGCTCAGAACTCACGGAGAAATGAGCTACGGCTCCTCAAAAATTTTGAATTTGAACTGGTAGAAGTTCTCGGACGAGTTGTCTCGGGCCTGTATTTTCTCGTTATTCGCAGCCATCATTCTGAAGCAGGTCACAATATGAAGCCAGACGCGCGTCTCTTCTTTATTGAGGTCGTAAACCTGCCAGTGGGCGTATCCATTTTTTTCTTAAAAGAGGGCGTGGCCGACTTTTCCTAGCTTTTTCCTCGCTTATTTGAGCGAAATGAGATTTCGCGCGTGGCAGGGCTGCTATAGACGGCGACCGGACCAAAATATCAAAAATTACTTCTGAGGTTGGACTGTGCCTTTAATGCTATACTTCCACTGGCTCGATTTTTTTAACAGCTAGAGCGAACAATTTGTGTGGGTCCATCTGATCTAATATCGTCTTCTCTCTTCTGTGATAGCTGTTCAGTACACATATGAGGCTGTCCACGTAAGAATCGGGATAGATCGGAACACAAAAAAAATTTCGCCGTTTTTGAAAATTTCATCGCTAGAGCACCCAAAACAACTCAGGTGCTCGCTTCTAGCGTTTTCAAAAAACTTTTTTAAAAAATGATATAAAATCCCAAGTTGGGCACTTTTTGAACATGTCTTCACCTAGATCCTCAATGGAAATAAACTTCTCTGATTAAAAAATTTTGTTATAGGTTATCAACTATGAGGAATCGAATGGCGTTATCAGAATTTTCAAAATCGCGCCCAGTAAAAAAAATTAATTTCTCTGAGCCCAGATCCTGCAGATAGAGACTATGCTCGAAAGATGCGCCGTAGTCATTTTAGTTTATAAAACACAAAATCAAAAACGGAAAGACACAAACAACCTCATTTTCTCGATCGAATGACGCTCACAGGCGAAAAACACTCGAGCAAGAGACCGCTCATGCACTCTATCGCGCATAAAATGGCTACATATGATCTAGTTCCGCAATCGCGTTCAGTCCGCAAAGTCTCATTATCACAATCGAAGAAGCGAAGCGGTTGTTTTGAGAATGATTCTAGTTGATTTTTTCAAAAACAACCGCTTCGCTTCTACGATTGTGATAATGAGGACTGAACGCGATTGCGGAACTGAACTATACATTAGTAACTGACTATGGGGCATCGATTGAAATAGAATTCGAAAAATAGGCTATTTTATCACTTTCACATCATAAAATTGAAACTTTTTGTTCACAAAAACTTTTTTTATTACACCTACTAAGAAAAATACTAGGAAGTTCAGTGTTAGCGTAAGGTAAAGTTTTTTTTTCTGGGATCAACTTCGAATGCAAATCGACTAGAGACGGAACAGAAACGCTCTATCAGAGCTAGAGGCCGCTCATGCATTTTATCGCGCATAAAATGGCTACAGTAGTAACTGACTACGGGGCATCGATTGAAATAGAATTCGAAAAATAGGTTATTTTATCACTTTCACATCATAAAACTGTACATTTTGTTTACGAGAACTTCTTTTTTACTACACCTACTAAGAAAAAGACTAGGGAGTTCATTGATAGCGTAAGGTTGTGTTTTTTTCCTGGGATCAACTTGGAATGCAAATCGACAAGAAACGTAACAGAAACGCTCTATCATAGAAATTTGATGCTACGTAGCTTTTGGATGAGTTTGAAAATTGAATATCGTGTTTTTATAGTTATAGCACATCCAATGAATGATTAGTTCGGTAGACATTTCCATAAAATTTTCGATGGAGCGAATTTTCCGAATATAGCCTTTCTCAATTTACCCAATGATTTTTATCTGGAAAACCGCGTTTTTGACAATTTTGAATGAAGAAATAAATTCGGAATAATGTTCTCTGTTCGGTTCGAATTATTGTTCGGAACACTCATCCGAAAATTGAAATGAATATTCGAGTTTTCGAAAAACTGAATGCTTTAATTTTCTGAAATCGCTATTACGGCAGAATAAAAAAAATCATTAACGTCAACGAGTGCAACGCCACAAACGGCGGCCAAGTCAGCCTGCACGCAGTTCTTGGACTAATCTACATTTTCAAAACCATGATCAACTCATAAGGTAGCCTTTGCTTGTTGTGTGTGAATGGATCCTCGAAAATATCCCCTTCTGGCTCCAAACGTGTTCATATGAAGTCGGACAGGAACGATCACAAACCTCGCCAATCATGACTCTGCGATAAGTTGTCGACAGTAGAGCTTTCCGGCTAAAGGCGAAGAGAGGCAGCTCATTTCCGCTTGTAGGCAACATGCACTCCATTCGATTTGAATAATATTCGATTCATTCGTAAAATCAAAGTAGTCGTTTTTTCCAAAACTTAGATTCGTCTAGAAATTCCAGTTATTATGTTTTTAGAATATTCGAGTCAATCGAAAATTCAAGGTATTCTGTTAACGAATATTTGGGTTATTCGGAAAACCTGAACATTATATTTTTTGAATATTCGGCCAATTTTGGGCAACGCTCATAAATGTTCAGGAATCTTTCTGAAAAAACATAAACCGAAAACTCAAATATTCGTTCAATATTCAAATAAATATTCATTCGAACCGAATAGAGAACAGTTATTAAAATTTTTTCATTCATTCGAAGTTGTAAAAAATGCGGTATTCCAGAAAAAAATTATTAGGTAAATTGAGAAAGGCTATATTCGAAAAATTCGCTCAATCGGGAATTTTCAGAAATGATTATCCGAACTATTCATTCATTGGAGGAGCTATGACTATAAAAACACGATGTTCAAATTTCAAATTCATCCAAAAGCTACGTAGCGTCAAATTTCTATGATAGAGCGTTTCTGTTCCGTCTCTAGTCGATTTGCATTCGAAGTTCATCCCAGAAAAAAAACTTTACCTTACGCTAACACTGAACTTCCTAGTATTTTTCTTAGTAGGTGTAACAAAAAAAGTTTTTGTGAACAAAAAGTTTCAATTTTATGATGTGAAAGTGATAAAATAGCCTATTTTTCGAATTCTATTTCAATCGATGCCCCATAGTCAGTTACTAATGTATAGTTCAGTTCCGCAATCGCGTTCAGTCCTCATTATCACAATCGTAGAAGCGAAGCGGTTGTTTTTGAAAAAATCAACTAGAATCATTCTCAAAACAACCGCTTCGCTTCTTCGATTGTGATAATGAGACTTTGCGGACTGAACGCGATTGCGGAACTAGATCATATGTAGCCATTTTATGCGCGATAGAGTGCATGAGCGGTCTCTTGCTCGAGTGTTTTTCGCCTGTGAGCGTCATTCGATCGAAAAAATGAGGTTGTCTGTGTCTTTCGATTTTTTGATTTTGTGTTTTATAAACGTAAATGACTACGGCGCATCTTTCGAGCACAGTCTGTATCTGCAGGATCGGGGCTTAGAGAAATTAAAAAAAAAATATTTTTTACTGGGCGCGATTTCGAAAATTCTGATAACGCCATTCGATTACTCATAGTTGATAACCTATACCAAAATTTTTTAAGCAGAGAAGTTTGTTTCCATTGAGGATCTAGATGAAGGAATGTTCAAAAAGTGCCCAACTTGCAATTTTATATCATTTTTAAAAAAAAGTTTTTTGAAAATGCTAGAAGCGAGCACCTGAGTTGTTTTGGGTGCTCTAGCGATGAAATTTTCAAAAAACGGCGAAATTTTTTTTTTGTGTTCCGATCTATCTCGATTCTTACGTGGTCAGCCTCATATGTTTTTCGGTACTTGGATCATCAGAGAGTTCCTTTTCGGAACAACAGAGGGCTTTCGAGTAGAATACCGCAACGGTTTGATCTCGCTGTTTAGAAAGTTCAACCTTGAAAATCGGTTTTGAGGAATAGTGTTTTTTTTTGTAGACTCTCGTGACTCCACTTCCTTATTGTTCCTTTTTTGTTGAAATGTGTCTGCCTACTTCAAACCACTTTAGCTTGAAGGATCCCCTTTTTGTTAGAATCCTAACTTGCTTCCAAATCACAAAATAATGTTTACTGCTTCATCGGAACGATCAAACACAGAATAACTAATCCTTCATAGAGTTCATGATTACATTAGACAGAAATCAATAATTGTTGCAATAGTGATAGTTCTGTTTTTGTTTGCAACCGTGTTTGAGATGAAAATTGTTCAATCCTTTCTCATAACTTACCGTCTGACCTACCATTTTTCTTCATGGGATTCAACTGAAGTTTTAAAATTTCACTACCTTTTTGTTGAAATTAACTGAATTTTCCCTATTCTAAGTTTTTTTGAATACTTGTTTGCCAAAATCAAAATATGTAAGTGAAAATCTTGACTGCTGTGCCCGACTACTGGGGATACAGCCCATTTTGATTCTCCATAGGGGGGGGGGGGATGCCTAAAAAGGTACTGAGCTAAGGGGAGTGCATAATCAAAATCGCCTTTCCGGGATGCGTGCCCATCCCTGTTCTCAAATGAGTAGAACGGACTGCAGGATACAAGAAAAGTCAGTGATTCAATGTCCCGTTTGAATGTGGTTGCTCACGCTTGATGTAAGAATCAATGATTGTGGAATAGGCTGAGCAAACAACTTTTGCTTTGATAATTGGGGTATGTACCTATATTTTTTTACAAATGTATGGTGTCCCCCGTAATGTTTAAGTGGTTAACACGAATCCATTCTTGTAACATTCATAACCTGTTTTCAAAGGAATGCAGTTAGAAATCGGCAATGTTTTCGCGATTATTCCTGCGGCAGTATCGATGGCTTGTTGTTTGTCACATGGCGGTACCAGACATCTCCATCCTTCGTTATATCAGAGATCTTCATTCAATGCGACTCCGCTTCCCCATGTACGATGCCATTATGTCAGAGTAAGGATTTGTATGTTCTAATGAAAATGGCTGTACAGTGAATTTGAACTGCTTGTATCGAAGTAGTTAATACTTGAGAAACCGCGCGCCTCACGGCTAATCTGTTCAACTGCTCGCGCGCCTCACGGCCTACCAATTCAGTGGAACCAAAACCGGAAATTTCGGTATGAATGAAACCGTGTGAAATAATTCAAAATAATTTCAAGGTACCTCATGTCTGTACACCAGTGATATAAGTTCTTTTTAGTACTAGTCCTCCAACTACAAGGGAAAAGAATCTTGTTTTTTTTGAAGAAACGACTAAAATCGAGTTCATGGGAGGTTCCGCACTGTTCCAGGTAGCGTGAAACGTAATGTCTATCACCTGTGATTCATCGAAGTAATCAATTCCAAAAGCTTTACTATATTTAGGACAATAAGTTTAAGCACAAAATGTCACTAAGAGTTTTCGAAATCATGTTCTTCGGTTTCAATACATTTACGCAGCTCGCGCTTGAAAATAACCCACTTTGGTCGAACGCTCTTGCGCTGTAATTGGGTTCAAAGTATGCATCAGAGCTATTTTAAACGCATCCAAGGTATCGTCGTTTCATCGAGTCCAGGTAATAGTACGAGTTCTGACGCCAACCATCTTTGCCTTAGAGTTCCGGAAACAAAGTTCTGAAATAGCAGTTGTAAAATTGCCCGAACGCGCAGGAGGGCGGTGGCGGTGCTTCGCACTCCCGCAGTGAAGATCCTTCTGCTCTAGTTTTCTACAAGGAGATGGTGACGAAGGTGGCGATCATGGATATAGATTAAGAATATTATAATCTGAGAAGAGGATTTCCCAAGGCTGACGCATGCGACTTGCGCCGACTGGATGGACCATGTGACGAAATTTTCCAATAACGTTTTTGGAGGCACTTTAAAGCATTTGCTGTTCCGCTCGGTGGTTGGATTTCTTCTCGTTCTCCTGATAACGCTTTTGATTTTGGAGTGAGCCGTTTTGCTGATCTTTGAAGGCACAGTCCAACATAAGATTCGTTTTTCTGTTATTTTTTTCGCCAATCTAGAAAACGGTCCCATGCTGATCCTCTTGGTGTCTTTGGAATCGTACGAGACCTTCTGGAAACGGAGTTATGGTCCCCCGAAAATTGAGCTGGGGAAGCGTGGTGGACGAGTTATCCGAGGCTTGTAACTTCCGTCTTTTGCAGCCGATATATGTGAGCTGACCTGAGTAAAGAGAGAGGTTGAGAATGAAGGGAAGAACTGGGTTATTGATCGGAAACCGTTGCTCATCTCACGATCTCGAGATTTCATTTGTTCACGTCGGAGGGCGGGCATTGCGCTTTCGGGGTTTGCCTTGCACTCAAAGTAGCAACTTCGGGCTCTTTTGGAGTTCTTCCTGGCTCGTTTTGATGCGTTCTTTTGACGTTAACGTTACAGTGTGCCCCTCCACTACCCATTCCTAGTGGAAACATAAACACACTTTTATCGTGAATACTGCCTTTGAATGACTTTCTTAACTTGCAGCGTTGCCTAAAATAGTGCGGGAACATTTCAGCCACAATATTTATTATGGCTAACGAAGCAAACGCCGAGCTCTACTTGATGCTTGTAGTTAAATGTGGGCACTACCAAAGAGTTAAACAATAGCCAAAGCACGTTGACTAGGGGGTAGAGGACGAACTTTCCACAACTGTGATGGTATACTTCATGCTGTTCAACGTTTCCATTAATTTTGTTCGCAGCTTCTTTTTGGGTAACCGATGCCCAGAAAATGAGCCTCAGCACACCAAAACGTTATTTTCTTCTAATATAGTGTTCTCATAGCTGGAAATGCTTCTTCTTCTTCGAAAACACTTGTCTAAAAAGTACATACCACATTCCCTTTTCCTATTCTCCTTGGGAAATCAGGAACCTCTCACTGGACACAATCTTCCTTAGAGCTGAAGCCTTTCTCACCGTTGTCGAAACAGGTGTCTACATGGAGGAACAGCGCATTCCAACATCTCTCTTCAGGAACTACATAGGAACGCCCGATAGCGGAAAATTTCTCGAAGAAGTTGGAAATAACTATCTTCGAATGGTCGACATTTTCGAATAAGTCGAAACTCAATTTTTTTTCGAATGATCGACTTTGTGAGTCATCCGGAATTTAGACTTTTCGAATCGTCGATTAAATCGATTTATTCAGTGTAGACTTTTTCAATAGGATGATGATTCGATCACCCGATTCGCCTCAAGTATAGCCCATACCACCAAGGTGATGCTCTGATCCTTTCGTCGCTGGTTTACACGGCGCTACGACCCGAATCGCAAGCGCTAAGGGTGGCTGGGTGGCTGTTTACGCACCCTACGCCAGTTGTTGAAATCCATTTCGACTATGTGAGTTTTTACTTGGGTGGTGATATACTGGGAGAGACTACTCTGGAAAAACTTGGTTCAAGCTACATGACTGCATTCGTCTGAGGTAGGTCAACAACGCTGATTTGATGGCTTCTGACAAACCTGAATTACTGGTTAAATAACCGTTTATTTTTAGATCCGGACGAAGGTAATTTTATGCCAATCGATTACTCCAAGTATTTGCTCGTCACAGCATTCGCAGCCAGAACTGACAGGTTTGGGGATTGGGTCGAACCTTGGCCCGCGCTCACAGGAATGGGTCACATGGCGTTCCGGCGACCGTGTGCACTTGGCTCTCCTATCGGTGTTCAGGATTCATAGCTAGTCGATAGGCTTTGCGGGCACTGAGGGGCTTTTCCTAGCCAACAAAATCAGAAGGCAGTTTTTTTTGTTTTTTTTTACGCGTAGCGTCATAGCCGGAAGTCGTGCTGCACTTATGACACCTTAGTGGCACAGGAGTCAACGAATCTTTTTTTTTCATTCTTAAGCAGAAGGTGTCTGCTTGAAACCGTATCGTAGCTGAAGTCATGACACCCTCTACCAAAAGAACGTGAGGGCAAGTTGCTTGATATCATTCGTGGGCTCTGTCAATTTCAGCGCATCCGCATTTTCGTTAATTTTTGCATTCCCTGAAGACATACAGGCGGCTAGCTTCGTGGTCAAGTGCCGAAGAATATTCTTGATCGAATTTTGTACTTATCATTGATTTTGAAGAAAATCGGTAATCGATCGATTCTATCGATTTTTGAGAAAAGGTGGTAATATATGTACAGATCGATAGAAAACCTTCAGGTGCGCTCGTGCTCCAAGTTTGACGCCTTTACGTCGTCAGATAAACGGAAAAAGTGGCACGAATTAAAGACTGCAGACACGCTCAGATATGGTATCGATTTTATGACATAATTCGAAGGCTTGTAGCAGGTTGTATTGAGAACTAATGAAAAAACGATCGAAAACAGAGGTTTGGTGGAATGAGCAGATCATACAGGGTGATTAGCGACGCACATATGTAGGCGTGGCAAGGTTAGAATATTTTGTCACCATATTTAGAAAGCACCGTTTAGTTTCCACATTCAGCAGGGTTACACGTCCTTCTTCCAGAGTGGGATTGTCGTGCTTTAATGCTAATCAGCAGCCGTTTTTCTATGGAAGTCTAGATGAAGAATTTTGTTAGCCAGCAAGTAGAACTCTAATTTTTTGACATTCGCATCTCAGATGCTACATCGTCAGAACCAGTCGCTTTACTGACCTTCATCTGTTTTTATGCCGTCTGGATTTCTTTTACCGCCATCATCTGTACATGAACATAGATCGGCGAAAGCGGGGTGTAGGCGGATAAATAATTTCTTACAAAATAGTTTTCCGGATTCGTCGCATCTTTGCTCCCTCACACGTATGCATCTCATAAGAAAATGACCTTGGAACCACATTTCTGACTACAAAACCCAAATCTTCATGTTATCCACGAACACAGTGGCGACGATTAGGGTCAGCAAGCTTTCGTTTGCAGGGTCCTTCTTTTCTGTTTATGGATTTTTCCGGATTCACTTTACTGTGCTGCGTTTTTTCAGTGTCTTCCACGTTGAGACAGTAAAACTGGGGCCTCCGAGAATGTCCTATTGACTTTCATTTGATAGGGCCATTTTCTTGATCCTCAGCTCTTTTCTCAAGTTCTGACTTCCTTCATGTTATTCGCAGGGATGGGAATTTACAGGCTGATGGCTCAGGAGTGCTCAGGTAGTGTTATTCTAAGTCGTCTTCAGCGCTTTCAACAGCTTTGGCGTTATTGTAGCCGCCGCACAGAGCCATTCACATTGTTGTCTTAATCATGCTTACGAGCTTGTACAGTTCGGTCGGTTCGCGAGTGCACATTGCCGCCGGCGGTTTGGAGCGTCTTTTTTACCAAATACCGTTTCCGGCGAAAAATTGATACTCTTACCAAAATTGGAATTCACTGTTTATTCTCATGATCATTAACACTATTTGATAAGAGAAGATAAGTTACGAAAACAAAACTTCACGTGTCTTTTTTTTCAGATTCTTCACTTTCATCAGACTTTGGCCAGCAAATTTTTTTTTCTTATGTAACGGTTTCTAATTTTTCATCACTACATGAATGTAGATTCAAGGTACTGCTACGTGCCTTCATTAGAGGACACTTAACGAAGAAGTCAGTGAGATATTATACATCGAATAGCGATTCCTACAAGATTTGACTATTCAGCAAGGTCTTATGCTATCATATTCCAAGAAAGAAACGGCTTTCGAGTGTTATTTGTGCTAATATCAGTTTCAGGTTTTCCCAACAATTTTTCAGAGTGGGAAGTTCTATCGAGTCTTGAAAACAATTACGAATACGAGAAGTTGCGAGACCAGGTTATGTGCCATTTTCAGCCTCCTAGAAAGTAATAAATCGATTTTCAACGTAAGCAAACTTTGCATAAATAGAGTCCAGTTGGATATTTGCCCATGTTCGAGTGTTTAACCGAGAGCAAAATTACGCCCAAGTCGCTGGCACTGTTTGTCACCAAAGGCAACACTGACTCTTTTACGCCCCGATGTTGAGACGATTTACCCAATTACTAGAACTTGTATGTATCCAGCTAATATGAATTCTACTCCTAGCATCAATTTAAAGTGGTAGGCAGCACCGGGTTTCCAAAAATTTTAAGATGAGTTTTTAAGAAGTTCTAGACCCGACGAGGTCCCATTTTCTGTCCCATGTTATGTTGGAAATTCGAAAATAGCATTAGCAGCTGTGACAAAAAAATAGAAATCTCTTGGGCCATTCACTCATTTCTGAGTTCTTAGATGAGGTTATAATCGAACCAGGGTGGCGCTGTACCCGACGAAAGGCAACCCCTGCCGACGACATTTTCCATCTCCTGTGTTGGTGCAATTTCCTCGATAACTCGAACCCACTCATTCTAACAGTGAGCAATAATATGTTCAGAACACCCAACCTCAGAGTACAAAAAGACATTTGGAAGTTATATGGCAATTTTTAAAAATTTAAAAACTTTGAGTTTTTCAGCAGATTTCCTCGAATTAGCGTCCTATTTCTTCTCTTTCTACTCAGACATTCGTGGGGAAGTTCCCGAGAACGACAGCAGAACTTCCCTCGAAACAACTGGGGAACTTCCCCCGAATTGGGGGGAGGCGAAGGGGACGTCTCGACAGCAGAGTAATGGGGGAAGTTCCCACAGCAGGAGTTCTCTTGTTCTCCCGACTGCAGGTCTTCCCGCGACCTTCCGACTGCAGATTTTCCCATTGTTGAATGATTGATCAAAAATTAGCTTGCTAGAACCCGCTGTTTTCGAGTCTCCTGCTCCTGAAAAACTGCTATCGGTCCAAAAATATTCATCTCTGACTAATGGTTATAGAGAAGCTTATTAGCTCCTCTGAAAACCAGACAGAGATGCCTTACGTAGTCCTTGAGTGGCAGATCTACCCCAACTTGCGAAGTGCGAGACCACCTCGCGACTAGCCCGTCTGCATCACCGTATACGCTGCGGCTTTGTTTTAGCGTTCACCATGTACGGGGGGAGGCCATGGGAACAACCGTGAAGCGAACTTCCCTTGTTCTCCCCCCGAGTTGACTGTTTCGAACGCCTTATCGTTGTGCATAATTCGAGGGGAGAGGAGCAAGACGTCCCCCTCCGGGGGGACGTCTCGCTCCTCTCCCCCCGATCGAGTGATAACGACCAAAACAGGTCTATTGTCCTCGGGAACTTCCCCCCAAATGTGCGAGTAGGAAAACTGTGAAAACCAGCTAACAATGACTGTGCAGAGGACGTTTCGTAGACAGATATTCCAAATTTTGGAAGAGCTGAAGAATTTTTCGTTTGTTTTATGTTAGTCAAAACATGACTCTTCGGCCAAAAACAACATTCTTGTTACTTCTTTTATCTCCAGTCGGGCTCATATGGGATATAGAATCGAGAAATAGTCGCCAATTTAGTATACACCCATACATCGACACTTTAAACGGGAAAGGGATCAAATACGCTGAGTTAGAAATTAGAGCACTTCTGGGCTCAGGAGAAATTGAGAGCGCCCGATGAGGCGCTCAGGCGTGGGCGGGGCAAGTGGGGCGGGCCTGGCCCCACCCCTCGTCGCGGAAGAGATTGTCTCTAGAGTGGCTCCTTCTCCTTTGTATTTTCCACGTTATTCAGCAGTATTCCACTAAACTCCAAAGTTCTAGACGCTGCTCAACAGGTCTGTTTCCTTCCCATGACAGTCCTGTAGAAGAAACGCTATCCCAAATGCATTGATTTGCTAACTCATGAAAGTTTGCATGTTTACATGTTAACATGAAACTTTTCTTGACTTGCAATTTGATGCTATACATTACCCATCAGGAGTGATTCGACGAAAAGGTGAGTTCCTTTCTCTAATTTCTTTCTCTCTCCATTCCTTCGAAACATACCAGTGATTTAGAATTCGTGTATAACTCTATTCGCGCAATGTTGAAATCTTTTAATGTTTTTTAACACTCTGAACCTTTTCATTTTCCGTTGCGCGGCCTAAGAATCCTTCAGAGATCTCAAAAGTCGATTCTCAATATTGTAATTTTAATTTAAAAATTAAGGAAGAGCTCAAAAATAACCTCTAAGAAATACGGAAACCTTCCCTATTGATTACCTAGATTTTCTACACATTCGAGTCTTCCTCGAAACAAAATATTATTTTGCAATATCTTCGGTTTACATGGTTTTCACGCCCTCAGGCGGAAAAAATTAATTTTTTAAAAATAGTAGTGTTGATGCATATCATCCGGATCATTTTCTCCATAGCTTCACTCAATTTCATATTTTTCTTTTTATCCAACTACATATCATGCCATATTGAGAAAATTTTGGAGCCTATTGACAACTTTTCATTCTTCGAGTAGCATAACTGAAACTTGAAAAAAATCATACATATGTCTTATTTTGCTGATGCCTCTCCAGTGAATTTTATAAAACATTCGAGTGTTTTCTAGAACATTCTCTATTAGCATTTTTATTCACCAGTGTTTAAAAAATCAGGCAGTGTTCAAAAACTCAGGTAAGCGTTAGTTTTGTTAGACCGTAACATTTCTATAGATTTACACATATAATTCGTGTGAAGAAATTTAGTGAGTGTTAATAAAGAATATGAGAACTCGGATCTGTTTTCTAAGTTCTCGCTTGATCGGATCAATTCCTAACCTGTCTGAAAAAGCTGTTATAGAACCTGTCTGTGATTTAAAAAATCAGATTTTCAAGCAAAAACGTAGAGAAACATTCAAATTAAACCAAAAAAAGGGGTTCGTGTGCAATTTTCCGTCCCATATTTCTTCCAAACCCCTTCAAAATAGATTTTCGCTATGTTTCATTTATAAATGCTTATGAATGCATCTAATTCCCAGGAAAATGTAATTTACTTTTTTTATAAATTGTTTTTACCTTATTTCATTTATTTTTTTCATTTGTATTTATTTTCGCATCGAAAAATGATATTCTTAAATTGGCAGAAACCCTAGAACATAAAGGAGAAGAACAACGTTCTGGTTGAATTTTTACCCTTATTTCAGTTTTTTTAATAATGAAGCGCGCTTTGGTTTCTTTAAAAATGCAGTCATAATATGGACAGAATTTCTTTCTATCCTAAAGTCGAATCTTTTTTTTGTAGTCATTCAGCTAGGGCAGACATGCCTATTTTGATCTGTATTCTCAGCCTTTGCATTCAGCCTAATAAAGTTGGCTCATATCGGTCGATATCTCCATCATTGGATGGCTCGTAGCCTCAGCATATCCATTGGGCACAACACATTACAAGACAAGTAACCCAGGATCGTAAACATGTCCCAATGGCAATTTCCAGTGGAAGTGTGGGTAGCAGGGTCATCAGACCACGGACATCAACGAGAATTTGATAGATTTAATACTAAGGCTGAGAACAAGATTTGGAATTTAAAAAATACACTGTTTTCCTCAGCGAACGACAAAAAAAACAGACCAAGGAGGAGAAATAGCGTTTTCCCAGAAGGAAAAGAGATTGTTTGGGAAATCAAAGAATAAACAAATCATAAAATTCTACGTCAACATCACAAAAATTTAAGAATTTCGTTACTGAAAAGTTATTGTCTTTTTTTCTGATTTTTTTTTGAATTTTCCAGGGTAGAAGAAACATGTAATGTTGAAAAATCCTATCTGTTTATGGGATAAGTTGAACAATAAAGTTGCAATTTCAATAAAAAGATGGATTTTTTAATAAATACAACAACTTTGGTTTTTTAAAAATTCAGCTCAAAATTTGTTTTTTTCCTAAAAGAGTTTGTTGACTGATCCTCCAAAAACAATTCTGCAGCAAAGAAACCTTATGTCATCTAGAAGGTAACATAATATTTATTTGAATTTGAAATGTTATTTTGATTTTCCGAACTTGTTTCGGGGAGGAATAGCGCTTCCATCTAAGCAATCATTCTTGAATGAAGTATGCACGACTCTTTTTTTTTCTTGTCAACTCAACAGAAACCTTGAAATCAAAGTGAAATCGATTTTCAGAGCATTACAAATATAAATAGATATCAGTTTATTAAATTGAAGGCAGAGAACAGAACCAGCAAAATAATATTTATTAGTTTGCAAAAGCGATCGGATGGACTTAAACGCTTTTCCATACCGATTTTCAAGTTGAATAATTTTTCAGTTTGATTTTTTTGTCTTTGCATTTTCATGACTAATTTCAGGAAATATATTCACTGGATTACATTCACTCGAAAGAAAGCAAGAGACTGATTCGGGGAAATTAACATAGCGAGGACCGTTCGAAAAAAAAAACGTTTTCTCATTCGGATTACAAGACAGGATTTCTCTGAGAATGCTTAAAAAGAAAAGCAACGGAATTCTTCAATTTTTGTGATGTTGACGTAAAATTTAATAATTTGTTTATTCTTTGATTTCCCAAACAATCTCTTTTCCTTCTGGGAAAACACTCCTTCTCCTCCCTTGTCTGCTTTTTGTCGTTCGCTGAGGAAAGCAGTGTATTTTTTAAATTCCAAATCTTGTTCTCAGCCTTAGTATTAAATCTATCAAATTCTCGTTGATGTCCGTGGTCTGATGACCCTGCTACCCACGCTTCCATTGGAAATTGCCATTGGGACATGTTTACGATCCTGGGTTACTTGTCTTGTAATGTGTTGTGCCCAATGGATATGCTGAGGCTACGAGCCATCTAATGATGGAGATATCGACCGATATGAGCCAACTTTATTAAGCTGAATGCAAAGGCTGAGAATACAGATCGAAATAGGCATACCTGCCCTAGCTGAATGACTACAAAAAAAAAGATTCGGCTTAAGGATAGAAAAAAATTCAGTTCATATTAAGACTGCATTTTTAAAGAAACCAAAGCGCGCTTCATTATTAAAAAAACTGAAATAAGGGTAAAAATTGGTCAAATCAACCAGAACGTTGCTCTTCTCCTTTATTTTTTAGGGCTTCTGCCAATTTAAGAATATCATTTTTCGATACGAAAAAAAATGCAAATAAAAAAATAATTGAAATAAGGTAAAAACAATTTATAAAAAAAAGTAAATTACATTTTCCTGGGAATTAGATGCATTCATAAGCATTTATAAATGAAACATAGCGAAAATCTATTTTGAAGGGGTTTGGAAGAAATATGGGACGGAAAATTTCACACGAACCCCTTTTTTTAGTTTAATTTGAATGTTTCTCTACGTTTTTGCTTGAAAATCTGATTTTTTAAATCACAGACAGTTTCTATAACAGCTTTTTCAGACAGGTTAGGAATTGATCCGATCAAGCGAGAACTTAGAAAACAGATCCGA
Organism: Aplectana chamaeleonis; assembly: GCA_029168955.1. NCBI lineage: Eukaryota > Metazoa > Nematoda > Chromadorea > Rhabditida > Cosmocercidae > Aplectana > Aplectana chamaeleonis. The sequence continues at coordinate 731,374 of JAPDOI010000290.1, forward strand.
GTTCTCATATTATTTATTAACACTCACTAAATTTTTTCACACGAATTATATGTGTAAATCTATAGAAATGTTACGGTCTAACAAAACTAATGCTTACCTGAGTTTTTGAACACTGCCTGATTTTTTAAACACTGGTGAATAAAAATGCTAATGGAGAATGTTCTAGAAAACACTCGAATGTTTTAGAAAATTCACTGGAGAGGCATCAGCAAAATAAGACATATGTATGATTTTTTTTAAGTTTCAGTTATGCTACTCGAAGAATGAAAAGTTGTCAGTAGGCTCCAAAATTTTCTCAATATGGCATGATATGTAGTTGGATAAATAAAAAATATATAAAATTGAGTCAAGCTATGGAGAAAATGATCCGGATGATATGCATCAACACTATTATTTTTAAAAAAATTATTTTTTTCCGCTTGAGGGCGTGAAAACCATGTAAACCGAAGAGATTACAAAGAAATATTCTGTTTCGAGGAAGACTCGAATGTGTAGAAAATCTAGGTAATCAATAGGGAGGTTCCGTTTTTCTTAGAAGTTATTTTTGAGCTCTTCGTTAATTTTTAAATTAAAATTACAATATTGAGAATCGACTTTCGAGATTTATGAAGGATTCTTAGGCCGCGCAACGGAAAATGAAAAGGTTCAGAGTGTTAAAAAATATTAAAAGATTTTAACATTGCGCGAATAGAGCTATACAAGAATTCTTAATCACTGGTATGTTTCGAAGGAATGGAGAGAGAAAGAAATTAGAGAAAGGGACTCACCTTTTCGTCGAATCACTCCTGATGGGTAATGTATAGCATCAAATTGCAAGTCAAGAAAAGTTTCATGTTAACATGTAAACATGCAAACTTTCATGAGTTAGCAAATCAATGCATTTGGGATAGCGTTTCTTCTACAGGACTGTCATGGGAAGGAAACAGACCTGTTGAGCAGCGTCTAGAACTTTGGAGTTTAGTGGAATACTGCTGAATAACGTGGAAAATACAAAGGAGAAGGAGCCACTCTAGAGACAATCTCGTCCGCGAAGAGGGGTGGGGCCAAGCCCGCCCCACTTGCCCCGTCCACGCCAGAGCGTCTCATCGGGCGCTCTCAGTTTCTCTTGAGCCCAAAAATGCTCTAATTTCTAACTCAGCGTATTTGATCCCTTTCCCGTTTAAAAGGCGATGTATGGGTGTATACTAAATTGGCGACTATTTCTCGATTCTATATCCCATATGAGCCCGACTGGAGATAGAAGAAGTAACAAGAATGTTGTTTTTGGCCGAAGAGTCATGTTTTGACTAACATAAAACAAACGAAAAATTCTTCAGCTCTTCCAAAAATTGGAATATCTGTCTACGAAACGTCCTCTGCTCAGTCATTGTTAGCTGGTTTTCACAGCTTTCCTAGAAAGAGAAGAAATAGGACGCTAATTCGAGGAAATCTGCTGAAAAACTCAAAATTTTTAAATTTTTGAAAATTGCCATAAACTTCCAAATGTCTTTTTGTACTCTGAGCTTGGGTGTTCTGAACATATTATTGCTCACTGTTAGAATGAGTGGGTTCGAGTTATCGAGAAAATTCTACCAACACAGGAGATGCAAAATGTCGACGGCAGGGGTTGCCTTTCGTCGGGTACAGCGCCACCCTGGTTCGATTATAACCTCATCTAAAAACTCAGAAATGAGTGAATGGCCCAAGAGATTTCTATTTTTTGTCACAGCTGCTAATGCTATTTTCGAATTTCCAACATAACATGGGACAGAAAATGGGACCTCGTCGGGTCTAGAACTTCTTAAAAAATCATCTTAAAATTTTTGGAAACCCGGTGCTGCCTACCACTTTAAATTGATGCTAGGAGTAGAATTCATATTAGCTGGATACATACAAGTTCTAGTAATTGGGTAAATCGTCTCAACATCGGGGCGCAAAAGAGTCAGTGTTGCCTTTGGTGACAAACAGTGCCAGCGACTTGGGCGTAATTATGCTCTCGGTTAAAGACTCGAACATGGGCAAATATCCAACTGGACTCTATTTATGTAAAGTTTGCTTACGTTGAAAATCGATTTCTCACTTTCTAGGAGGCTGAAAATAGCACATAACCAGGTCACGCAACTTCTCGTATTCGTAATTGTTTTCAAGACTCGATAGAACTTCCCACTCTGAAAAATAGTTGGGAAAACCTGAAACTGATATTAGCACAAATAACACTCGAAAGCCGTTTCTTTCTTGGAGTATGATAGCATTAGTCCTTGCTGAATAGTCAAATCTCGTAGGAATCGCTATTCGATGTATAATATCTCGCTGACTTCTTCGTTAAGTGTCCTCTAATGAAGGCACGTAGCAGTACCTTGAATCTACATTCATGTAGTGATGAAAAATCAGAAACCGTTACATAAGAAAATTTTTTTTGCTGGCCAAAGTCTGATGAAAATGAAGAATCTGAAAAAAAAGACACGTGAAGTTTTGTTTTCGTAACTTATCTTCTCTTATCAAATAGTGTTAATGATCATGAGAATAAACAGTGAATTCCAATTCTGGTAAGAATATCAATTTTTCGCCGGAAACGGTATTTGGTAAAAAAGACGCTCCAAACCGCTGGCGGCAATGTGCACTCGCGAACCGACCGAACTGTATGCTGTCTTCGAGGTATGGGGCCATCACTCTTACATTATTCGCTTTTTTTTACAAAACTCTTGTCTGGTAAACAGATTGTTGAAGCCCTTCTTTATTACACCAAACAAAGACTAATGCATGAATACGACATCGAGAAAAGTATTTTGGAAAGTTTTTAAAAGAATTTCGGTCCTCTGATATTGCCACTGTTTCTTTCTAATGTGTTCTTTTTGCATGGCTCGCTGCAGGTCCACAAAGCTTTTTTTTTGCATTTATCGCCTTTATTTAGGGACCCGAGCCCTGGTATACAAGAATATTGATTTGTTCTCGTTCTCATTTTCTGAGCTCTTCTACAAGTTTTGTTTTCCCAACTTCCCTTCTTTTTAGGAGAGAGAAAATACTATCCATATTCACTGTGTTCTGAGGGCGTAGAATATGAATACCGCAGCTAGCCACGGCGGTGGTGCCAGTTTACTAAATGGACTGTCTTCACAGGTGAGTCCACCAATACGTGCACAGATTTATACCATTGCGGGTAACAATCACAATAAGATCTGTCAGGCCTCTTTCAGAGTGCGATCGCCGCGCGACGCGATGGGATGATAAACATGAACATCGATCGAGATCGCGTCGCACGTCGATCTGCATTCAAAACATGTCAACGCGGCGATCAGCGATCGCACTCTGAAAGAGGCCTTATGTACCTCCATCTGCTAGATGATTCAAGCGATCAATACTATCTTTGGTGGCATTCTGCCCGCTAATCCACGTCGATTCCTATGACAACCTCGAATATGGTAGCGCGAAGTATCAGCATCGCTTATGATCAGAGGAGTATCGTTGAGGAAAGGTTCTAGTACGCGCGTCTACAATATGGGGTAGTGTTAATTTTTGAGGATTCTAACCAATCTCGTACCTACGATTGAAAATGGATCTCAAGGCGGAAAAAGAGAACATCCCTCTCAATTAGAGCCCTCCCCCTACACGTGATGGGCGATGTTTGAGAGGAGAGGTTCCCTTTTTCTCTCTTGATCGAGTTCATCTTCAGACATTAGCAGGCCTCGAGCTCAACCGGCTCTGCCCCTCTCCGCCCACTGCAACCGAAACGCAGAGCAGTTGATATACGAACTTGCGTTGCGTTCCGGTTGTTATTGCAACGTGCGGTGCGTTCACGTTGCTCTCCCGGCTACATGCGTTGACTGACGCGCGCATTACGAAACATAAAGACGACGCCCAGTCCTTAAATTCCAGGGTTTTGGACCATGATCGATATCGACACATCTGCCCGTATATCCTTATGATTGGCTCTTTGATGGATCATTTCCATGGTTTAACTAAGGAGTTTTCTTATCTTTTGAGAATTACCCACGTATCAATCTTGTGGTGGACAGATTAATAAGTGGCTATATTGTAGTTTTGATTCGAAAAAGATGGGTTCTGAGCACAACCCTCCTTGCAGAATCTCGGTTCCGACAAAAGTCTGAGAGTTATTCACAAGATTTGGGCAGTAGAGCAGTTAAGAGGAAACAGGTGGCAAATTTCTTCTAGGTTATGTTTTTTTCGGTTTGTTTGATTTTTCCGCTTTCGTTCTGCGTGTTTGCCTAGTAAAGGCTGTAGGGTCATCCCTTGGACCGAATTTAATCGTTGCAAAACTATTTTTGTGTTTTTTCGAAATCCGAATAAATCCAAAATAGGCCTCTGAATATTATTCGGAATTTGAAAAAATCAAGATCAGGCCGGGATTTTTTTCACTTAGACGGTGGGTTTGAAATTTTAATACAGTCTACTACAACGGATAAAGGCGGTGTTCCGGTTGCGTACTGTCGTTCTCTGAGCCTAATTCCGGTCCCCAATTGCGGACAACGGCTGGTGCATCATGCGACACGTGATAGTCGTGCTGGGAGAAGGATGAGTCGTGCCGGGTCCAAGTGGTCCCAGCGCGATTAACACATGTCGCATGATGCAATAGCCGTTGTCCGCAAATGCGGATCGGAATTTGGCCCAGAGAACGGCAGTACTTATACTGTAGTCACGGCTGGCTCGGTTCAAAGGTTCGATAATTATATTTTTGATAGCCGATTATTTGATAGATTTTGATGGAATGAACAGCTGATATTTTTTTTCTGTTATGGTTTTTCTTTTTCTCTTTTTTTCGTGTAATTCTTGAATGTATCTATAGTAATTAATTCAGGCGTATTGATACAGGCTATAAAACGGGGAATTTCACATGGTTCCTACGCGTGCTGGTGAGGAGCGTAGGCCAGACACAGTGAGAGAGTGGAGGGCAGACGGAGGCTGAGTAGTCGCGCGCGCCGCTCGCGCCTCGAATGATGTGAATTACGACGTTTTATGGAGGGTATATTATATTTTGGGGTGGGGAACTCTCTTTTTAACGCTTGCGATGTTTCCCCTTATAGAACTGAGTAAAAAAAAACTGCCGACCATTAGGGTTCTCTATACCTCTGCGTACGTCACGCCATTTGGACACAAAACTTTTAGTTTTTATCTCAATTTCCGAAAAAAGGCACCGGAAACATTGAAAATGCTAAGTTTTCCCCCAACACACTCATTATCAAAACATCCAATTTACTTGCTTGAGATAAATGCAAGAATGACACGAAAAAAATGGAAGAAACTCAAAAACCTCGCGACAAAAATACCAGCTGTTCGTTACCTATTCTTGGAACCGAGCCAGCCTGGCTACAGTAAAAGTAGCAACCGCAACAAGGTCTTTTTCATTTGCCGTAGACTGTGTTTGCGCAATACTTGGACAATATTCAAAACTTAGAATATTTACACGACTTCTCGGATGCATTTCGCAAAAATCCCTGGAGAGAAATTCTCGAGCTTAGTTAATTATCCCAAAAAATTTTAAGAAGAATCGCTCGGATGCAGCCATTGGGGATTTTCCTGAAAACTTAATTCAAATCTGGTCATTCACTCCAGAGAATTAGGAAGTCTTTATTTGGAAGAAATGATTAATTCGGGACTTTTCAAGAGGGTTTATTGGATTAATTTACGCATTCTAAATGTTCTAGAAATACTATATTTAGCTTACTCACTCATTCGCTCGAATTTTATTCAAATATTTTTTTCGCCCGAAATTATTCATTCGCTCGAATTGCTTTTATTGGGGGCTGGTATTAAGTAATGGGAGATTGTTGTGAGTACTCGATAATATCAGCGAAGTATATTAAATAGTTGGGGACAATCAGCGAAAGTAAGAAGCAGGGTTCGGCGTGAGGTGGGATGTATCACAGAGGGGGGGGGTCGGACCCGTCGACATCCGGTGGGATGGTGGGACCTTCGGTCAACCAAGAAACTAGAAGGACTTCTATCAGGGCGGGGAGTTGAGAACCATACCGTTGGTATAAAAAATGATGGCAAAATGAGATCAAAATAAGAGGTCAAAATAAAACTGGAGATTATACCGAGAGAGCAAAATGAGACAGGAGATCAAAAAAGAATTTGAATAGTGAGAAACATTCGCGAAAAAAACAAATGAGGCAAGATATGAAATGGGGATGTAAAAATAAAGCAGGAACACACAAGAAGAGCTTACAATTCACTGGTGATAAAGCATGCAAGACAATAGACGACAGAAGCAGGGCCATCGGGAATGACTCTGACATGGAGGAGTCTTGGCCAGGTAAAGTGTGTCGCCAAAGGGATCCTGGATATGTCAGCAGCGGTGGAGTTGAGTATTCGCTGTCATCGAGGTCATTACAAGCGGACTATCCTGTCAACGAATTGACAAAGTTGTTCTGGAATTTCGTAATCGAAGATGCATTTTTAGGCAATTTAGGATTCACAGGTTCGATCCCGCTAAAGGTAAAAACTTTCGCAAAGCTGTAAAACGATGGATAGTCGACTGTTGCAAAAGAGCGTTGTTCGTTTTGATATCTGTTACAGTTTCCTTAATGAAAGCACCTTTCGACTTTTATGCCCTGAGGGCACATAGGTGCTGTTGCGAGCGCGGAACCCACATTTAGAATACGAATGTCCGCATGTGAAAACGCACTCAAAATTTCATGAACGCAGCTTCAAGCTCAAGAGCGCTACATAAGGTGGGTGGAGCATGTTTTCATAGGGTGGGGTCCATAAAAAAATCGATAAATGAAGTATTTATATTAAGTATTTAACGAAATTTGAATTAGGGAGTTTCGCGTTGCTACAACGTGCGGAAAACGTAGTCACGGACCCAAGTAATCAATTTCATTCTTTTACCCGGTTAAAAACGGTTTCCGCACGTTGTAGCAACGCGAAACTCCGTAATTGAAATTTCGATAAATACTAAGTATTTCACAGCTATCGATTTTCTCATGGACCCATCCTATATAGCGCTGTTTGGCTTAAAGCTTCGTTCATGAGATTTTCGGTGCGTTTTCTCATCCTTATAGCCAATTCTCAGACAATGGAAAAACCTGACCGCCGACCAATAGACGACCGCCACCGGGATGGGCGTTTGTTGGTCGACTTTTTGTCGGCGGTTAGTCTGAAAATTCCTGCGGTTTGTCGGCGGTGAGACCGCAGGCTTCTGCGGTTGGTCTGCCGGACCTACAGGTTGTCCGCTGGTTCCTGCGGTTGGTCTGTGATTTCCTGCGGTTGGACCACAGGTTGATGCGTTTGGCCCGCAGGTTCCTGCGGTCAGTCAACACGTTCCCTGCGGTCGTCCTGCAAGCTGCAGCGGTCGGTCCAAGTTCAGCTAGGGCCAGCCCATCAGGTACCTCGATTCATCCGGGTTCAGCTGTGATTAGTCTGTGAGGCCAAGTACGTAGCCCATCACCCCCCAAAAAAAAATCCAAGCATAAATGAATAGGGAAATTTTGAAAATATACCCTGCTCTAACGATTTCTCCCCTGAGGTCCCACCACCAGACATGCACGTATACACAGAAATGTTTTTCTCCAGATTTATTTCTTCTTGAAGTTCTTCCAACGGACAAAAATGTCAACATCGAACAGACAACAATGTTAACCTCCAACAGAAAACAGTGTAAACTTCCAACAGGCAACAATGTATATGAGAACAGTAAAAATAAGGCATACTAAACTAAATAAAATGTATGTGAGACCTCTATACCGGTAGACGTACACAGGTAAAAGGAACAACAAATGAGCATTCTAAACCAGGTAGAACCGTGAGTAATATAAAGCCAAATAGTAGGTAGCACAAGTGAGGTTGAGAATAAGTGATATTGATGGAACCGTATTATGATTTAGCAGAAAGCGGCAAAATGGCAGGATTAAATGCATATAAAATAAATGCACGCCTTTACATTAAAAAAAAACCGGTGTCTGTACCCAGAAAAAATCATTAATTCAGCGCCTTTCTGGAAGCACCTAGGCGGGGTTATCCAGTTCCAGCGAGTTGTAAACCTTGCTCTGGCGCTGAAAATGCAGACTGAAAAATATTTGCCGGCATCCAAAACCCCTACTTATTATACTCACACCACCTATTGGCGAAATTTCGCGTTTTGCACTCCGAAAACCACAGTGTTTTTGCTTGTTTCTATACGTTTCGAACTCAAAACTATGTAAACCGCTAAAAGGCAGGCAGGCACGGGAATATTTGAACTATCGAGGCAAAAGCACCTGCTCTATCGTTTCAAACCTTTCCGCATTTCGCAAAACCAGAACTCTCATTTCCGTCTGTTTTGTGTGTTTCGCACAAAATTTCCGCAACAAACAAAATTGTTTCTCTGCATGAACCCGGAACGGATTACCCTCATTCACACCCTTCCTTGGCATACTAGTGTACTTCTTATTCCTCACTCTCAACCCTCTAAATTCAGCATTTCTTCCATCCACTACCTCCAAGCGCCCGATTATCGTTGTAACCTTCATTCCCTGTCCTCGAGATATCAGTCTTTCAAGCAGATGGCATAAATTTGCTTCTTTTGTGTCATGTGATCAAGATTTCGCAGCCTTAATTTTGTTTTCATTCTTCAACGTCTGCCTTCTACAGCTTAATGAATTAAAATTATTGTTACTGTTCCAGTCAAGGGCCTATAACTACCCGCACTCAGCGAGCCAAGGCATTTTAGTTCAAAAATTTGCTGGCCGTACAATTCGTCTCGTGTGCCAACATTTTGGTGCTCCTGCTAGAATCATGTCCCAAAACTCAGGCGATTCTCTGCCCCGAGCCGCCTGACAGTTCGGCTCGTGTTCCCAATCAGCGAGTCGGCTTCTGTTGCTGTCAGGTTGCCACTGCTGTTGCCTTCCGGACCACTGCAGTCCCTGTTCTGGCCAGGGTCAAGCAGCCTGTTGGCAAAGACCGCAATATACTTACGACCCTCACCGAGGTAAAATGGGAAATTTTAATGACCCCCACCTCCTTCAGGAAAAATTACGTCCTTCTGTTTTTCATTCACAGAATTCAGCTAGAATCATAGTAAAAAAATAAAATAGAACTGTATAAAAAACAGCCCGCCCGTAGCCCCATCGAAAAACACCCGGAAAAAAGTCGGCAGTAGGCTGATTTTGACAAATTTCCAGCAGTTGACGACTAGCCCAACCAAAATTCAAACTTTTTGCAAAAATTTATTTTTTTTGCAAATACATTTTTGCTATACCTTGTATTTTACACATGTGTGATTAACTGGATTACGAAGGCTTCCACAAAAAATATAGATGGCTAATTTTTTCACCCACCTCAAACTTAGCCAAATGTCAGAGTTCCCCTCTCTTTCTGAAATCGAATAAGTTGTTAGCCCAGGAAAAAAGTCCTCACCAAAATAGAAATTTTGATTTCAGGTTTCTGGGATACCAACACCCAAAAGAGGCGATTTCGGAATTTGCTCCTGTAATCGATTACGAATTGGGAACCAGTCGGGTTTGGAAATGAAAATGTGACAATTTGTGGGGAATTCTATAAGGATTTCAGCCTCTTTTTTTTTGAAGTTGAAATTTTGATTCTTGATGGGGGTCGTACGTCTTATAGTGGATTTTAAGATGAAGTACAGCAAATTTCCGTCTACAAGGGAATTAAAAACAGGTGAATCGACTGGGAACTGGTTTTTTAGGTTGTAAACAGTTGCGATTCCCTTTTTGATTCGCAGAAACGACTTTTCTACATATCCTACTACGTTCTTGTCCTTTATATATATATATATATATATATATATATATATATATATATATATATATATATATATATATATATATATATATATATATATATATATATATATATATATATATATATATATATATATATATATATATATATATATATATATATATATATATATATATATATATATATATATATATATATATATATACACAAAATTTTCACGACCCACCTCATCACCCGCTGGCAAGCTATTCACACCTGCTAAACCCCTGGTTCTGGCTGTTTTTGAAGCCAAAATAATTGCGCAGAGGTAAGCCAAAAAAAATTGCGCAGAGGTTCACCCCCAATCGAGAAAACCTCTGCGCTGAACAGAAGCTAGAAAGAATTGAAATCGGAGAAGGAATTCTTGAAAAAAGGGAAGACTACGAAATAATTCCTAACAATGAAAGTGTTGAAATTTTCGAAAAAATACAGGTTTTTGAAGTCAAAAAAATTTGCGCAGAGGTTCCCCCCAATCGAGAAAACCTCTGAGCTGAAAAGTTCTAGAAAAAAGAAATCAGAATTACTAATAAAACCAGCGATGTTTGGCAAAAAATTTCTGATAATGAATCAAAATGCCAAAAAAGTTCAAAAAAATCCAACAATGTAATTCGATAGTAAACATACCTTGGCTGCCTCCTCGTCGACGGATTCCTGGTGCCTGGATCCCATTCTCACCTCGCATACGAAGAGAGATTGCAGCGCGCATACTCGTCTGCTCAACGATTTCTGAAAAAAGAAAGCCTAATCCAGTTCCCAAAGGACTCCAAAAGGTTTGAATTACTCACCTCCATAACGTCGAGTTCCCAAGGTGTTAATCGTAGCCGAACGTCTCATCTTCACTGCGTTAACGCAATCTTCCGAGATTTAATCAGAAGTTTCTAGAAAGACGGGCGGAATAAAACCAAGCAGAAATTGCGTCAGATTCAGATTCGTGTTTCGCTCACAATCAAAAAACAGTCAACAAACAGGTGTTAAGTCAGGCAGAAATCAAAAACGGTGAATCAAACGAGAAAAGAGCGCTACCCAAGAGAAAAACCTGAACAATTCAAATATTACGCATGATTTCCGGTGTGTCTCTGTCCTTAAATGCAGACTATTTCACAATTCACGTTGACACCGAAATTCACGCGCAAATCGGGGAATCCTACGAAAACAAGCTACTCGGGGCTTTTCGAGTGGAATCGCTGGTGATATTCGGTGTGTTGCGTTCCGTTACTGCAGATGATATCACATATCAAAAAATATGTGCAGAGTTATTGCTACACGCGCGCATTTGGTTTCAAAATAGGGCCGGTTCCCAAAAAAAACAGAACGATTCGAATTTCCGATTCAGACCACTTGAGAATGCGTGGAATTATGTAATGTTCGCGGAAAATCTGTTCAGTCATCCGAATCAGATGGATATTTGGGAAAAATATAGAAATACCGCTATCAATCATATTAATTTAATTACGTTGCATTCGGATTGTAATTCAATTCACTCTGGCTGGTCTTGTTATTCGTTTAAGAGGTCAAAGTGTCGGGACACCAGTCGAAATATCGTCCATATTTTGACTTGGGGAAGCGGCGATGCTAACATGATATCTTGATCACGAAAACGCAAGGCTTTTTCTGTAGAAAACACAATGGTAGAGGTAGAGAAACGACCGCTCCTCACTCAAGATAGCGATATAAATGCTGCGTTGCGGCTTCGCAGAGATATTATTCCAACCATATATACTGGGCGTAGGTCGAAATTCAGAAGGATTCAAGGCAAAACCACGGTGTTATGTGAGAACTAAAAGCACTAATAACCATTATTAAATGGAGAAATTGCGAGGAACGTGGTACAGAAGACTGATCTGACTTGTTGCTGAAAGGAGGCATGGCTTGCTTTCTTGCGGCCTCGGCTGTTAATTATCACCTGTGGTACGGTGTGGGCGGCAACTTCGACCTTTATTGGTGACGGGCCTCGCACGCATGGTCATTAAATCCCTACTGTATTCGCTATGGAGTTCTATTAATGTTCGAACACAGAGTCTACAATTACAGTATAGTGAGTTCAATGAGAATATACTAAGCACCCAAATCCAAAATTAACCATGTAATTGTTAAGTCTCTGCAGAGCTTCGATTTCGGCTTTAGACCCTATCTTATGGTGTTTTTTTTTGAGAGCTCGTTCATGTGGGATTAAAGTTCCATTTAAAATTCTGATTGTTATAAAAAATACACGGAATATTGTATTTTACGCAATGAGGTGTCCCGATACCAATACCGCTTACTGTCATTTAGGGTGATTCGGCATGTTTAAAACAAATCAAATTCAGACTTTTTCGTATTAATCCAGCTGTGATTTGCTCGATCCAAGTATATCAAAAATCTACTAAAGCCTATCCTCACAACATCTACTAATTAGTTTCGTTATCCGTCACCAAACCAGTCAAAACCAACCCTATAAATCTGGATTGCTACATTCTTTGAATTGTCTCATCCATCGATGAAGCGCTAATACCAATAATGAATACGAAGAGAAGCTTACCAAGCTGATGAAAGAAGCATATTAATACAACATTAACTCATATATATACCGATAAAGGTGAAAAAACGAAAGAAATGAAGGCAATACCGCGCCTTTAAAACAGCGGCGATTTGAACTGCGGCAGTACGCGCCGCGTCGCCGAGCGCTGCGACTTTGCCTGCGGTCAAGTGGTTTCTGAATGCGGTCCGACCGCTTTTCAAGCGGCTCGACCGCCTGCATAGTTGTGCCTGCGGTCCAACAGCGGCGCGCTATCGTTGTGCGGCGGTTGGTCTTAATTCGAGAAGTTGCCTGCGGTCAGGTTTCTCCATTGTCTGAGTTACTAAGTGTGGTTTTCATGCCTGAAACCGCACCTATGTGCCGTCAGGGCATGAAAAAACAGGCTCCGCCCATCCTATGTAGCGCTGTTCGGATTGAAGCTTCGTCCATGAAATTTTGGGTACGTTTTTACATCCGGATAGCCAATTACCAAATGTGGTTTTCATGCCTGAAATCGCAGCTATGTGCCCTCAGGGCATGAAAACAGGCTCCGCGCATCCTATGTAACGCTGTTCGGTTCAAAGCTTCTTCCATGAAATTTCGGGTGCGTTTTTACATCCGGATAGCCAATTACCAAATGTGGTTTTCATGTCTGAAATCGCATTTATGCGCCCTCAGGGCATGAAAACAAGCTCCGCCCATCCTATGTAACGCTGTTCAGTTTAAAGCTTCGTCCATGAAATTTTGGGTACGTTTTTACATCCGGATAGCCAATTACCAAATGTGGTTTTCATGTCTGAAATCGCACCTATGCGCCCTCAGGGCATGAAAACAAGCTCCGCCCATCATATGTAACGCTGTTGGGTTCAAAGCTTCGTCCATGAAATTTTGGGTACGTTTTTACATCCGGATAGCCAATTACCAAATGTGGTTTTCATGCCCGAAACCGCACCTATGTGCCCTCAGGGCATGAAAAAAGGCTCCGCCCATCCTATGTAGCGCTGCTCGGCTTGAAGCTTCGTCCATGAAATTCTGGGTACGTTTTTACATCCGGATAGCCAATTAACAAATGTGGTTTTCATGTCTGAAATCGCACCTATGCGCCCTCAGGGCATGAAAACAAGCTCCGCCCATCCTATGTAACGCTGTTCAGTTTAAAGCTTCGTCCATGAAATTTTGGGTACGTTTTTACATCCGGATAGCCAGTTACCAAATGTGATTTTCATGTCTGAAATCGCACCTATGCGCCCTCAGGGCATGAAAACAAGCTCCGCCCATCATATGTAACGCTGTTCGGTTCAAAGCTTCGTCCATGAAATTTTGGGTACGTTTTTACATTCGGATAGCCAATTACCAAATGTGGTTTTCATGCCTGAAACCGCACCTATGTGCCCTCAGGGCATGAAAAAAGGCTCCGCCCATCCTATGTAGCGCTGCACGGCTTGACGCTTCGTCCATGAAATTTTGGGTACGCTTTTACATCCGGATAGCCAATTAACAAATGTGGTTTTCATGCCTGAAACCGCACCTATGTGCCCTCAGGGCATGAAAACAGGCTCCGCCCGTCCTATGTAGCGCTGTTCGGTTTGAAGCTTTATCCATGAAATTTTGGGTGTGTTTTTACATCCGCATAGCCAATTACCGATTGTGGTTTTCATGCCTGAAACCGCACCTATGCGCCCTCAGGGCATGAAAACAAGCTCCGCCCATCATATGTAACGCTGTTCGGTTTAAAGCTTCGTCCATGAAATTTTGGGTGTGTTTTTACATCCGCATAGCCAATTACCGAATGTGGTTTTCATGCCTGAAACCGCACCTAAGCGCCCTCAGGGCATGAAAACAGGCTCCGCCCTTCCTATGTAGCGCTGTTCGGTTTAAAGCTTCGTCCATGAAATTTAGGGTGTGTTTTTACATCCGCATAGCCAATTACCGAATGTGGTTTTCATGCCTGAAACCGCACCTAAGCGCCCTCAGGGCATGAAAAAAGGCTCCGACCATCCTATGTAGCGCTGTTCGGCTTGAAGCTTCGTCCATGAAATTTTGGGTGTGTTTTTACATCCGCATAGCCAATTACCGAATGTGGTTTTCATGCCTGAAACCGCACCTATGTGCCCTCAGGGCATGAAAACAGGCTTCGCTCGTCCTATGTAGCGCTGTTCGGTTTAAAGCTTCGTCCATGAAATTTTGGGTGTGTTTTTACATCCGCATAGCCAATTACCGAATGTGGTTTTCATGCCTGAAACCGCACCTAAGCGCCCTCAGGGCATGAAAACAGGCTCCGCCCGTCCTATGTAGCGCTGTTCGGTTTAAAGCTTCGTCCATGAAATTTTGGGTGTGTTTTTACATCCGCATAGCCAATTACCGAATGTGGTTTTCATGCCTGAAACCGCACCTATGCGCCCTCAGGGCATGAAAACAGGCTCCGCCCGTCCTATGTAGCGCTGTTCGGTTTGAAGCTTCATCCATGAAATTTTGGGTGTGTTTTTACATCCGCATAGCCAATTACCGAATGTGGTTTTCATGCCTGAAACCGCACCTATGCGCCCTCAGGGCATGAAAACAGGCTCCGCCCGTCCTATGTAGCGCTGTTCGGTTTAAAGCTTCGTCTATGAAATTTTGGGTGTGTTTTTACATCCGCATAGCCAATTACCGAATGTGGTTTTCATGCCTGAAACCGCACCTAAGCGCCCTCAGGGCATGAAAAAAGGCTCCGACCATCCTATGTAGCGCTGTTCGGCTTGAAGCTTCGTCCATGAAATATTGGGTGTGTTTTTACATCCGCATAGCCAATTACCGAATGTGGTTTTCATGCCTGAAACCGCACCTATGTGCCCTCAGGGCATGAAAACAGGCTCCGCTCGTCCTATGTAGCGCTGTTCGGTTTAAAGCTTCGTCCATGAAATTTTGGGTGTGTTTTTACATCCGCATAGCCAATTACCGAATGTGGTTTTCATGCCTGAAACCGCACCTATGCGCCCTCAGGGCATGAAAACAGGCTCCGCCCATCCTATGTAGCGCTGTTCGGCTTAAAGCTTCGTCCATGAAATTTTGGGTACGTTTTTACATCCGGATAGCCAATTACCAAATGTGGTTTTCATGCCTGAAACCGCACCTATGTGCCCTCAGGGCATGAAAACAGGCTCCGCCCGTCCTATGTAGCGCTGTTCGGTTTGAAGCTTCGTCCATGAAATTCTGGGTGTGTTTTTACATCCGGATAGCGAATTACCGAATGTGGTTTTCATGCCTGAAACCGCACCTATGTGCCCTCAGGGCATGAAAACAGGCTCCGCTCGTCCTATGTAGCGCTGTTCGGTTTAAAGCTTCGTCCATGAAATTTTGGGTGTGTTTTTACATCCGCATAGCCAATTACCGAATGTGGTTTTCATGCCTGAAACCGCACCTATGTGCCCTCAGGGCATGAAAACAGGCTCCGCCCATCCTATGTAGCGCTGTTCGGCTTAAAGCTTCGTCCATGAAATTTTGGGTACGTTTTTACATCCGGATAGCCAATTACCAAATGTGGTTTTCATGCCTGAAACCGCACCTATGTGCCCTCAGGGCATGAAAACAGGCTCCGCCCGTCCTATGTAGCGCTGTTCGGTTTGAAGCTTCGTCCATGAAATTCTGGGTGTGTTTTTACATCCGGATAGCCAATTACCGAATGTGGTTTTCATGCCTGAAACCGCACCTATGCGCCCTCAGGGCATGAAAACAGGCTCCGCCCATCCTATGTAGCGCTGTTCGGCTTAAAGCTTCGTCCATGAAATTTTGGGTACGTTTTTACATCCGGATAGCCAATTACCAAATGTGGTTTTCATGCCTGAAACCGCACCTATGTGCCCTCAGGGCATGAAAACAGGCTCCGCCCGTCCTATGTAGCGCTGTTCGGTTTGAAGCTTCGTCCATGAAATTCTGGGTGTGTTTTTACATCCGGATAGCCAATTACCGAATGTGGTTTTCATGCCTGAAACCGCACCTATGTGCCCTCAGGGCATGAAAACAGGCTCCGCCCATCCTATGTAGCGCTGTTCGGCTTAAAGCTTCGTCCATGAAATTTTGGGTACGTTTTTACATCCGGATAGCCAATTACCAAATGTGGTTTTCATGCCTGAAACCGCACCTATGTGCCCTCAGGGTATGAAAACAGGCTCCGCCCGTCCTATGTAGCGCTGTTCGGTTTGAAGCTTCGTCCATGAAATTCTGGGTGCGTTTTTACATCCGCATAGCCAATTACCGAATGTGGTTTTCATGCCTGAAACCGCACCTATGCGCCCTCAGGGCATGAAAACAGGCTCCGCCCATCCTATGTAGCGCTGTTCGGCTTAAAGCTTCGTCCATGAAATTTTGGGTACGTTTTTACATCCGGATAGCCAATTAACAAATGTGGTTTTCATGCCTGAAACCGCACCTATGTGCCCTCAGGGCATGAAAACAGGCTTCGCTAGTCCTATGTAGCGCTGTTCGGTTTAAAGCTTCGTCCATGAAATTTTGGGTGTGTTTTCACATCCGCATAGCCAATTACCGAATGTGGTTTTCATGCCTGAAACCGCACCTAAGCGCCCTCAGGGCATGAAAACAGGCTCCGCCCGTCCTATGTAGCGCTGTTCGGCTTAAAGCTTCGTCCATGAAATTTTGGGTGTGTTTTTACATCCGCATAGCCAATTACCGAATGTGGTTTTCATGTCTGAAACCGCACCTATGCGCCCTCAGGGCATGAAAACAGGCTTCGCTAGTCCTATGTAGCGCTGTTCGGTTTAAAGCTTCGTCCATGAAATTCTGGGTGTGTTTTTACATCCGGATAGCCAATTACCGAATGTGGTTTTCATGCCTAAAACCGCACCTATGTGCCCTCAGGGCATGAAAATAGGCTCCGCCCACCCTATGTAGCGCTGTTAAGCTTAAAGTTTCGTCCATGAAATTTTTGGTTGCGAGTTTACATCTGAATAGACAATTACTTGATGTGGTTTTCATGCCCAAAACCGCACCTATGTGCCCTCAGGGCATGAAAACCGGCTCCGCCCACCCTATGTAGCGCTGTTCGGCTTAAAGCTGCGTCCATGAAATTCTGGGTGTGTTTTTACATCCGGATAGCCAATTACCGAATGTGGTTTTCATGCCTGAAACCGCACCTATGTGCCCTCAGGGCATGAAAACAGGCTCCGCCCATCCTATGTAGCGCTGTTCGGCTTAAAGCTTCGTCCATGAAATTTTGGGTACGTTTTTACATCCGGATAGCCAATTACCAAATGTGGTTTTCATGCCTGAAACCGCACCTATGTGCCCTCAGGGCATGAAAACAGGCTCCGCCCGTCCTATGTAGCGCTGTTCGGTTTGAAGCTTCGTCCATGAAATTCTGGGTGCGTTTTTACATCCGCATAGCCAATTACCGAATGTGGTTTTCATGCCTGAAACCGCACCTATGCGCCCTCAGGGCATGAAAACAGGCTCCGCCCATCCTATGTAGCGCTGTTCGGCTTAAAGCTTCGTCCATGAAATTTTGGGTACGTTTTTACATCCGGATAGCCAATTAACAAATGTGGTTTTCATGCCTGAAACCGCACCTATGTGCCCTCAGGGCATGAAAACAGGCTTCGCTAGTCCTATGTAGCGCTGTTCGGTTTAAAGCTTCGTCCATGAAATTTTGGGTGTGTTTTCACATCCGCATAGCCAATTACCGAATGTGGTTTTCATGCCTGAAACCGCACCTAAGCGCCCTCAGGGCATGAAAACAGGCTCCGCCCGTCCTATGTAGCGCTGTTCGGCTTAAAGCTTCGTCCATGAAATTTTGGGTGTGTTTTTACATCCGCATAGCCAATTACCGAATGTGGTTTTCATGTCTGAAACCGCACCTATGCGCCCTCAGGGCATGAAAACAGGCTTCGCTAGTCCTATGTAGCGCTGTTCGGTTTAAAGCTTCGTCCATGAAATTTTGGGTGTGTTTTTACATCCGCATAGCCAATTACCGAATGTGGTTTTCATGCCTGAAACCGCACCTAAGCGCCCTCAGGGCATGAAAACAGGCTCCGCCCGTCCTATGTAGCGCTGTTCGGTTTGAAGCTTCGTCCATGAAATTTAGGGTGTGTTTTTACATCTGCATAGCCAATTACCGAATGTGGTTTTCATGTCTGAAACCGCACCTATGCGCCCTCAGGGCATGAAAACAGGCTCCGCCCATCCTATGTAGCGCTGTTCGGCTTAAAGCTTCGTCCATGAAATTTTGGGTACGTTTTTAAATCCGGATAGCCAATTAACAAATGTGGTTTTCATGCCTGAAACCGCACCTATGTGCCCTCAGGGCATGAAAACAGGCTCCGCCCGTCCTATGTAGCGCTGTTCGGTTTGAAGCTTCGTCCATGAAATTCTGGGTGTGTTTTTACATCCGGATAGCGAATTACCGAATGTGGTTTTCATGCCTGAAACCGCACCTATGTGCCCTCAGGGCATGAAAACAGGCTCCGCTCGTCCTATGTAGCGCTGTTCGGTTTAAAGCTTCGTCCATGAAATTTAGGTGTGTTTTTACATCTGCATAGCCAATTACCGAATGTGGTTTTCATGCCTGAAACCGCACCTATGTGCCCTCAGGGCATGAGAGAAAAGGCTCCGCCTTCCTGTGTAGCGCTGTTCGGCTTCAAGCTGCGTCCGTGAAATTTCAGGTGCGTTTTCAAATCCCTACGGCCAAATACTAAATCTGGTTTTCAAGCCCGAAACTGCACCAATGTGCCCTCAGGGCATGAAAACAGGCTCCGCCCGTGTTATGTAGCGCTCTTCGGCCTGAAGCTGCGTCCATGAAATTCTGGGTGTGTTTTTACATCCGGATAGCCAATTACCAAATGTTGTTTTCATTCACAAAACCGCATCTATGTGCCCTCAGGGGGTGAAAACAGTCTCCGCTCACCCTATGTAGCGCTGTCCGGCTTGAAGCTTCGTCCATGAAATTTGGGGTGCGTTTTCACATCTGAACATCCAATTACTCAATGTGGTTTTCATGCCCGAAACCGCACCTATGTGCCCTCAGGGCATGAAAACAGGCTACGCCTACCCCATGTAGCGCTGTCCGGCTTGAAGCTTCGTCCATGAAATTTGGGGTGCGTTTTCACATCTGAACATCCAATTACTGAATGTGGTTTTCATGCCCGAAACCGCACCTATGTGCCCTCAGGGCATGAAAACAGGCTATGCCTACCCCATGTAGCGCTGTCCGGCTTGAAGCTTCGTCCATGAAATTTGGGGTGCGTTTTCACATCTGAACATCCAATTACTGAATGTGGTTTTCATGCCCGAAACCGCACCTATGTGCCCTCAGGGCATGAAAACAGGCTACGCCTACTCTATGTAGGGCTGTTCGGTTTAGAGCTTCGTCCGTGAAATTTAGGTGTGTTTTACATCTGCATAGCCAATTACCGAATGTGGTTTTCATGTCTGAAACCGCACCTATGCGCCCTCAGGGCATGAAAACAGGCTCCGCCCATCCTATGTAGCGCTGTTCGGCAAGCTTCGTCCATGAAATTTTGGGTACGTTTTTAAATCCGGATAGCCAATTAACAAATGTGGTTTTCATGCCTGAAACCGCACCTATGTGCCCTCAGGGCATGAAAACAGGCTCCGCCCGTCCTATGTAGCGCTGTTCGGTTTGAAGCTTCGTCCATGAAATTCTGGGTGTGTTTTTACATCCGGATAGCGAATTACCGAATGTGGTTTTCATGCCTGAAACCGCACCTATGTGCCCTCAGGGCATGAAAACAGGCTCCGCTCGTCCTATGTAGCGCTGTTCGGTTTAAAGCTTCGTCCATGAAATTTAGGGTGTGTTTTTACATCTGCATAGCCAATTACCGAATGTGGTTTTCATGCCTGAAACCGCACCTATGTGCCCTCAGGGCATGAGAAAAGGCTCCGCCCATCCTATGTAGCGCTGTTCGGCTTAAAGCTTCGTCCATGAAATGTCGGGTACGTTTTCACATCAGGACAGCCAATTACTGAATGTGGTTTTCGTGCCCAAAACAGCACCTATGTGCTCTCAGGGCATGAAAACAGGCTCCGCCAAACCTATGTAGCGCTGTTCGGCTTGAAGCTTCGTCCATGAAATTCTGGGTGTGTTTTTACATCCGGATAGCCAATTACCGAATGTGGTTTTCATGCCTGAAACCGCACCTATGCGCCCTCAGGGCATGAAAACAGGCTCCGCTCATCCTATGTAGCGCTGTTCGGCTTAAAGCTTCGTCCATGAAATTTTGGGTACGTTTTTACATCCGGATAGCCAATTACCAAATGTGGTTTTCATGCCTGAAACCGCACCTATGTGCCCTCAGGGCATGAAAACAGGCTCCGCCCGTCCTATGTAGCGCTGTTCGGTTTGAAGCTTCGTCCATGAAATTCTGGGTGTGTTTTTACATCCGGATAGCCAATTACCGAATGTGGTTTCATGCCTGAAACCGCACCTATGTGCCCTCAGGGCATAAAAAAAGACTCCGCTCATCCTATGTAGCGCTGTTCGGCTTAAAGCTTCGTCCATGAAATTTTGGGTACGTTTTACATCCGGATAGCCAATTACTGAATGTGGTTTCATGCCTGAAACCGCACCTATGTGCCCTCAGGGCATGAAAACAGGCTCCGCCTGTCCTATGTAGCGCTGTTCGGTTTGAAGCTTCGTCCATGAAATTCTGGGTGCGTTTTTACATCCGCATAGCCAATTAACAAATGTGGTTTTCATGCCTGAAACCGCACCTATGTGCCCTCAGGGCATGAAAAAAGGCTTCGCCCACCCTATGTAGCGCTGTTCGGCTTAAAGCTTCGTCCATGAATTTTTGGGTACGTTTTTACATCCGGATAGCCAATTACCAAATGTGGTTTTCATGCCTGAAACCGCACCTATGCGCCCTCAGGGCATGAAAACAAGCTCCGCCCATCATATGTAACGCTGTTCGGTTCAAAGCTTCGTCCATGAAATTTTGGGTACGTTTTTAAATCCGGATAGCCAATTAACAAATGTGGTTTTCATGCCTGAAACCGCACCTATGTGCCCTCAGGGCATGAAAAAAGGCTTCGCCCACCCTATGTAGCGCTGTTCGGCTTAAAGCTTCGTCCATGAATTTTTGGGTACGTTTTTACATCCGGATAGCCAATTACCAAATGTGGTTTTCATGCCTGAAACCGCACCTATGCGCCCTCAGGGCATGAAAACAAGCTCCGCCAATCATATGTAACGCTGTTCGGTTCAAAGCTTCGTCCATGAAATTTTGGGTACGTTTTTAAATCCGGATAGCCAATTAACAAATGTGGTTTTCATGCCTGAAACCGCACCTATGTGCCCTCAGGGCATGAAAAAAGGCTCCGCCCATCCTATGTAGCGCTGTTCGGCTTAAAGCTTCGTCCATCAAATTTTGGGTACGTTTTTAAATCCGGATAGCCAATTACCAAATGTGGTTTTCATGCCTGAAACCGCACCTATGCGCCCTCAGGGCATGAAAACAAGCTCCGCCCATCATATGTAACGCTGTTCGGTTCAAAGCTTCGTCCATGAAATTTTGGGTACGTTTTTAAATCCGGATAGCCAATTAACAAATGTGGTTTTCATGCCTGAAACCGCACCTATGTGCCCTCAGGGCATGAAAAAAGCCTACGACCATCCTATGTAGCCCTGTTCGGCTTGAAGCTTCGTCCATGAAATTTTGGGTGTGTTTTTACATCCGCATAGCCAATTACCGAATGTGGTTTTCATGCCTGAAACCGCACCTATGTGCCCTCAGGGCATGAAAAAAGGCTTCGCCCACCCTATGTAGCGCTGTTCGGCTTGAAGCTTCGTCCATGAATTTTTGGGTACGTTTTTACATCCGCATAGCCAATTACCGAATGTGGTTTTCATGCCTGAAACCGCACCTATGTGCCCTCAGGGCATGAAAAAAGGCTCCGACCATCCTATGTAGCGCTGTTCGGTTTAAAGCTTCGTCCATGAAATTTTGGGTGTGTTTTTACATCCGCATAGCCAATTACCGAATGTGGTTTTCATGCCTGAAACCGCACCTATGTGCCCTCAGGGCACTAATTAATGATCAGCCATTGAACAAGCATTTGGTTTCATTGTCGTAGGAGAGTTGTTTTTGCCTGCTTATGTGGAAAACATATATTCATTGCATTATGTGGTCTTGATGTAATCTTGATCTAAAAATTCGTTCACCACAAAAAAAATCACGAAATGAGGGTCCCCCCCCCTCCCCGGTCGTCGCCATCACTTTTTCCCAGGGGGGGGGGGCTGAACAAATCGCTTGAGTTGGTTGGGGGTCGGACCAATGTTGGGTCACAACTTGATAATTTGCCACCAGCACAAAATTCAAACTCAGGAATTATCCTGTTAATGCCGCTTTTGAGGCAAGTTTAAACTGTTCTACGTTTACCATGTTAAGACGCGTATGAAACTGAATCTTCTCATAACGATTTGATTTATTAGACCTTGTGAATGACAAACAACAAAAGTCAACGCTTAAACGGCAAGTTAAAGAGACTTGATATATTAGGAAAATAACAAAACAAATGGATAAACTAAGAAATGGATAACGATAGGTCGACTTAGGGCTGTCTTTGTTATTGGCTATGTATAGAACTTGTTTCGCTTCACTAAGCGTTAGACAGAATTCGCCGGCCTCTCTCAATCAACAATGTGTAGCATTCGTTTGGCTTCGCCAAACGATATACCCGCTTTGCCGGTTCTCCACCTTCAACAGTGTGTTTCATTCTTTTAGCCTAAAGGCAGTGCTCACGATAATCTTTAATTTTGAGATTATTCGTTATATTGATTAAGGGGCGCCCGGGTAGAACCTAAATGACGTAGAAATTGAGAAAAACGCACCAGAAGTACACGAAATCGTTAAGTACCACCCCGCCTCTTAAGTATCACAGGAAGTGTTTGTTGTGACTATGAAAACTATTGTGGACCCGCCTTTGCCATTCTCTACTCTCTATTGCTTCCTACTTTCATTGTGGCCCTAACTAATCCTGCTTTGCATAAAAGATTCTTCTATTTCCGATTGACCCAACTTTTCACCGGTGACAAACACCATGAATATGTTCATCCAACCGGACAACTGGTCCATGTTATAGAATAATGTCACTGAAATAAGACGTTTTAGTGCGTTTCTCGCCGTTTCTTCGTAATTTAGGTAACACTTGGAGACCAACGCATTATTTTATGTGGAAAACTCGGGGATGAGAATTATCGTGAACACTGCCTTTAAAGGCAGCATACACGCTCGTAAACGTAATTGAGATAACTACGGAGATAGAATGGTATGGCCCAGATCACAACGCCTGCGCGTTTTGAAGTGTCAAAAACGATCCACAATGCCGCTACATAAGTTAGAAGTTAGCCCCGCCCTGTATATTCACGCCCCCTATATTTGCCTTTTTGCTGGGAAATAGTCACCGTCGGTACTGTTGGTAGGTTGCCTAACAAGTGAACCACACACACACTTAACTGACGGCGAAGATGACCCAGCAACTCTGCTTTGGAGCAAAAGAGTAAATACAGTGGGCGTGAAAATACAGGGCGGGGCTAACTTCTAACTTATGTAGCGGCATTGTGGGTCATTTTTGTCACTTCAAAATGCGTAGACATTATGTTGTAAGCCATAAGGTTCAATTCACATTGTTATCCCAACCACGTTTACGAGCGTGTATGCTGCCTTCAACTAAAGGATAGGTTGGTTTTGCCGACCTCATTCCAATAACCACTAGTCATGACATTCTACGTGGGTTTCACGATGCGGGGCTAACTTCTAACTTATGTAGCGGCGTGTGTCCCCGGGTCTCCTGTGGGAACACGTTTCGGTGTTTCCTCAGGAGACCCGGGGACATCTCACAAGGATCATCCCTGTTGTGGTCCCAACGGGGGGGGATGACCCCATCACCACTGATCGCAGTGGGGTGCACCCTACTACGAAGTCATAATGGAAATTTGTAGGACGCAATGTGCAACCTTGTCGTGGGCACCACAACCATATCCGCCCAAAGTCATCTCTTTTCCGCCACGCTTCACGCGATGAACCTGAGGCTCTACCTATTTTCGAGAAGTAATGGGTTCTGGTGCCTGAGCCCAGCACACATTGTACGCGTCGATTCCGAAGTCCCGCGCGCTTTCCGTGTCGTTTTACGCAATAAATTGAGAGCCCCTCCCTTTTTCACAGAGTTCTGTTTAGTTGTCCCTGAATCCCTCACACGCTGTACGCGTAGATGCTGGAGTCTCGCGTGCTTTACGTGCCTTTTACGAGATGAACCTGAAGCCCCGCCCACTATTATGAAGTTCTCCTTGACTGTCCATGAGCCCCGCATACGTTAAGCCTCGCGTGCTTTACGTGCCTTCTTACGAGATGAACCTGAAGCCCCGCCCACTATTGTGAAGTTCTCCTTGACTGTCCCTGAGCCCCGCACACGTTAAGCCTCGCGCAGTTTCCCTGTCGCTTTACGCTTCGAACCCGGAGCCTCACCCTTTTCCGCAAAATACTGCTTGGTTGTCCCTCAGTACCGCACACTTCGTGCGCGTTAATTCAACAGCTGCTATGGCCCACCAGGATTCGTAAACAAGACAGTTTGAGGGAACCAATAAGCAACAGCAAGGGTTGTCCCCCCACGATCAGATACTGCCCATGTCCATGTTCATTTTTGGCGTTTCCGTGTTCTCACAGGAGACCCGGGGACGTCCCACGAAGATCATCCCTTTTGTGGTCCTAACGGGGGGGGGAGGGGGTGACCCCATCACCACTGTTAGCAGTGGGGTGCACCCCACTAGGAACCGTGGGGTGGACCCACATTTCTGTACCACCCCCCCTCCCGAGCCGTGGGTAGATCCGGAGAGATTCTCTCGGCGACAAAAATCATCCTCCGGTATCCGGTGGATCTTCTGGAAAGTGACTGAGGCCATCTTCCAGGTCCGACTCCTAAGAGCCGACTGAGGCACACAGTGAGATGAGGAGCCTTTCTTACCAGCAGCATTGTTAAAACCTTTGTCTAAACATGTCTATGTTCATACGCGGCTTAACATGGTAAACGTAAAACAGGTACATATCAACTTGCCTCAATAGATCAAGGCGCAACTTTAACAGGATAATTCCTGAGTGAGAATTTTGTGCCGGTGGCAAACTATAATCGTCTTGTTGGGTTGTATCACCCCTCGCGCCGTAGCCTAGTCAGAAGATCAAGAAATGGTGAGGGAAATGTGACCGAAATAAAATCCAAAGCAGAGGAAAGTGTATTAAGCCTAGGTATTACATAACCATGACTTGCTTAGGAAAATAAACATTTAGGGTTAAATTATTCCAAGGAAATTCGGTAGGGTGAGGTTATTTGGCTGGATGTGTGGAAATCGCTAGATTCTTCCCAATTAGCTAGAATGGGTGCGAAAATCGATTAGCTTAGCGTTTGAAATACCTTGAGGTATCGATTTTCGCAACGGTGTTGCTGAAATCGATTCATAGAAAGCGCCCGGGGTGCAGCTGTCTACGATGGATGACGTTTTTCTACGTCATAAGCCGACAGTTGCGCTCAGGGCGCTGCGTGAATCAAATTTGTCGGCAGCACCCGGAGCCCAACGTATGTGGCTTGCATCGCAGCATATGTGGCCCGAATATTGCCAAATTTGTCACCCGGAGCGCAACATGGACGCGGCTCCGGGTGCATTCGTGGTGGGCTCAGGGCCTGCTATTGCCTAAGTCGTTCACCTTGAACGAAACAACTTCCCTGATTCCCCGAAAGCTGGTCAACACTCGCTAAATTTTTGAAACACTGCCAAAGACTAGGACTTCAGCAACGTTCTCTACACTCCAACAGAGTGGGCTGTAATTTCCTTCAAGACCCCAAAAATTAAGACCGGTACATCAAAGGATGCTCTAGGGATCCATATATATCAAGCTGCGATGCGCCTTTGAGTCAGTCGCTAAAAACGTTTATAATTCTGTTCAGAGAGACGAAGGGTAGCTAGGAAGGTTCTCTAGCATTCCCTTGTCAGAAAATTTGTGTGTGCGTGTGCGTGTGTATGAGTTGATGGTGTCATTGAGACTGATATCATACCAGCTACGATAGATGCGTAGTCATTTTTTGTTGCTCTGATTCAACTAACAAGGGAACCACAATAAGTCATAGTGACCATTCCAAATGAAATGTACTTTTCTAGAACTATTCTCGGACGAAAAGTCCGAATATGCCCATCGCAGCTGCCCAGGCCCACTGTGAAAATTGTTATAGGCATTTTTTCTCTGATTTTCGTACCTATTGTACCCTCCAAAAAGCGCATTATTTTTACGTTTTCCGGAAACGGGCCTCATAATCGTGTTCAGAGCCCAAAACTACCCCACTAAGCAAAGCTTGGGTGAAGGAACATTCTCCAAACTCCGCGCAGACTAACAGCGTTTTGGACTTTTACGGTTTTTCGGTTGGGCATTTATTTATACCAATTAGAGGGCTTCCGAAGCGTTCTAGAAAGATATTCCAGATTTGACTAAAAATTGGATCTGGGGGGTTATTTGGGATGCTGATCACGAATATGAGGTTCATTTGACGTTTCTCCAAAGTTTTTGATTAAATTTGTTTAAAGCGTCCCATCGGCAGAAAAATTTGTCGGCAAAATCGACTTTCGACATTTTCCGGAATGTGGCGACAGATATGGCTGAAATCGTTCTTCTGGGGTTATTTGGAGTGCTCAGCACGAATCTGATGTCGGTTTATCGATTTTTGACAGCTTACGGTAGATTACGGTGGTTATACGGTGGTTTGGTCAAAGTCTCAGATTTGTCTCAAAGTTCCTATGTGGGGGTTATTTGGGGTGCTGAATACGAA
The DNA here is from genome assembly GCA_029168955.1 of Aplectana chamaeleonis. Taxonomy (NCBI): domain Eukaryota; kingdom Metazoa; phylum Nematoda; class Chromadorea; order Rhabditida; family Cosmocercidae; genus Aplectana; species Aplectana chamaeleonis. The sequence goes on from JAPDOI010000290.1 coordinate 758,405, forward strand.
TTCGATGTTCATTTGTCGATTATCGGAATATTGAGGTAGGTTTCGTCTCCTAAATGACATGTTACCTTCCGTAACCTACAGTAAACCTTAAAATTTGCACAAGCAAACCCCAGATTCGTGTTCAGCACCCCAGATTACCCCTACATAGATGTTTCAAGCGAAATCCGGAGAAAAATTCAAAAACACCCTAAAATTCCATGGGGGTTAGGTACCCTTACCTTGCCGCGATGCTTTAAAAAACGCTCATAACTTTTTTCAGTGTCGGTCTAGGCAGCTGCGATGGATATATTCGGACTTTTCGTCCGAAAATGGTTCTAGAAAAATACATTCCATTTGAAATGGTCACTATGACTTATTGTGGTTCGTTTATAAGGTGGGGTCGTCTAATTCCGTTGTTGGATGGGTACTGTACACATATAAGTAATAACTTTACAGACCTCCACTGTAGAAAACCACAGCGGGATAGTTATACCTTACTTGTTAGGTCGGTTTATATATATATATATATATATATATATATATATATATATATATATATATATACATATATATATATATATATATATATATATATATATATATATATATATATATATATATATATATATATATATATATATATATATATATATATATATATATATATATATAGTTGCCATTGTTATAGGCTGAAGAAGGTGTTATTACCCCGAAAATTTCCTATAAAGTGGTTATGAAAGCTGGAGTCTCACTTGCCTACAAAAGGATTATCGAATTCGCTGCATCTCGCTCGAAATGACCACTTTCTCTAGCATTCCCTTGTCAGAAACATGAACATTGGGAAGGGTTTTATTATTATTCCTCAATCATTTGGAGATATAATCTGGATTTGGGCGAGGAATCAATTACGTTTGTTTGCCTGATACACTCTGTTTACTCATTCTTACATTCGGATTCCATGATTGGGAATGAGAACATCCCCTCTACTTAAATACCACCTCCCCTTCTGTTGGAGGTTGGAAGGTTGAAAAACAGTACCCCCGGGTATTCAATTAGGACTGGATCATACTTCCGACTACGAGGGACGCGGCGCTATGTTTGCATCAATATCGATGTGCCTGATATGCAATGTCGCTGGTCGCGGGAAGTATGAACTTGGCCTCACAGGAAATACGGTAACAATGTGCATAACACTAACTAGTAAGCTTTAGCTGGAGAAGAAATTTGAAGGATTGAAGGATTTTTGAGGAAAATACGACAAAATAGACCACGTCGAAAGTTTAGGAAAATATAATAAAGGCATTTTTTTAATAACGCTAATGATTCAAAAGACGTGGCATTCTGTGTAACTGCTGGCATCGACACGACACAGATCTTTAGACACATTCTTGTAGATGGCAGTCCTTCCAGTAACTATCGCCGTTTTAGGTTGGAAACGGTGATGAAGGTCCTTTCCTACCAGCAGCTTTTTAATCAGAATTTTTTATAAGAATCCTCTCAAGGTTTTCTGTTCAATTCAGGTCTGGATAGCACATCGGCTTGTGCAGAAGTGTAATCTGAAGGCGCCTGAAACATTTAGCCGTCAATGTGTTTAGACAACTGTGAATTATTAAGAGGTCTTCAAAATTCAGGTACTCACTGTGCTCGAGCATTTAAGGGGTGCACTATTAGCAGGAGAAGACCAGAATCTCCTCTATCCGCTCGACAGTGGTTCAATCGCAATTAGCTCACAATTCTGCACGGGCAGATTAGCTTCTTATCTCTACAAGAGCAGAATTTTTTGAAATATTGTTTGCTCGTCTGAAAATTGCTTGGAAGAAAAATTTCCAAATTTCTTTCGCTCGGAAGAAAACTAATATTTTTTGATGATATTCCGTTCGAAGAAAATTTTTTCTGTTTTCGTTTGACGATTTCTTCCGAATATGTATGTACCTCTCAATTGTCCGCACCGGAATTCAATAGAAAACTATACAGAGATTCTGACTAAAAAAAGTATACAGGCAGGGAAGAGCTGTGCGACAGTCTCGAATTTGAAGAGGGGGATAGTTGCTTCATGGCTGGCATGGAAAAGGATATGCTGCAGAAATGGGTCGCATGGACGTGAGATCGCATCTCCCTGGTGACTTCGTATCGAGGAGTACACACAAATTGCCGATCGCTTTGATTCTTTTATAACTTTTTTTTCATTTAGAAATAGATTCGTTTGTTTATCACATCCCCTATAGAATTCGCGGTCGACGCGGTCCAATGTGGCGTAATTTCCTGAAGCGATCGAGGAAATTTTTCCTTCCGTTGAATCTCTGTTGTTTCCTGCCTACTAAGGGTGTTTGAGTTGCCGAATCTGTATTTGGCATCCATGACAAGAATGAGCGAATGGATAGATAAGTGTGAATGAGGCTGTCAGTTGTTATCCGCTCTTTCGAATGTCTAATGTGGGACGCATGGCTCCCGATTTCCAGCGCTTAAATTAATTTTCTGCTTTGTTTCTTCCCCAACATTCTTAAGCTATAATTTTAGGACCGGAACACCAAATAACCTTTAGCTGAAATGTCCATCCATATGCCCGGAGGCTCTTTTAGATTTTTCATGATTGAGAACCCATCATTTCGACCATGTGATAACAATATATACGCTGCTTCCATTTTTCTACATCAAATGTTCAATTTTCGCAGTCTTTTTCTTGTTTAAGCAGTTGGTTGCCCTGTCTGGAGTTCTTGGAGCACAGCACAATTTTGGTCAAACACAGATGCCAACACTCGCAGGTTCAGGTAAATTTCAACGTGAAACTGAGTTTTGTGATTTTGTTTGTTGAACAATTTTCAATCGGGTGGTGTAAACAGAGTTGAATTAATGTGCGCTTTCCATAAGTAGTCTTTGAATTACTTGATTGATTGATCTATTACATGTGCACACCCATGTGGAAAAGAAATATGACGGGATAAAAGTAGTAATTTGAGCAACCAAGATGTGGGGCTGTGGCAATTTATTTGCGGCTGGTCTCTTTAACAGCGTTGAGGTTACATGTCCTGATACTTCAGCTGGCATCTCAGAAAGTGCATCTGCATCTAGCGGCATGTGGATCGAATCCACACCGCGGGTGTGGCTAAGGAGCAGTTCGGCTGGTACATACGACGCGCGCGACGGTTAAACGCTGTGCGCGCTCATCGTCCTTGGGGCGCGTTAATCAAGGGCTCTCAAAAAAGTTGCGGATTCCAATGAAACGATGGTATGTACCAGAAGCATTGCGTCTAAAAAAGCAAATTATAAACAAAAAAACATGAATGAAATGCAAAAAATGATAAAGGGGGACGGCTACAATGGGACAACGATTACTTTTTTCGGAGGTCCTCGTTTAACGCGCCCCAAGGACGATGAGCGCGCACAGCGTTTTTCCGTCGCGTGTGCTAGCCGAACTGCTCCTTAGCCACACCCGCGGTGTGGATTCGATCTACATGCCGCATCTAGCGACCTATCATTATTCACTAATTCAAGGTAATCTCGCCAGCCACAGTCCTCTATTTCGGAGTCAAAGTTAGTCGGGTCCATCGCGTGCGTGCACCCATTACGCTGGCATCACACTGTCCTTATCGGGGTGAAGACCCAGTCCCCATTTGTGGACAACCGCTTTTGCGACACGCAATGCAATCAAAATCGTGCTGAGACCACGAGGTCCTGGCACGATTATCTTCGTGCTGTGTGCTGCAACAGAGGTCGTCAGCAACTAGAGACCGGAATTTCGTTCCGATATCGACAGTGCTTTCCGCGACCAGCGACTGTGCAGGTCAGGCATATCGATTTTGGCTGGAATTAGGCCGGGATACAGCCGATATGGATGGTAAACATAGCGTCGCGTCGCTCGTCGCTGGAAGTATGATCTCGGCCTTAATGACTCACAATGTGTCGCGTTGCTAGTTGCTGGAAGTATGATCGCGGCCAGGGATGAGCGGAGTTCCGCGTTCCGAAACCCGCAGTTTCGCGCATTTTTGGCATTCCGCGTTCCGCATTCCGAAAACCGCAGAAAACGCCGCGGAACGCGAAAATATCAGGTCGTCTGGGACGTAAGAAAAAATTAGATGATGCGTTTCGCGTTCCGAAAACCGCATTTCCGCGCATTTCCAGGCGTTTCGCACCCGATTTCCGAAACCCGAGAAAAAAATTTCCGTTCCAAAACCCGAAAACCGATTTCCGAAACTCCATATTTTTATTTCGCTCATCCCTGATCGCGGCCTTGACTCGGAGCGGCTAAAAAAGGTATACGGCGGGCTCGTATCGTCTGCCCTGAACGTAGAATCAAGGTACATCAATGCCCCACGACTAGCCCACCGGTGACATGAGTGGTCTGAGACCAATCCTGTGTCGTCCTGCTTAGTTCTGCGTCCGCATGGTTCTTCGGACTGATTAACAGGAAATCTTGAAGGGTCACCTCCACTACATTCTGTGACGTATTCGCTTTCTGTTGCTATAAGCAGGATGCGTCTCGATCGGCCGCTTCTAGTCAGGGGCTGCGAGGGAAGTCTCGCCGTCGTTTTGCATGCTCGTCCGGGAGCGGCGCACGCGACGGCTGCTTAACACGCACGTCGGCCGCATGGTTCGCCGGTCTCATTCGGGTACACTTTAGCATGGTGCAGACATTTGGTTCGAATTACAGTACCATATGAATGCGGCTCAACAAATCAGGATTTCCCAACCAAAATGCCCATTTGTGGATAAAAACGGCTTCTTGGTACTCAGATCTCTCCTGTGCCTAGTAAATCCATCAGCTCCTCCGGACAACTTACTTCCGTTCAGAAAATAATTCACTACATCGCTAGTACACATAAGGAGTTTGGGTCGAAGTGTCCATCGATGATTGGCTAATATAATTCTCCGTAGAGTGATAAATTAGTGTGCTCTCAAATCTCATGCTGCAAATTGTTTTGCACCGACTGCAAAAAAAAACACTCATTAGCGCACAGTCCAAACCGGGTCAATGTTAGCTCAGCAGTTCCGCACGTATTTTCAATAAAAACATCCTATCCACGTTTTTATCGCAATCATCGTTTTCGAAGCGATTCTGCTTCGTGATCACTAATATCTGATGGATCAGGGGTCCCTTGGTGTTTGTGATGAACATCCTCCCACCGAGAGAGCCTGTGGTTTTCTCGTAGTCAGACTAGTCCATCGGGGCTGTTCTTATGGCGGATTTTTTTTTCGACTAAATGGTAGGGTGAAATAATTTCAAATCACCATTGACTTCACTCAAAACTCACACATTTTTTTTTCAACACAGTTACCCTTCTTTTTTACCACAGCTTCTTTTCTTCACAGAGGTGCCTGACGGGTTCTTATCGTGACTTCCAAGATCCGCTACAGTTAGGTAGTTAGACCCACTCTGCACTATGGTCTACAAAAAATGCTTCATTTTGTTATGATCCACAACGAGGATCCTCGCTAGGGCCATGGAGAGATCTTCACAGCAGCCAAAATTCTCTCTCAGAGAGTGACTCAGAGTCATCTCCCTGAACCGAAAAGATATGGGGTGATACGTTTTATATATCTCTGAAGCAAGAGCGCTAGTAGCTCACGGACACTGACGGGAGGTACCGTTTGGATAAACACCTAGGCTACCAGCGAGATGCTCGTTTATCACTATTTAGCGCAAGTAGCCCCGTTGTCGGAGCGCCACAAGCGGTTTTCTCCTGCGCTACTAGCCTTCCACCCCTTGACGCTAAAGATCGCTTGAGCACTTTATCATCCGAGGACCATGGGTGCAGTGTCGACCTAGACTTCTGAAGTGAGGGGAAATCTTATTTCTCCGGATCGGCCTGGCGTGGTGTCTCTCCTGAAGAGGATCGCTGAAAGAGCTACTAGCCGACTCCCAAGTCCATTGATCCCGTCTGAGCCGAGTAGGACCCTCGTGACTGCCTGAAATACCGCGTTGTGATTTGTGGGTTATTTTCGCTTCAATAACAACATGAAAGTGTTCGGAAAAAAACCCTAGACCGCATTTTCGAGCTTTTTTTTCGGGTGGTATAAGAGTCTAGTTAAGTTCGCCAACCTACAGTTGCCCCTCTGGAGGATGATGAGTGTGTCACCATGGTGTCAAAGATTGCAGAGAATGCAATGTGGCCCCAGGCGTCTGAAGTAAAGGAAAACTCATTTCTCCGGATCGGTCTGTTGTACCATGGTGTTCAATAAGATTTGTCGTTTGATAAGAGTGAGCGTTGCTACTAGCCCAAAATTTTTCTTGTTTTCTCGATACACTCTTCATATGAACGTATGTGAAGTTTCATTTAAATCTGTCAATTCGTTCTTTGTTTACAAGCCATTTAGAGTCGCCGTGTCACAGCAATGGAAAAAAATTGATTATCGTGCAGTGATAAAATTCTTATTTTTTGAAGGTGTAGCATCAAAAGAAATTCACGAACGAATTTTAAAAGTGTATAATGATTGTTCACCAACATTCAGAACAGTAGAAAGATGGGTTGCTGAATTTAAACGTGGTCGTACAAGCCTTGAAGACGATCCACGTGGATGACGTCCAAAAAGCTCTTCAATACCAGAAATCATAGCTAAAATACAGGGTATGGTTTTGGAAGATCGTCGATTGACTGAGGGAGATTCAGTAGAGGCTCTAAACATCTCATTAGGCAGTGTGAGCCATATTTTAAGTGAAAGTTTGGGTTTTAGAAAGCTGTGCGCTCAATGGGTGCCGCATTCGCTAACAATGGATCAAAAACACATTCGAATGCGACTTTCTCAGCAACATTGGGAGCAATTTAAAAAGGATAAAGTGGATTTTGTGCGTCGATTCATCACTATGGATGAGACTTTGGTCTGTCACCATGATCCTGAATCACAACAAGAGGCTAAGGAGCGGTGTGAACCTGCTTATTCGGCTTCGAAACGAGTTCGTGTCCGGAAATCGGCCAAGAAGGTTATGACATAAGTTTTTTGGGATGCGAAAGGAATTTTGTTTGTGGATTACTTGCAAACTGGTGAAACAATTAGTTATGAATATTATTGCAACCTTTCGGACCAGTTGAAGGAAAACAATCTTGAAAAAAGACCCGGTTTGCAGAAGAAAAAAATCCTTTTCTCATCAGGACAATGCACCGTGTCACAAGAGCATTTTGACAGTGGCTGAAATCCATGAATTAAAGTTTGAATTGTTGGAGCATCCACCGTATTCACCAGATTTTGCCCCCCAGCGACTTCCTTTTGTTTCCAGAACTCAGTTATTAGCTGACTCTTTGGTCCAGTGTTCCCGTTTTAGCCGAATACGACCATTATCGACCTTGAAATTTGGTAGTGATTTCTGGCCTCGATCTCAACGTGGAATCTTTTTTTAAAGGGTTGTAGGCGGGGCCGTACTGACTTTCGAGCTGGAAAAGGGGGCCGCATCCCCAAGGGGCCGATCACAACGCCATGACTCAACCTGGCTTAGGGAGGAGCTCACATTTATGCCATAGAATTAATACTTTTGAAGTATTGGTGAAGGGGGTTCTAAACAAATTCCGCGCGCACGTCCAAGTTCGCCCACCCAGGGGTTCTACAATACCGCCCGCGACTTTGGAAAGACGGCGTTTTCGGCGCTTTTTTCCGCCGGAAAGCGCCGCTTTCTCATAACTTCGTTCAAGGTGGTCCGTTTGGGCTGTCAGGGGCACATATTGAATCAGCATCGCGAGCTCTTCATTTTGAGCCCGCACATGTCTTACCCGGCAAACAAGGCATATAGGGTTAACACAATCAATCGAGTGAATGAAAACTGAAGCTAGTTATCAAGTTGGTGTAAATATTTGACTTCATGTCAACCGTGCAGGTTTGGGACGAGTTATACACAAGTATTATAGACCGATTCATGTAGGTGGCAAAAGTGAAATTCAATGTTTTTAGCCGTTTCGGCGCCCCGGCAGACACAGTCAGCATCCTTCGCTCAGGCTCAAAATGCACGCCATCACAACTACGCTCAATACAGACTATTTTAGAACAGGTAAAACCTGTCTAGAGACATTTCCTGCCTAGCGCCACCCCTGTGATTTTGGCTTTGAAAAACGACCCTCGGCCACCGACGTCCCGTTCTCGGCTCAAACGGGACCAATCGACCTGCAACTCGGCCCACCACTATACTTCGGCGACTCGACAAAAATTTCGAATAATCGAGTTTTCGACTAACTCGAAATTACAGAATTTCGAATAATCGAGTCTTCGACTAAGTCGATTTTTCAAAATTTCGAATAATCGAGTTTTCGACTAAGTCGATTTTTCAAAATTTCGAATAATCGAGTTTTCGACTAATTCGATTTTCCAAAATTTCGAATAATCGAGTAGTCGAATGACTCGATGTCGATTGTTTCAGTCGATACCAAGACTCGATGACTCGACTCGACATAAGTATACCCACCACATTGCTTTTTGATCCTTTTCCGAATAAGCACTGCGCCAGCCCAATCCGGAAATTTTAATTTTTCACAATTTTGGGGTGTGCTAAAATAGCGTTTTTTCCTGTTTGGCCCCCCGCCAGACGCAGTCATCGTCATTCGCTCGGGCTCAAGGTGCCTGCGATCACAACTTTTTGATCCTCTTTCGAATAAGCACTGCGCCAGCCCAATCCGGAAAGGTCGAATTTTCGTCACTCTCACATGTGCCAAGTCCATTTTCTCTTGAAGCGGGACCACCGACGTCCCGTTTTTCATATGTGCTAAGTCCAATCAAGTTGATGAAATGTATTCTAAGATTATGTGAAGAATGTGTTTTCGACATATACCTGTTCACCTTTCCTTCCCCAAAAATAGATTGACTCAAATTTTCTCCTTTCTCAATGTTTCTGAGCATATAGCAGTCAAATTATCGAGGCAATAATACGGCCTCAGATTGTGTCCGTAAGGCAGCGATTGCTACTCAGACGTGGATGCTCCTTTACCATTCTCCATGCGTTCAAATTGTTGATTTTAACAGTGCATTGATGAGGAACAGCACCGTCGTTGCGAGAAGGTACGCTCAAATGCTGCACCGCTCCGCGAGCGCGCGCCACTGAAGGAAGCGACGTGATGCAACTTTACGCAACATAATACTTTTGTTCGTATTTTCATTCGTATTTGAATTTCATTCTTGGTCATTAACGTAATGATATTCAAAAAGTGTAAAGTGGCCTTGAAATACAATGAACTCCAAACAGTGACGTGCACAGTATTAAAAATTGTGGAGCAAACTTAAGGGGTCTGCAGAGTTGCACCGCCCGGCGGCACGCCGCCGAGCGAGAGGTTTGGAGCGTGGCCAAACCCTGACGCGGCGGCGCCTTCTAATGCCTCGCAGAGTGGCAGCGATGCCTGCCGTCGTTCCCCATTTTCCTCCATTACGACAACCTCATTCATTCCACGCCAAAATTTGAATTTCGCCGAATTCAAAATTTTGTATCTATTTTCCTAGCTCGTTTTTATGTGTTCTTTGGATTCACCATGAAACCATATTTGAACAGAAATTTTAATCTTAAAGACGCCAGAATTGAAAAGCTTCTCAAGAATAGCTCGACTTCTCTGTGTTTCCGGAAGATTTTCGTCATTTCAAAAAAAAAACGAAAACGCTCTCAGAAGCGGGCAACATAAAATCTAGCAGCAACGTTGATTCGGAATTTCTCGTGAAAATCGATATTATCCCACAGAAAGTTAAAGCTGAAGTAAAATCAATTATTCCGGGAGTGAAATGGAATGGATCACAAAAAAAGCGAACAAATGAAAAAATGTTCAAGTGTTAATGGAAACGTGTCAGAGTAGAACTAAAAAAAGTTTGCATGGATGACTGAACAATAGAGAAATTCATCAATAGGATCCATGGCGGCGCTCCTCGCCGACGATGAAAATGGTCCAGGCCATTCCTCGTCGCCGCTCCGGGAGCAGCTGCTGTCGCGGCGGCGAAAACACTCTGCGAGGTACTCACGTCGCTGCTTCCGCGCGGCACGTCGCCGCCCTCGCCCACTGCGTGGCGCCCGCCACTTTCCAACACTGCCATGTTGCAGCGGGACTCGCCGCGGCGCAACTCTGCAGACCCCTTTAGAGTCCAATTTGCCAACTTGTGGGTGTTAATCCGTTGATGGGCAGCTTATTCCCATGACTCATCATTCAACGCATATCGCCGCATTCGGCGTTTCGTCTGGCAACCCTCGTCTATCACGCGCGCGTCTGGCGTCTTCTCGACCGCCATTGTCTATCACCTACACTCTGGGTCTCCAACGTACGGGGGACTCTCTCACCTGTCTTTCGCAATCGTAGAGACTGTCAACGGTTTTCCTCACACAATAACTTTGGAATCGCAACCTAGTCGGTTTTTTTACCTCAAGAAATTGATGCAGCTTTAATTTCGAGGGAGTTTTACCAGAAGTTTCTGTATTCAACAATGTGGTGATATTGGAAGTGTGGCGAAGCTGGAGGCTCTATACTAGACGGGGGGGGGCACCCAAGATTTACTCATAGAGATGAACAAAAAACTCATGAAAAATGCTTGATTTTGCTGTCAAGCAGTGTTGCTATTAAATTTCTATAGAAATACGTCGATTCGGTGGATCACTTAATTTCTGACTTGAATCCTGAGTGCCCCCCCCCGTCTAGGAGATAGTGCCAAGCTGCATTTAGACTTGATATATTTATTAGTGGCTTTCTGATGTTCCGGAGAGGAAACATTGACATAAAATTTGATGAACAATATAAGCATTAGAAAAAATAATTTGTACATGTGAAGATACGATCAAGTATGCAAGGAAGAATTTAGTCTCGAATTTGTTTTTAAAAATTGGAAATACTGCAGAATCAGTGTGCCAGGAGGGGAAGTTATCGAACACCGTGTTAGTATACTGCCTTTATTCGGGAGTGCACAAGCCCCTCTTTTCACCCGCACTCGATTCTACAGTATTGCACCACGGCGGCGCGGTCTGCCGTGACCCTCTCCCATCCAATCTCTCTCTCCCCATGTGGCAGGCATCGACCTTCGTATGACCACCGTCCGATCGTCCGCATGACCAGCGATCAGGTTCAGAGCAGGTGGGTTTTTTTTTCCCAAAATTTGCACCGTCTTCAGTTGAGGTGTTAATTTGAATGTCATCGTGTTGGCAGAGATCAGGGTTTACTCGAAGCTTTACACAATCCTTCTCGCTACCAAGAAATTGAGAAAACATTTGTTCATTTTATTTTCAACAAAAAAAGCCATTCTTTCTGAACATTAATTGTCTGCTTCGAATCGATTGCTCATCGATACACTACCAATTACGATTATATTTAAATTAATATCAAAACAACTGAAGACGGTGGAAATTTTCTAAAAAACACACCGTCTCTTGAATACAGACACTTCTGGTAAAACTCCCTCAAAATTAAAGCTGCATCAATTTCCTGAGGTAAAAAAAGCCGACTAGGTTGCGATTCCAAAGTTATTGTGTGAGGAAAACCGTTGACAGTCTCTACGATTGCGAAAGACAGATGAGAGGGTCCCCCGTACGTTGGAGACCCAAAGTGTAAGTGATAGACAATGGCGGTCGAGAAGACGCCAGACGCGCGCGTGATAGACGAGAGTTGCCTGATTGCCTCGATGTTTTAACTGCTGTATGCTTAGAAACTTTGAGTCAATCTGTATGTGTGGAAGGAAAGGTAAACAGGTATATGTCGAAACACATTCTTCACATAATCTTACAATACATTTCATCAACTTGATTGGACTTAACACATCTGAAAAACGGGACGTCGGTGGTCCCGCTTGAAGAGAAAGTGGACTTGGCACATGTGAGAGTGGCAAAAATCGACCTCTACGGATTGGGCTGGCGCAGTACTTATTCGAAAGAGGATCAAAAATAAATGTGGTAGGCCGAGTCGCAGGTCGATTGGTCCCGTTTGAGCCGAGAACGGGACGTCGGTGGCCGAGGGTCGTTTTTCAGAGCCAAAATCACATGGGTGGCGCTAGGCGGGAAATGCCTCCAGAGAGGTTTTAACTGTTTTGAAAGAATCTGCACCAAGCGCTGTCGTGATCGCCTGCACCTTGACCACGAGCGAATGAAGATTACTGTGTCTGCCGGAGCGCCATATAGGCGAAAAAACGCTGGTTCAGCACATCCCCAAAAGGCGAAAAATAAAATTTCCGGATTGGGCTGCCGCAGTGCTTATTTGAAAGAGGATCGAAAAGTAAAGCAGTAAGCCGAGCCTCGGGTCGATTGGTCCCGTTCGAGCCGAGAACGGAAAGAAATGGACTTGGCGCATGTGAGAGTGTCAAAAATTCGACCTTCCCGGATTGGGCTGACGCAGATCTTATTCGAAACAAGATCGAAAACTAATGTCGCAGGCCGAGTCTCATGTCAATTGCTCCCGTTTGAGCCGAGAACGGGACGTGGGTGATCGAGGGTCGTTTTTCAAAGCCAAAATCACGGGGGTGGCGCTAGGCAGGAAATGTCTCTAGACAGGTTTTACCTGTTCTAAAATAGTCTGTGTTGAGCGTAGTTGTGATGGCGTGCATTTTGAGCCTGAGCGAAGGATGCTGACTGTGTCTGCCGGGGCGCCGAAACGGCTAAAAACATTGATTTTCACTTTTGCCACCTCCATGAATCGGTCTATAATACTTGTGTATAACTCGTCCTAAACCTGCACGGTTGACATGAAGTCAAATATTTACACCAATTTGATAACTAGCTTCAGTTTTCATTCACTCGATTGATTGTGTTAACCCTATATGCCTTGTTTGCCGGGTAAGACATGTGCGGGCTCAAAATGAAGAGCTCGCGATGCTGATTCGAAATGTGCCCATGACAACCCAAACGGACCACTTTGAACGAAGTTATGAGAAAGCGGCGCTTTCCAGCGGAAAAAAAGCGCAGAAAACGCCGTTTTTCCCGAAGTCGCGGGTGGTATTGTAATCCCTTCGGAAGAATCAGTTCGGCGCCTGAAAACTAACAAAAACTTCTCTGGACAGCGCTCCGGAACGATATACAGCTTTACCGAATGCGCATCAGATGCTTTATCCTTGGCGGAGCTATACTGTTTTCATCCGTTTCTGGGCCAAACATATCCGAAAACGAAACACATCCACACAACCCCTAAAGGCACAGTCCAACCTCAGAACCGTTTTTCTGTTTTTCTGCCTATCTGGAAAACGGTCTCACTCTGATTCCAATGATCTCCCTGAAATCGCAAAGGACCCCCTGGGTGCCGAGTTATGGCCCCTCAAAAATTGAGCGGCGAAAGAATGGTGGACGAGTTGTCCGGGGCTTGTAACTTCCGTCATTCGCAAGCGAAGTATGCGTGCCAGCTTGAATAAAGAAAGAGACTGAAAAGAAGAACGGGGCTACATATTGATCGGAAACCATTTCTCATCCCACCACTGTTGAACTCGAATGATCGTAAAAGGGGCGTGCCAAAGTGGCTTCCTGATGTGGACACCCCAGGAGGGCTTCCTCCTATATTTCGCCTATCCTGAGGAATCGGGAGCTCGCACATGGCAGGTGTTATGAGGTAACTTGGAAGAATCGTTTGACAGCTATCAGCTAATATTTTAGGGGAACTTGATATGGCAGCTCTGGGCGGCAGCGTTCCGTCCATTCCTCAGAATCACTCTGGCATATCGATGCAAAACGCTGCTGAGAGCAAGGCAAGTTCTCATTCTTGTAAAAAAAAAAGCTTCGACACATTCCTTCTGAAATGATGCTGTCTGAGTGGATTTGAGAGCATTCACTGTTCCCACCAAAAGCGGTATATGCGCTTATCTAGGTGATTGTCTATGTATTGTCCGTGCTGCAATCGCGGTATGGTAATGTCGCTTCGTGCGTCGGTATATGTTCAAGACATACTGTCGCGTCGACAATAAAAAAAGGAAATTTTTCTCATCGATTGTTGGATACCTACTTCCCTGGCTTTGTAAAAATTCTGAAAGCGAGTGAAAATTCAACCATTATCGATTTGAATTGATTAGGGGTGGGACTATATGTATTCACCACTTCTTTATTTAGTATGGCTTTGGTTAGTCGTACAATGATTGTTTTCCAGACCGGAGGTGGAGTTTCCTCTGATGCTGGTGCATCATCGCTGCCGTGGCCCGTTATTTCGCCAATCACAAACGTGCCCCATTTCGATTTGGCATCATATAGAGTAGTTAATCTTGATGTGGCTCCTAGTCGAGATGTGAATGGATTTGATCTCCCCTTAGCGGATGTGACTACCCTTCGGTAAGCATTTATTGTCGTTGAAAGACCGTTTTTGGGACTGTATTCGACAATGGTGTGGTGGAGGGCGCTGCCTCCCGGTTGTTTGGCAATGAATTGGATACACGGAAATTTTCACAATTTTTGAAGCGATTGCTGAACGTTTCATGGCCTTTTCCAAGAGTTTGGATTCCGTGTGTGAGCGGAATTCCGTCGAGTGCGAAAATTTTCCCCACCGCCCCCTCATTGTCGCGATTTGTTCCCGTTTTTTTCCTGATCGAGTGTTTTTCTTTATTTGGACCCTTACGCAAGCAATAGCCCTCTTTTTTGTTTCTCATTGCTTCTGCCGACTTACCCTGCCGGCTGATTCACAATCTTCCAGTGTTCTGTAGAAAGTGTTGAGGATTTCTTGCTGTTCTGGCGGCTGTTGAGATACGCTACTTGTATCGCTTGTCAAGTTTCTGGCTTTAGTGAACCCTTGGGAGAGTTTCGCACGTTAACAATGGTTTATAAGGCAATAGGATAGTAATTATACCTGGAAATTTTTCGGAACATGTTTTGGCGTGCGGAATTCATTGATATCATAATACCCCTTGATAAGAGTGGGGAAACCACTTATACACATCAGATACGCTAGCGAGCATGGTTGGGATAATAAACTTGATAGGCTCGTTTGGCTCCGATCATAACGCGAACGCCGTTGGGAGCCCCTAAATCCATTCAATTTGTGAGTACTTCAGCAATCCTGTGTCGTTATTCTGCTGAATCCCACCTTATGAATATTACAATAAGGGGCAGAACGTGAAAAAAAAACAGTTTATAATCAGGATTAATATCATAATCAATTGGAGTAAAAGAGATGAACGGCCTCCTTGGTTGCGATATAGCAGATCCACTTCACGGTCGATTCCTCTGTCTTCAAAAGTTGAATGAAGGAAGGGCGGTCCAGTGCGGCCCAACGGAATGCAGAGGAATTGACCGTTGAATACGTTGGACAAGGACAGGACGGACACTTTTGGTTGTAGTTTGGGTTTACTCGAATTGAGTACATGTATGTCATAACATATATGCACCTATTTCGCGCCAACGCAAAGTACAGTAACGAAAGGTGCCAGTGCGATCCGTGCCGACTGTAGACAAGTTTAATGAAGCATTCGGTCTGGCTGCTCATCTTATCGGCTTCCACATGATAGACCTGCGTATTACTCTATCTATGGCACGCCATGGTTCATTAGTGATCCATTTGTTTCATTATTTGTTATAATTAGTTACACCAAAGGTCAGTGAATGACCAACATTGAGCGTCAAAGTGAGCCTGTTACTGTCATTATAGGAACCAAATCCTTGTCCATAGTTGCAGTTAACCGTTGTTGCAGCACGCAGCTCAAAGGTAGTCGTCTTTGGACGAAGATTAATCCTAACGGGACCCAGTGGTCCCAACACGATTCTGTTTGAGATGCGGGTTGTAACAACAGTTGTATGCAACTGCGGACTGGAACTCCGTTCCGATAACGATAGTGCGATGCACGAATTGTTTGTTGCAGGTGAGGCGGTTTCTCGAATACCCAATTTCTATTGACGTATTCATTCGTTCATTCAGTCATTCGTTACCTGTTTTTCATTTAATCATTAGCATCAATTCAAGTGTAAATTTTATCTATATAATGATTCCATTTTTTGCCCTCGGGCATGAACGCGGACGTCACTCATCGGCGAACGTTTTGACGTGATAAAGGTGCATCGATCACTTGTTGGATGGGTTTACAGACACACATGTATGGCATTTTCCATGTTGGTGGCGGATTGAAAAATTATCTCCTTCGTTCATCTATAGTATTTTTACATACATATGCAATGGAGGCTCAAGACATATCAGCTGATATGGGAAAGTCGGTAGCAATGCTCATGTTGAATCTTCCTCGCAAAGCAGTCGCCTGCTGTTGAGGTTGTGCAGTTCCTCCTTAGCATTTACGTCATCTTTCCCTTTTTGAGATTTTTCAAAGATTGTGAATTCCATGAGTGGTTAAATACCGCTTTTTTCTCTTAGTGATTCCTTAGTCTAAAGCACATTGTGCAATCACAAGCGAAGCACATATAACTAATTTTAGTAATGCTCCTGTCTTCAAGGCAGTGTTCACGATAAATGCCATATTTGAGTTCGACTCAAAAATGGGGTCGTTTCGTCGTCAGCTATGGAAGAGTGAAGAAACAACGAAGAAATGCGCTCAGATTGAGCTGAAATAACGGTTTCTAACGTACAGGGAGAGTCAGGGCGCGAGCGGGCTTAGGGATATTTCATAGTCCTCACCGCAAGCGCGGCACGCGCGGGACGAGCGGTGGACTATGAAACTTTTCACCGCCCTGAACGAGCGGTAAGAACTTTCATAGTCCACCACCACCGCCATAGCGGCTCCGCCTAAACCGCCTTGGTGGTAACACCGTTTCAATCAATTCTTGTTTCTCGATTTGAGTCCGCTTCAACATGAATAATTCTGGGACTATCCTGCTCTACCGCATACGCGAATGCAAGCCTGGAATCTCTGTGCATGTCACCAGGGTCAGTCGGGCGTTGTCGAGCTGGACAACAAGGGGGACGTAAAATTTTTGAAATTCAATTTTTTTTTTGGGGGGGGGGGCGTAAAAACTTTGAGCCAAAACTTTGAAAAATCGGAGGTATTTTTAGTTGCGTTTCTCTTCCTGTGAAGAAAACAGGTCTTGTGACGAGGGGTTCGGACGTGGTTGTATCACATATTGTAATAGCAACAAAAAGTTCAAAGAGAACAACAAGGCAGAACCACAACAGTACATGTGAGGAAAGTATCTGTACATTACGATGTAATAGACATATTTCAAACAGTATTCAAATTTTCAGCGCATAAAACAAATTTTTAGACGAGTTACATTCATTAATCGGGTCTATTACCGCTCAAATTCTTTATTCGAAAATTGGGCAACGTACGTCTCCCCATAAAATTTCAGATTTTCGAAATTCTGAGAAGAGATTCAGATTCTCCATGAAATTCCCCACAAACTGACTCCTAACACCCCTACCACCACCTTAAAGTCGCGAAGAAAATTGCCTAAAACTCGTTTTACCGTTGTCCACAACCGTTGTTCAAAACCGCGCCTTCGGCCGAAATTGGACAACGGTAATTTTTTTTTCAAAAAAAGCAATCCTAAGAACCTAAAGGTGAAATTTCCATCTTTGGCCTACCTTCTACTCACTACCGCGATTTGACTCGGAAACTCCTCAATTTAGAGCATTCCTGAGCAAGGGGTTTTACCTACTACTGCGGCGGGCCGTCGAAAAATACCGCGCTCCAATGACAAACCACCTGCTGTGATTTGCGGGCACTGTTGCGCAATACAGTGCACGCAAAACCACCGCCGGTGACACCCCTCCCCCACCCGCGCTCGCACCCCTTCTGTTTGAAAAATACTAGTTGGAAATTGAACTTTTTTGAACCTGGGAACGTTTACACACCCGCACTAGGGTTCGACCTGCCAGGAGGTCTCGATGCAAACATAGTTGGAGACTTGTTATCCGTCAAAGTGTAGACTTCTGTCGGTATCTGCTGTTTGATAGTACCATCAGTCATTGTTCTTACAGAAACTTCATCAAACGCTTGGAGTTTTGGTATTGTATCATTCATTCTTCACTCGTATCCTGAGGGACCCCATCCTACTAGGTTTGCACCCAGGTGTCGTGAAGCCTTATGATTAATGAGCTTTCATCGAGAGTCCAAAAAGTCTCCGAATAATGTTCGGCATACGCCAGAGATTTCCCTATTCCGAGGTTGGAATTCATTGAAAGTTAGGAAATGTTCTACATCCTCGCCGTAATTTCCTCCACTACAAAAAAATTCCTATCAGCTCAAGCTCGCCTATTGCGTCATTTTTAAGTCATTCCTGACTTTTTGTTAGCTTACTGCACGATCACGATTAGTACAAAATCTAATGCAAGCAAGGAGCAAGTATCCAGATACAAAAATCCAGGTTAGATTTTGAGGCGATCGGTGTCACGATTTCAACTACTTCTTTCTCAATACAGATGTTGCTGCTTAATGGCAATTCAAAACTACACTACCCGAGGCTAATCAGTCGGATAGGAAATGCAGTACTTTTTTTGAAAATCCAGGAAGAAATGTACTTTTTCTGAAATTCTTGACCCCAAAAACTGTTAAATTTTTTCGGAACCTGAGGGGGACGTGAAATTTTTCAAAAATTTCGATCTCCGAGGGGGGACGCAGCTTCGTCGAGGTCTTGGACAACGGTCTGCCTGACCCTGCATGTCACAGTTAAGGCCCGATTTTTATCCGCACCGCCATGGCGGTGCCGCCGGATATTTCATAGTGTTAACGCTCGTTCCGCGCGGCACGCGCGGTGAAAAGTTCCATAGTCCACTGCTCGTCCCGCGCGTACCGCGCTTGTGGTGAGGACTATGAAAGATGCCTTACGCGCCCTGGTAGTTTCCGCAAGCGCGTGCTATTAGCGAAATGTGCGCAAATCGATCAGGCTGGAGGCGGCGGAAACTTGGCAATTAGCCATCAAAAACGTTTGCGGCGCAGTAGGCTCGTCAGAACTTGGGGCGGAGCGGGCTAAGCAGGCGTACTGGGCTAACGAAATCTTCACTTCGCTGCAGTTTCTATCGATTTCTTACCCATTTTCGCTGCTTTCTTCGACCATATCCCCTTCAGCATCTGCCAGCTTAGTATTCCACACTGAAAGCTCGAAAACGAGATTTACGTGGACACTGGCTTCAAAGGTATCGTACGCGCTAAAACACGTCTTAATTTTTCATGTTTTGCGCATGCATGGAGTGCAGGATAGTAATGAAAAGGACCCACAAAACCCCCGAAAAAAAAACTCTTCTCGAATCCCTCGCATCAACTGTGCTAGATGACTGACGGAGAGCCGGCCTCTTTTGGCGAGATCTCGAACATTTGACCTCCTATATCATCTCAATAAAGCGTTTTTGACCCACCAATCCCTCGATGCATTCTCAGGCGGGCCTAGAAAATGCCTAAAATCCCAAAAACGGTGTGTGGTTTTGAGCGCGCACAATGCCTTTATTGTTGAAACTGAACCTATTTTATGCATTCTGTAGGAACATATGTGCATAGTGTATTGATTGATGTGAAATACTTGCGTTTGTTTCAGATTCTTTTTCAACTTAGGAGTGCAACACTCCCGTTCTCTGGCGGCGTCACAACTTTATCAAGAGCGACTTGCCCATGGTGGGGCATCCGCCGCTACTGTGTCGGCTGCACAGCCTGCAGCCCCTGCTAGTGTCCCTCATTTCTCTCACCATCCTGGCCTAGGCCTTGTGAGTGTAATTTCAACTACGCTTTTCATTGAATTCCCCCTTCAACTCAGTCTGGTTCGTACTCATTCCAGAATATTCAGTGTATGAACTCAGGAGCAGAATAAGAGGCGTGGTGAAAATGAGCATTGCACCGTTGAAAAGCTTTGTTTCCACGTACCCAACTTTGAATTAATGAGACTTCGGTTACGGATTATTTTTTTTTTCGAGACAAGGGTTACTTTAGGATATTAGTGAAGCAGTATTTTAAGTCCTGCATTTGGTGGAGTATAATGCGCACTCCTTTCCGGGTGGTGCGTGGTGACAATCACCAGCGGCCGTTTTTATGGAACTACGCGAGCCGCCCGGAAAAGGTTTTTGAAACCCGCCGGCTGACATTGTGAGAGGGAAGATGCTGAATGTTTGACTTCACCCAACCCTGGTACTAAAAACGATTTTCGTTGACATTGGGTGGTCAGCTATCTTTTCGAATTCAAAGATGTCGTTAGCGTCGAAATCCGGCCATTCTGAACGAGTTATTTTAATGCGTCGCCTCTTCTGCGGCAAAAAATGCCACAAATTCAATTAAAGATATGTGAGGTAATGTGTCCAATACATAGTGAAATTCACCAGTTCACATTGGTATTTGAATAGGAACAAGAAGTTTCAAAATGCTTTGTAGTTCGAGGTCAAACAACTGGTCTGCGGGCTCAAATGGGCCAAAACTAAAGCTTTTCTGATTAGCTTCAGCTGATGTCAAGAATCTTTATCAGTCCTTCTGTCGTCGGAGTTCGGACCCTGAGGAACTGCGACGCGCACTACGCCTACAATGGAGCAATTCATGTGGTCGATCTTACCACCTCCCGCCACATTGCAAGATATCGACGAAGGTTTGTGGCTCCGACTTTGAACGAGCGCGTGCGACATCAACCGTCCCACGTTGCACTGCTCCCCGCAGCGACTTCAGAGCGACTTCCATATTTTAGAACATGTCGGTCGACGTCCGGCTAAGGGCGGGAGCTTTGGTATGTAATTTGAGATATTTTGGTATTTGAATTGTTTCTTCTCCACTTGAGAGATCCTGGAAGATTGTTTGAATGAAGTTCATCCGAAGCAAGAGTCGAAAGAACTTATTGACTCATACATACAATACAAAACGTAATTTCTGTTTCAAAACGGGTCATAAGACGCCAATCGTGGTTTTTGTTTGGACTAGAGATTTGCAAAATCCAAAAAAATTCGCCTCATTGTGCTGGTTTCATAATGTGTTAAATTTTGGAAGAAATTCATGTCTTACCCTGGCTGTGACCTGCTTTCTCTCCAAGCAATCGAAGTCGTCCGAAAGTCAAACGCACACAGACTCATCAACAACTCAAAGAGTGCAAATTTTTGTTGAGAAAACAGGTCATTAATCAGGAAAAGAAGAACTATGGTTTTTTTTCTCGAATACACATTTTTGGAATCAGCACATGAGGCGTATCGGCTGGTTTTCTTCTAGGTTTTAGAATGTATTTTCCGAACAATAAGGTATTTTCAATATTTTGAAAGGTGTAATTTTCAACATTTTTCTGAACGCAAAACTGATGTCAGGCAATACTCGAACCTGCATTGCACGTTTTCCGGGCGAGAGTGCTAACATTACACCACCGACACCCCGTTCTGCAGCACTCAGCTATTCACACAGAAACTGTGAACGCACAACAGCGTCAACAGTAATACATTTGGTTTCGCTATACGGATTTATTCAAAATGCACCGGTGAATGGGCATAGTTTTGAAAGAAAATCGTATTTCCACCTTATCATAATTCATTCCATTTTAATTAATCTAATACAGCGTATCAAATAAGATGAAGATTAACGAAGTGGTCGCCGCTATGATATGGTTTTGTTGCAAAAATAATAGTTTATTAAGAATTTGTGAATGTGCTCTCGCTGGACCTCAGGCTCGAGGGCTTAGAGGCTCACCAATGCTCCTATGCTTGTACTTTTCTACTTCTTTTTTTAACTAGTTTTTGAAAAGTATGTTTAGAGTTTTAATCAATTTTTTTGAAGTAAGCTTAAAGTTCAAAAGCTAATTTTTTTTCAACGGAAGACTTTTTTAGTTGGTCTATTTTTCAAAGTATCATTCGAACTCTTTCAACGGGAAATTCATGCATCTAACTACTCACCACAAGCCTTTTAATAAACATGATAGCCTCAAAGCAAGATTATTTAACCTAATAAAGACAGAACTTTGGAATAACAACTCCTACGAGGGTTTTGTTGAGAGCTTGTTGCCCTCACCAGTTATTAAGCAGGCGGTGTATAGTGCATCGTTCTTGAGTTGTTGAGCAAATAAGCAAACAAACAAAATAAATGACTCAGTATATAAATATTTGAATAAATAAATAAATAAATACATAAATAAATAAATAAGTAAATAAATAAATAAATAAAAATTAACAAAGTAATTGAATTGGTAAACAAGTCAAATCATACTATATATGGTTTCCGTTTTCGATTTAGTCTGACGCATGGATCAGGCGGCTGGCCGTGCGGAGTTGGCGGCCTCACTGGAGAAGGAGGTTTCGATTCGCGCAGGGTGATCTACCTACACAGCCCCGTCCATTCATCAGACTAATACTATTACGCGAACTCTTTATTCGCCTTACTCTGTGCGTTTCTGTGTGTCGATGTTAGATTGATTTTCACAAACGGTTCGTTCCAGTTGTTAGGAAAAGTGAAACAAAAGAAGAACTACATCGAATACAAGTTCATATTGCCATATGATCTCGTCTTGCGAAAACCATCGAACTCTTCCTTGTTAGATAACACAACGGTTTGTTTTTTGCTGTTTTGAAAGGTCAGCATAAACAATCGGTTCTAGGAAGTACTATTCATTTTTGTAGACTCTCGTCACTCCACTTTCCTATTTTTCCCTCTTTGTTGAAACGGTTGTAACGCGAACCCAGCCACTTTTGCTTAGAGGACCCCTGTTTGACAGAATAAAATTTGGCGTTCATGGGAAATCCAGGTGAAGCCGCCTATTTCCTTCTGGAATACCTGCCGTCTCTGGAAACATATGAATAGATCGGCGTTCGTTGGCTGGCTATTACGACGGGAGTCATGGGTACCGAACAAGGTTGTGTACAATTGTGGCTTTAACTTCCCCAAGCCCTGGATTTTTAGATTACTGTCGTCATTTGATTTCATGAATAGTTATTAGCAGCAGAGCTGTCGGTCATGTCGAAATGTTGCAGAGATAAGCAGATTTCGACATGATAAGCCTGATAAGCCTTACTTCGATCGGCTCAAAATATGGGAGCTAGGCTATAAATACATAGACAAATAAATAAATGAGTAAATGAATAAATAAAATAATTGAATCAATAACGAAGATTAGATAATTAAACAAATAAGGATGGATAAATGAATGAATGAACGAATGAACTGATCGAAGAAATAAGCAAGTGAATATTTCAAAACTAAGAGACGGTGAGCAATGAACTTGGCTTTTCTGTCGTAACCTCAAAAAATAAGATTCCAACTTCTGGATTACCCGCACTGAATTAAACTCTTATGTAATACTGATGGGCATATATTATACACATTATAATTAATTTCTACGGGTTGATTCACCACAAAAGTCCCCGTTTTGAAACCCACCGAGAAGATAGGTGTGGAGCGCGCGGTATCTCAAGTGTAAAAAAAAACTCGTCATAGCGCTTCAAAGTCAGTACATTCCCAGACATGAATTTCGAATTTTTGAGGGAGTATTCACTACTCTGCCAAGGCGTAGCTAGATGCCTCACACGGAAACCAGAGATGCCCTGGGTTTCAGAGGCATCTAGTCTGACTTTGACACGAAAATTTCCGTAAGTTACGAAAAGTTTTGCCTCAGTTGGTGAAACTTTAGCTACAGCACCCGCCTATTCTACGTAAGTTCTCGCTACAGCACCCGCATAATCTACGCTTATTCTCGTTGCAGCACTCGGTCGATCGACCCACCCAGTCTTGATCCGTACTAGAAAGACGATCCCCTCTGCGATCGAGCTCATCGCCTGTACTTCCCCACGGCCTGCAGCATACCAGCGGCCAAAATTATCCCCAGCAAGGTCTTCCAGAGTGCGACACGGGGTCACTCTCCACGACCACCCACGGAGTGTCAAGTTATCCGTGGGTTGATTGTGCCAACACTGTTCGAACCGCATCCCTGCGTTCCGCGTAGCCAACGCGTCAATGTTTCGAATTTAGCCTTCGCTTTTACGTAGAATACGAGCAGAATTTGCACCCTTGTAGCCTCGACACAAGAATATGCGGGTTTTAGCCATCGTAGCCAAAACCCGTAGTTTACTGCTACATGGAATGGGGCGGCGTTTCAGGCCGAGCCCTCGGAGGCATCTAGCGACGCGTTGCCAGAGTATATGTGAAGAGGGGATGCGTCAGTCGTTGTGTCACGTTATTTGGTCCTCAGTGCAGCACATGTCAACCAAAATGAGCCGATTAATTCAGAAAAGCCATTTGTAAGGGAAGTATACGACGCGCTCCAAAGGCAAGACTCAGGTGTCGGCATCGTCATCGGTTTCATTACCCGTTTGCGGTACCTACTCTGAAGGTTGGGGCTCGCCACCCTCTATCCAAAAGCGCAGCGGCACGCAACACCTCGCGCGTCCCGCTAGTGGAGTGGTAGCGGGTGGCGAGCACTGCCCTGCCAGAGCTGGCCACCCGCTCACCACATGACGGCGACGCGCTCTCCTAGCGCTGGTTGCCGAGCTCTTAAAAGTGAGTCCCGCTTAAAGGCACAGTCCAACCTCAGTTGCGAAATCAACGATTTCCACATGATTGTGAAGATGACCCACCTTATAGAAGACCTGCAAAGTTTGAGCTCTCAACTCCTCCGAGTAAGCGAGATATAGGAGGAAGCCACCCTGGGGCGCCCACATCCGGAAGCCAATTTGGCACGCCCTTTTTTCGTTCTTTCCAGCTCAATACTGGCGAAATGAGCGATATTTTTCGGCGAATAACCCCGTTCTTGTCTTCATTCTCGGGTTCGCTGTTTATTCAGGTCAGCTTGCATACACCGGTTGCAAATGACGGAAGTTATAAGACTCGGTTAACTCGTCCACCATTATCTCACCGCTGAATTTTTGAGGGGTCATATTTCGGCTCCCAGGGTGTCCTTTGCGAGTTCAGGGAGATCATTGGAATCAGCGTGGAACCGTTTTCAAGTTAAACTGAGAAGCAGAAAAACGATTCTAAGGCTGGACTGTGCCTTTAAAATTCATGTCATGCTTGGACTTTCGTTTCGGTTATCCGGTGTTATCGCCTTCAGGGGTGGGCTATGGTTTAGCATTTGGTCACGCCCATTTTTCCGTGCCGCCGCGCAATTTGAACACTAACCCAGGGTTTTTCTCTCATTCTAAAATCAGAAGAGTCGTTGCGGCATGAAAAAATGGGCGTAGGCAAGTGCGATATCATAGTGGCCCCCTCTGCTGTGATGGCACCGGTTATTTATTCAGAGTAACAGTACATATTTGAAAAAAAAACTCTGAGGGTCCAGGACTGTCAAGAATGATTTATCACAGTCAGTTTCAAATTATTCAACAAATTCTCAGATTTTGTGTTTCTACTGGCGTCTGCTCCGAGGCATCTGTAGAGCACTGAATGTTCTTGGAGTTCCCATGCCTCTAAAAATATAGATATATGTAAAAATATTCGGTTAGATCAAGGAACAATGGTAATCCACTCACTGCTTTAGAAATCCACTGAAAACTGCAGCCCTGCTGCCTGAATTTGTAGCTCCGGATGTCCCTCCTGAAGTGACATTTTAATAGTACACTGCCGAAAACGACAAAAACAGCTGAAAAATAAATGAACAACTTACAGCGCTTTCTGGAGCGCTTTCATTATTTCCGTTCTCTATTTAATCCTGTCCTGCAGTAGAGCGAAGGCTGTCTTTAAACTCTGACCTCCCAAGTCCTTTGTAAAAGCTGAAAGGCGTTAAGGAAATTGATTGAATCTTCGACAAAACCACCCATGTTGCTGAAGAAATACCTTGAATTCCGGGAGCGAGTAACTCCTATGCGTCTAATAAAGACTTCAGTGTTCAAAAAGAAAAGCTTTTTAGATTCTAATTTAGGTTACCTAAATAAGCCATAAAGTGAGCATCGAGTAGAGACAATGGCTGTGTCGAGTTTGAGCTTATAGCAGAAAAAAATCCAAATAACAAACAGAAAGATGATGAGAAATGGTCTAGGGAAAATTGGGGAAACAGTAGCAAGAAACTTTATAGGAGGATAACAATTCAGCGGGCGACTCGCTAGCAAACAGCTCGCGACCCGCTATACCACCTCTTCTCGCGCTCGCGACCCGCTAAGTCAATAGCGGGTGGCGAGCGAAGACGAGGGAGTAGCGGGCCGCGAGCTTTCCGAAATAAGGGTTGAGCGGGTGGCGAGCCAGGCCCGAAATGCGCGCGGGTGGCTATCTCCGGCTTCCTGAGTAGCCGCTAGAGACCCTGTCTAAGCACTGGCGGTTTCAGATGGCCGTGTCGGGTGTCGGTATACCGGTCGCGTCGCGGGTAGGTATGCCGGAGTAGGTGGGGAGCGCTCTCTGCTCGCTCTACATTGAAGTTGAAGGACGTATAGCGCTACTTCGGGCCCTTTTCAGTAGTTTTTTCGGCCTCGTTGTTTCAACGATACCGGAGCTTTCTATTCCAGGTGAGAACTCGGAGGCTGTTTTGGTCGTGAATACTGCCTTCGAGAGAGGGGGCGGTTGCGAAGTCAAACGAATACTGCTTATGGTTATAGTTGGGCAGCAAGTCAGCGAGATATAGGCGGCTGCAACGGGAATGAACCCTTGAAAAGCTACTGCCGGTCACACCCTTTTCTCTGATTTTGGGATTCATTTGCGGCTACATGGATGGTTGAATTCTAATCTTGTGTTCGGTTTTTACTTCCTTGTCAATCCTTCTTACCATTCTGGCTCGCTCTCAAGCAGCGACTACATATGAAGAGTAATGTGGGCCGGAGACAGCTGTTTTACCGATCTTAAAGGCAGTGGTCACGATGAAAAACGTTATCGAAAAAACTACAAAAGTCAGCTTAGATATAAAACAGCTCAAAAACTATGAAGGTAGCGCGGTGAAAAACGGGCTAGAACTAGAATTATTAACACCCTAAATTTCCAGTTCGTGCCAAGCATTCAAAAATCATCGACACTCAAAGGAAGAAATAAATGCAAATTTACCTAATAAAACAGTTGAACAGTGAAAGCAAATACTTCAACCAATGTTTTTGACTAGATATGTACATAAATCCGAAAGTTCATTGATTGAAATTCAAGGTCAAGCCAGCTGATGTTCTTGATATTAGAGACCATCGATGCCGATGATGTGGGGTGGACTCGTCCAACATCAAAAGACAAGAAAGTTCAGGCTTCGAATTCGGCCCAGAACAGCTATTTTTTCGCGATTTTTTCTCATAGGTTCTACTACTCTATACCCAGAAAAGGGTTTAGAGAGAAAAAGAAGACGAGCATATTTGAGCGCGACCACCGCTTTTAAGCGATTTTCAGGAAGTCAAAACCTTGTTAGCAGAGGCCTCTGAACAAATTCAAAGATACCGTTGTGACCAGCGTGTTATTCTTTCTAGGAGTGAGCATGAAATGTGAAAAATTATTTCCTGAGTCTCTGCTGTTTTTTTTTGAAGAGGGTGTACTGTACTCCTCAAAAAGATCTGCGGGGCTGGCCTGTCCGTTTTCCGTAGAGATTCGGCCAGGAATAATGTTCTGCTTCATCATTCTTTATTGAAACGCTTGACTTCTCAGAAGAGCTCCTGCAATACACATTTATGAAGTCCTTGTTAACTCTCGACGACGAATCCTGTTTATCAGAGTTTAGATCGTAGCTGCACTTTATTTATTTTGGGTTTTACAGATTCCAGCGGCTGCTCAACTGGTTGGGTCGAGAAATATGGACCAATACATCGGCCAGCTAACAGTCATGGGCTCTCAGGCGCAAGCTTTGTTCAGGTGACATTTATACGTCTACAGCATTTTGTTGAGAGTCGCTGTGTGGCTCTCAACAACTGACTATGGAAGCTTTCTCTTGCGCATGATGAAAACGAGCCTATTTATGAAAAATCAAAAGAAGTGTATTCAGGCAAGCGCAATCGAATCATCTAGTTCAACAAGCGCAACTGCTAGCATCCTCTGCACGATTACAAGATCGTTCTCATCCATCACTTATTGCTTCTTCAATCCCGCTGCAAGCTGATTTGCTTTCTGTTACTTCCCAAACTCCAAGCTCTGTACAAGCTTCAACTCAGAATACACAGGTGTGCTTCTTTCCTCAAGGAGTTTCTAATTGAAAAAGAAGTGTTCTGTGAACAATGTTCACACATTTGGTAAACTTGGAAGGGTCACACATGATAGTAAATCAGGTCAAGATAACGCCATATTTGGACACGAAAGGCTTGCATCCGAACGCTAACTTCAATGGAAGCGCCAATAAAACGAACCAAATTCACTGTGCATACCCTTTATAAAACGTCGAAATTCACATCACTCGAGGCGCGAGCGGCGCGCGCGAGGCCTCGGCCTCCGTCTGCCCTACGCTCTCTCATTGTCTCTAATCTAACCTCCGCTCCACACCAGCGCGCGTAGGAACTAAGTGAATTTCTCCGTTTTATAGCCTGTACATCAGAGCAAACCTGTGTTTCCTTGTTTACTACATTTAGAGCCAGCTAGAATAAAAGCGGTTTTATTTTGATTCAAATATGCGATCTCCGTTTGCAATTCCCTTCATAATTGATGCTATCGAATTTTCGAACTTTTCATAATCTGTATATATTTTATGCTTGCAAAAGACAAGAGGCCTGTCAATTTTTGAAAGATGCTTGCGAAAGTAGGGGAAGTGACAAATGGAGGATACGCTTGCCGAGGATACAGCGCGTATCATAACTATAGAAAACACACTGCTAGCTCTGATATCGATGTCCAAACAATATCGATGTCATGCATTGGCGCTGTCGCCATTCGTCGCCGTGCACCCAAAAACCTTTGTTCACAAAATTTCATGAAAAAAACTATCAAGAAACAAAACGTATTTTATATATAACTCTCAAACTTTTTTATCATAATTATAGTAACAGTTTTCCATTGGAAGTGCTGCCTTGCTCATTTCTCGAAACAATTTCTGTTCCAAATATGATATGAATGGGGGTATGTATTTTCAACGCATTTCTATCATACCACGCGGATCCGTTCCATCTGGGATCGAATATGCTCAAATTCGTGCCCTGGGCAAGGCTAGTCTGAATATCAGGGGGGTAGCGGAGCAACATTATCGTCACTCTACAACTGTCTACCGAGTATTCCATGATCCTGAGTCATATGGTTCAAGGAAAGGCACCAGCAGGCCCAGAAAGCTGTCTGCTCGTGAGCGATTTCGAGTAGGACGGTTCGTGTCCAACTCGACCACGTTCGTCATTCAGGTCTTAACCGAACTTTTGACTTAGATATCCAGAATGACCTTATGGAGGGCGATCAACCGCTACCAAATTATAGAGGATTCTCGTAAGCGTCCAGCACCGCACAGTACAGCTCTACATAAGGCCGCACGGATTCAGTTCGCCGAGAGAAACATGGAGACAGACTGGTCCAAGATGAGCAGAACTTTTCCTCAGGCTTCACCTGGGTAAACGTTGTGTTCAGATGATATTATAGGACGAGAATACCTCAGACAGTAGGTGCGGACTGACCGCTGGCAATCAAGGCCTCTCGGGGCGGTACGCCGGCAAGTTGCTGGCAGATCGCTGCTCATCGTGGCCTCGGCGGGCGGATCGCTGCCTCTCGTCGTCTCAGCGGGCGGATCGCTGCGTTTTGGCGGGCGGATAGCGGCACCTGGGAAAGTTGATCACGCTAGCGGGCGGATCGCCGGCAAGCTCTGAAGCGGCGATCCGCCCGCAACCTGCCAGCGATCCGCCCGCAAGGGCTTTGATAGCCAGCGATCCGCCCGCTAAGCTATGAGATGCAGCGATCCGCCCGCAACCTGCCAGCGATCCGCTCGCTAGGGCTTCAATAGCCAGCGATCCGCCCGCCACTGCTTTGATAGCCAGCGATCCGCCCGCTTAAATTTTACACGGTGAAACTTGTCAATCATTGACGAGTTCTTTTCTGTTATCAGTATCATGCGCAGAGTGAACAAACCGAAGGGTATAAAAGGCGCTCCATCGCACTGACTGCTCACTCGGCATTTCGAGGCCGATCATGAATGGTGACTTATACTCACCTCTGAAGGATCACTTAGGGGCTGAAGGATATGTTTTGGCAGCTGAGGGGATGGTCCTCACGGCTAGGGGGGGGGAGGTGGTCCCGCACACTGAGACCGTGGTGGGAACCACCGGAAACCAACTTGTGGCTTCGAGGGCGGATCGCTGGCTTATGGCGGGCGGATAACTGGCTACTGGCGGGCGGATTGCCGGCTACTGGCGGGCGGATCGCTGGCTACTGGCGGGCGGATTCACTGGCTACTTCCGGGCGGATCGCTGGCTACTGGCGGGCGGATCGCTGGCTATTGGGGGGGCGGATTGCTGGCTACTGGCGGGCGGATGGCGGGGGGATGTCGATCCGCGCGCCAAAAGCCAGCGATCCGCACGCACCTACTGTCTGAGAAGTTAAATTTAGATGGGTACGGACACTTGACTTACTTGACTTAATCGGTTGGCTTTCGCCTGACGCGGTCATTCCGCATCTTCACCGAGGTGTGCCGTCCTAGTAGTCAGCCGTGTCCATTTTTCACGGTCTTCAGCCACAATTTGAACACATTCCATCCAGCTGTCACTATTCCATTTCCTGCGAAACGAAACATCGCGCCTGAACTGTCTTTCGATGCCGAGTGACTTTAAATCCTCTTTAACCACATCCGTCCAGAACTTTCGCCTACGCCCAGGTGGCCGTTTCCAGACAGGATTTGGAAGCATTTTTAAAGCGTGTTGTACGAGACGATCCGGCGTTCTTCTTAGTATATGCCCGAGCAGTCGAAGTCGACTTTCCATTGCTGCTTGAGATGGCGTTAGGAGATGCTGGCACCTCCCTCGTGTCAAGCGTTGATGTACTGCGTCGATTTCCTTGTAAAGGTCTTCGTTATGGCATACACGCGGCCAGAAATATCCAAGCAAACGCCTAAAAAGCTTCCTCTCCGTGCAATCCAACCTTTCCATCTGCGTTTTCGGTGCTGCCCACGTCTCCGATCCGTACATCATGATAGGGCGAATAGCGGATAGGTAGACGCGCAACTTGACTTCCTTCGCGATGGTGGTAGACCACAAACACTTGGTTAGAGAATTGAATGCAGACGTAGCTTTCGCACATCGTTGTCGAATATCCGCTGCATAACTACCATCGTTCTTCAGCAAACAGCCCAAATAACAGAAATCGTCCACCAGTTCGATACGTTGTCCGTCCACACAAACTCCAGTTGAAGGCCTCTGAGACCCACATCTGCTTGCATTTGTCGGGACGAAGACGAAGTCCATAGGCTGCGGCATACTTCGAAACGAGGTTCACAATCCTTTGCAGTTTTGCGTTGTTTTCAGCGAATAACACAATGTCGTCGGCGTACTCCAGGTCGACAAGGGAGCGTCCTGATGGTGTTAGGATCACATCCGCAGGAAACTGTTCTGCAACTCTACGCATGATGTCATCAACGGCGAAGTTGAAAAGAAAAGGTCCTGCAACGGCTCCTTGCCTTACTCCTGTTTTCACCTCGAAAGCTGACGTAAATCCGACAGGTGTACGAACTGCTGCTGTTGTTCCTTTGTTCATGTCCTCGATTAACCGAACATACTTTTCCGGGACTCCATCTGCTCGCAGAGCATTGAGCAATCGATCACGATGAGGAGAGTCGAACGCGGCTTCAAAGTCCAAAAAAGCAAGCTGTAATGGCTTCGAAAACCGCTGCCACGATTCAATTACTCTTCTCACGACGAACACTTGGTCGATGGTCGATCTTCCAGGTCGAAAACCGGCTTGCTCATCTCTGGTCGTTCCTTCACGATGTTTGATAAGTCGCTCGAGAATGATACGTTCTAAAACCTTGTACATGACACGAAGTAGAGAGATTCCTCTGTAGTTCTTAGGATCCGTGACGGATAGCTTCTTGTGAAGAGGTACGATGATCGCATGTCTCCACGAATCGGGTATCCTTTCGCTCATCCATATGGCACGGATGGTGTTGGTCATTTCACGAATCCCAGACGGAGGAAGAGCTTTCAGCATTTCAGCAGTGATGTTGTCATCTCCACCTGCCTTTCCATTCTTCATTTTCCGGACACAATCCAAAACTTCAGACTCAGTCGGCGGTTCCTCACTGACATCGTAATGTGCTCTCTGAACATGCGGGAGCTCAGGTACTGATGGCGCTGGACGATTCAGTAGTGAACTGAAGTAATCCTTCCATATTGGCAGCGTCGCATCACCAACTGCAACTCCATTGGTAGTGTTCAAGACAGGAGAACATCTCTTCATCTTCCCGCTATACTGTCGCAGCAACGTGTAGGCTTTCCTCGGATTCTTCTCCTCCCAAGCCTTCTCGAACTCCTTAGCTCTACACGTCCACTCGTTCGCGGTCACTTTGAAGCTGCCGACGCAACTTCCCCCTCAGACGCTTCTCTTCCACGAAGTTTCCTGCAGTTCGGAGAGCACATACTCTGTTGTAGGTAGATGTTGTTTCTTCTGAGACGTAGGCGAACTTCTTCTTAGGCTGTACAACCGGGAGTGCCTCTTTCGAAGCGTCCTGGATGCATTTGACAAAAGAATCCGCGTCGCAAAGTTTCTTCTTAGTCCGTACTCCGATGTGAATAGAAACGCGTTGTCGGAAATTCCTTCTGCACTCTTCATCTCTGAGACTTGTCATGTCAATCCTCTGGAGAGGCTGAGCCCTCGCTTCCTCTTATGAATCCTCGCAGTGAAGTTCAACAGAACAGGACGGTGATCCGAATCGAATGCGACATCCCACACAGCTCTAGATCTTCGAATGTCCGATACTGGAATATTCCTCGTCAGGACATAGTCAAGCTGTAGTTTCAAAGTTGTCATCTTCCGCTTCCGCTGCTCTTCTGGAGATAGCCGGGTTGGTCCCTGCCACGTAAGCTGATGGCGGCGATGATTCCTCTTG
The DNA here is from genome assembly GCA_029168955.1 of Aplectana chamaeleonis. NCBI lineage: Eukaryota > Metazoa > Nematoda > Chromadorea > Rhabditida > Cosmocercidae > Aplectana > Aplectana chamaeleonis. Next base: position 790,989 of record JAPDOI010000290.1, read on the forward strand.
AATGTCGATGCAATAATCAGACCACTGCGTTCACAAAAGTCGACAAGGCGGTAGCCATTGTCCGATGTTTGCTCCACTGGGTAGAACCATTTACCGAGTACTTCGGATTCCTGATCAAGTCCCATCTTCGCATTTGCGTCAATCCCCACGACAACAGCATGTTGACAAGGTATCCTGGCCAGCAACGTATTGAGTTCCTCATAAAACGCATCCTTCGAATTGTCTTCGGCGGTTTCAGTGGGCGCATGAGCACTCACTATCCACAGATTGAATCCTCTGTGATCCCGCAGTCGTACGAATGCATTCCGACACGACGTTGAGCCGAACTCCTTGACCATACCATTGAAATCCTTCCTTACAGCTAATGCACAGCCTCCCACTCTCCTATCGTCAGCGTTGCCGCAGTAGATGGTGTACTCTCCGACGCTGATGACGGGTCTATCCTTGAGGCGGGTTTCCTGCAAAGCTGCAAACGGTGCATGGAAATAGCTCAGAAGTCTGGATAGCGCAGTTTTTTGGATATCACTCGACAGCGATCGACAGTTCAGGGTGGCGAAATTGTGGCTTGTGGCCAAAGACTCCATGACCCCCTAGGTACGGATCCCAAGGTGTTATGGACCAGAGGCCTTAGTGTGCCGGATGGCGACACCTTTATGCAATGTGCGGGATACTTTCGCGATATAGTTGTGCACGCTATATCGCTCGAACGTTCCCTGTGTACACTCAAACGTCTGCTGGGTTCAGTAGAAGCTGGGGCACCAACGAACAGGTACCAACAGACTTGTATACACACCCCCGGTACGGACACTACTGGCTAGATCTCCGCAAGAAGCCGCGGTAATTCGCCAAATAGGATTTTGGTGGAGGCAGTCTCACGGTATGGTGCATACGGTGTGCTCCAGCTAGCATTCAGTTCATTCAGAATGAATTCTGCGGAGTACCGGAAAGTGTTGCGACCACGACTGCTGCCGTTCCTTGCTCGGTTTTAGCCTATTGAGCTCATCTGCCAGCAAGACAATGCCGTCATCCACACGAGTCGCTCAAAGGCGCAGTCCAACATGAGGGTCGAAATCTGAGATTTCCAGAAAGTTGTGTTGTAGACGCACCCTAAATAACACCCGCCAAGTGCGAGCTGCCTGCGAATAGGCGAGATATAGGAGGAAGCCACCCTGGGGCGCACACCTCGAGAAGCCATTTTGACACGCCCCTTTTACGATCTTTCGAGTTGAACAGTGGCGAGGTAAGCAATAATTTTCTATCAATATTTACGTTCTTCTCTTCATTCTCAGGGGGTCTCGTACCATTCCAGAGACATAATTAGAGTCGGCGTGGGACCGTTCTCAAGATAGGTAGAAAAACAAATAACTATTCTGATCAGGGATGAGCGGAGTTCCGCGTTTCGCGTTCCGAAACTCGCAGTTTCGCGCATTTTCGGCATTCCGCGTTCCGCATTCCGCGGAATACGAAAAAGTCAGGTCCTCTGGGAAGAAGAAAACAGCAGATGACTTCTGAATTTTTTCGCTTTTCGCGTTCCGAAAACCGCATTTCCGCGCATTTGCAGTCGTTTCGCGCCCGATTTCCGAAACCCGAGAAAAAAATTCTTTTCCAAAATCCGAAAACCGGTTTCCGGAATTTCATATTTTTGTTCCGCTCATCTCTGATTCTGATGTTTGAATGAGCCTTTAACTAGTATTGGTGTGAGCAGCATGTTGTCTCCATTATGGCTTGGCCGGCGTGCTCACTTGACGTTAACCCAATGGAAAACGTCCGGAGATTTTGACTTGCCATAACTATAGTGGAGGAAAGACGTACAACTCACTGGAACACCTCAAGGGAGGTGTAGTCGATGCTTGGAGCAATTTGGGCTTGGAAGTGCTTAGCCGACTGTTGAATTCTATGTCAATGCAAGTTTTTAAGATGCTATTGAAAAGTTATTGAAAGCTTGTTTTTCTTAATAGAAAGTTGAATAGCGATTGAATACTGACAGTGTCGGTATAATTATGATATAAATTCTTTAAAGGTTTTGAACTAAATACATCTTAGTTTTTGATAGTTTTCTGTGAAATATTGTGAACAAAGTTTTTCGGGTGCTTGGAGTTAGAATATTGACAGTGCCAGTCGAATGAAGTTTGTGTGGACATTGATATCAGAGCTTTGGGTGTGTTGCTATAATAATGATACGCACTATATATGGGCGTTCGACCCCAGTTTACGAAGGAATGAATAATTCGAATACTGCCTTTCAAAAATTTTCCGAATGAATGAATACATTCGAATAAGGCCTTTCAAAAAAATCCCGAATAAATGGATACATTCGAATAAGGCCTTTTAAAGAATCCCGAATGAATGAATACATTCGAATAAGGCCTTTCAAAAAATCCCAAATGAATGAATACATTCGAATAAGGCCTTTTGAATTTCCGAATAAATGAATACGTTCGAATAAAGTAGCTGCCGCTGTGGAGAGAAGATTGAGCACAGAATAATTCATTCCATACCGAACGGACCTTTTATATGCTGGGCTATCAACACAAACAAAAATCAGCAAGTCATATCGGGCTGATAGCAGTCTCGTCTTTACACGCCCCTGCTCGAGGAGCTTCGACTCCGGGCGAATCACTTCTTCTTGATGTGGCCTTTCTGTTTCATCAGGTGCGAATACTTTCTCTTCTCGGTGCCTGCGTCGCGTACGTACATAACTTGTGGGCGAATGGTCTTCGGTTTTTTCTTGGCTGGCTCGTTGACTTCTTTCTTCTCGGTGTTCGGCTCGTCCTCAACATTGTTCTTTAGTTTCTTCAGTGTTGCAAAAGTGGGTAGGGATAGGGTATTCATCGCGAACTTTGTCAGTTGGTTCAGGAATATCACGATTTGCCACGGGTGAAACTTTGCATCGTCGCGTCTCGGGCTGGTTCCGAGCGCAGTGGCTGGGTGTCCCTTGTGAACCATCGTGTCTATAGTACTATACGCGTCGACTACGCGAGCGTCAAAACCGCGTGCTGGCCCGGTTAATACTTCCACGACCTCTTTGCACACCTTCTTTATGGCGTGCCAATCCTCACTCCGGGCTTCTTCGTACGGCGGTGGGTACACATCCAATGTGCCGCCACACTGCAAATGACGTTCTAGAGCGTGCATTACGTGATTCATGTGCGTGGTTGCCGGCATCACGTTGGGCCAGACAAGAACGATAGCTGCAGAGATTGGGTGCTCATTGAGCTGGGCTGCTAACCAATCCAAGGTTGAGTACACCATTATCTTGACCTTATCGTCCTCTTCCAGCTCTTTTTCGGCGCGGAGGAATTATAGCGGCATCGCAATTATCGTGGAATTCATCGGAGAGTCGTCATAATGCTGTAGAATGTGATCGAGTCGCTCGACAGCCTGGGCGTAATACGATTCGATGTGGTATCCCGGAAATGCTGGGAACAGTGGTGGGTGCACGATCCGTTTCCCGTGCGCCGCCCCCAGAGCAGTGCTGAAGGCGTAGCAGCTGGAACGATGTGCGGCTATCGCGTGAGCTAGGCCCAGAATAGGCAGGTGCTTCGATCCTTCCGTCAGAAGTTCATCATCCATGCGTCTGTCACCCCAGAATGGATCGAGAGCTATGGATGCGACGTTTGCCAGATCGAACATATTGTTAATTGGCTTCGATCGGGCGAGATCTGATTGCAGACTAGGTAGAGCTGTCTGTGCCTTAGTGCGAAAGATGTTGCACGTACACGGGTGGAATAGATGCAACAGATCCTGTTGTGGCGCTCCGACTTTGACCCTGAAACAAATCGTTTTAGGAAGCATACAGCTATTTTGCTTGCGTATGCCTCTTGTATCTCGGTGCCTTATAGTTTGAACCGGCTCATCACCGATTCCCCTTGGCAGGCGTTTCAGGAGGTCAAACTGCACGCGAAGCGGTTCACGACTACCAGCTATCTCAGTGATGAGTGCGCTATTTTCGCTCATGTCGATTATCCTGTATGGCCCACTCCACTCATTCACTAGTTTTGGGTGACTAGAGGTAGTTCTCTGTGAAGGGACGCGCACATACACTCCCTTCCCTACAAGAAAAAGGTCGCTCTGTGACCTTCTTGGCTTTGTCATAGTAGCGTTCTATGCGCCCTCGAGCTTTATCATTTTCTGTACGTGCGAAGTCGCGTATTAAGCTGAGTTCCACCGCCAGTTCATTTGAATATGAGTCAAGATCTACCATATATTTTGTAACTACATTGTCTGACAACGAATTCCATGGCACCTTGCAGTCATATCCATGTAGGAGATAGAAGGGCGATTCACCCGTGGAATCATGAACGGTAGAGTTGTAGGCTATCATACAGTGAGGCTAAATGTTGTCCCAGTCCACCTGAACGATCACCTTTTTTCTCAACAGACCTATGATAGTTTTGTTGAACCTTTCCGTGAGGCCATTTTCACGAGTGTTGTACCCTTTCGTGAAAAGCTGTTGAATTCCCATTAGTGTTGTGAGTTTTGCCATCAACTTATGATTGAACTCGATGTCTTGATCGGAGAGGATGCATGCTGGTATGCGGCAAGCATCTGCAATCCACCGTGTGAAAAGCGTTCGCGCTACCTCTTCTGCTGATTTAGAAGCTATTGGGTATGCGCCCCCAAATTCTGTAAAATGGTCGACCACGCTCAGAATGTATCGATTACCGCTAGTGGTCAGTCCCGTTTCTAGTATGTCTATACCAACTATTTCAAACGGTTTGGAAGCTATTATGGGCTTCAGCGGTGGTGTAATGACAGGTTTTTCATTGTGTAGCACGTATTCCCTGCATTCTTCTGACCAAAGCAATACATCTCGTCTCATGGTTTCCCAAAATACGTGTTTCGCGAGAGCCCTCAGTACTTTCCCAAGTCCAAAATGATCTGCCAGAAGTGCTGAATGCGCTTCGAGGAAGACTTGTTTCCTGTGAGCCTCAGGAACCGCTTTAAGAAACTTGTCATTATTGAGAAAAGTGAGGTACCCTTCATGCATAGCAAAATCAGCTACCGTGTACTTTTTATAGTGCCCTTGGAATTTTATGGTGCGCGCCATGCAGTTACGCTCAAGATCTTGAATTATTTTACCGTAAACTGGACTTCTACGTAGTTCTTCCGTCCACGTTGGTTCCTGTTTTATCACGGCTACAATAGCACCATTATTGTTCTCAGTGGGCATGTCATACGTACGCACTTCTTCATTTACAGCACCACGGCTGAGTGCATCGGCTACTTTGTTAGCACTACCCTTGAGGTACACAATCTCGATGTCGTACCTCTGGATTTCTAACGCCCAACGTAATATGCGCCCTGAGATATTCGCTCGTTTGAACAATGCAGTGAGCGTTTTGTGATCAGTATAAACCTCGGTAAGTAGCCCGCAGATGAACATGTGAAATTTCCTCAGAGCAAATATCACAGAAAGAGCCTCCAGGTCGGTCATGTGGTAATTTTTCTCGCTCTTCGATAACGCTCTTCGATAAACCTTTTGACGCAAAGAATATAGGATGAAGGAACCCATCATCACCTTTTTGGATTAGCACGGCTCGTAATCCAGAATAGGATGCATCTGTATGAATCTTAAAGGGTTTCTTCCCATCTCTTGCTGCTTCGATGTCCGGCTGCGCTAGGACAGGAGCTTTGGTAATCACCATTTTCAATTTTTCGAATGCATTGCGCGGCGTTTCTGTCCACTGATAGGGCTGTTTTTCTGACGTCATTTCATGCAGTGGCCCCGCTATTTGTGAAAACCCGAGCACGAACTTCCTATAGTAGGAACACATGCCTAGAAACATTCGCAACTCCGATCTTGTTTTGGGCTCTTGATATTGTGTTATCACCTCTACTTTCTGCGGGTCCAGGTGCAAACCTGCGCAGTCAATGACGTGACCCAAAAAGTGCACTTTATGCTCCAATGGGACGCATTTCCCTGGTTTTAGCTTGAGACCGCCTCTACGGAGTGCTATGAAAACTTTCTCTAGCATCTCGATATGCCTTTCATACGTACTGGTTGCCACTATAATGTCGTCGAGGTAGCAGAAAACTTCATTATTCAATAGTTCTTCGAGAACCAGTTGCATCAGCTTTTGGAAAACAGCTGGCGACGAGGTCAACCCGAAAGGAAGGACTTTGAATTGAAAGTGCCCTTCTGTGGTGACGAACGCGCTCTTTTCCCTCGCCGAATCTGAAAGACTGATATGCCAGTAACCTGACGCAAGGTCAAGTGTTGAGAAATAACGTTTACCCTTCACGTTTTGGAGGATTGTGTCGGCCATCGGTAACGGATAGTGATGATTTTTCGTCACTTGATTCAGCTTGCGGTAATCAACGCATAGACGTAGTGATCCATCCTTCTTTCACATGACTGGGCTCTATTATGTGCCTCTGCTTGAGGTCCGCTTGTATTTTGCGCAGCTCCATCCTCATGCCAAGTGGCACTGGACGAGCCTTCTGGTGAATCGGGGCGGCATCACCAGTTTCGATGTTATGCTCTACCAATGATGTTTGCGTCAGCTCTTGATCTGAGATGGCAAAAACATCGTTGAAGTTGTTTACCAAATTTTCCTGTGCTTCACAGTTTTCTAGATTCACTTTCCTTTGTCGGATTGTCTCCCAGAGCTTCCTGGTGTGAGATTCTTTATCTACCGATATCGTTCGTTCCAGCATGTTTGCATGCTCGGCTGGCGACTCGTATACCACGATCGATATATCCCAGCATCCTATCTCTTCTCCTGCCCGAAAAACCTTCGGGTTTTGCAGGGTATTCATGGTAGGAAGCTCCATTATCGGTTGGTTGGTATTGCAGACTGTATCCGGAATGACTTCACAGTTAGACCACAAAACTTGGTCTTCATCCTTCTCACAAGGGAAGTATAAGAAGCGTGGGTCTGAACGGTAGAAATCTAATGTCATGTGGGAATGTTCACGCATTACATGGTGAAATAGCGTTGGGTACCCGCCGCGAAAGATAGATCTGAAGGAGTTATAAGCTCTGAAAGTTTGCCAGCCATCACCTCCTACTAGTCTATGAATTGTTAAGCGGTGAAGTCAAAAGCATCAACGGCGCAAAGGGAGGAAGGGACAGTGGCGGGCATGTGACCAGGGTTTGAATCTTCCCCTCCTTTTTCGCAAATTCACGGAGCTTTCATATTTTGATCAAAAATTATATCACAAATGTCATCTTATCCTTTTGCTGCGAGATATAGCCATATCGACAGTGAAATAAACTCGGGTACAAAGGATTTAAGGTTTTGTTCCCCATCAAGCATTTCCATTGTTTTGGAGAACTTATATGATTTGGAAGTATTAACATAACATATTTTCAAAAACCTTATCACTTTATGGGACGCAAAATACATTACCATTTCTTTCACCAATGGTAAGTAGGCACATAATGCATCAAACATAAGCAAATTCCGCAATAGGGACAGCGAATGAACGCGATAGGCCCCTGGCAACCTATCTCTTCGCAGGGGCCGAGCGCTACTGGGAATTCGAGATCGGTTGGAGTTTTGAAAAGACCCGGACGGATAAGAACGTAGCCGGCCTTAAAGGCATCGTCCTCGCCTAAAACCATTTATTATTTTAAACGACCTAAAAATTTAAAGTTTTGAGCAATAGTAGAAAAAAACGTTTGAAACTCGTTATCCCCCTTTTGTGCATATCTGACAGCACGAGGAAACGGACTCTCAGGATTATTTGAATATGACTTCGGGTTGGTCTGTCTTCTACTATTTTGAAGATTTTTGTTCTTCCAGCAGTCTCTCTTGAAATGCCCTTGCTGCTTACAGAACGAGCAGGTCATTTCTTTCATCGTATTGCCCGAATTCGCTTATCGATGCAGGCCTCTACCTCTGTCTTCTGAGGTTTTTGGTAAAGATTCTCGTTCACGCATCATATCCTCTTTCTTAAAACCATTGCGACTGTTAGGAACGAACGGTTTTAGAGATGATCGAACGGCATTTGCAACCTCACGGCTTCTCTCAATGCTCTGCGCAAAGTTTTTTCAGCTTTTCATACGTTTCGTCTTCGCTTGATTGTTCCATCATGCTGAACAACTGAACGTACTCCTTGCATTCGGTCAGCTGAGTAATTAGCTCCCCAGCGCGGATCATAGGAAGTTCTTTGTCACTCGCCTCAGGGTACACACTTCGCGTTAGCTCTTCCAATCCGATGCAGTAGTCTGTGACTGAATAACGCATTTTGAGCTGTCTCAGTTTAAAGGCAGTGTTCACGATGATTCTCGTTTCCAAGTTTTCCACTCAAAACAATGCGTTGGCAACCAAGTGTTACCAAAATCACGAAGAAACGGCGAGAAACGCACTAATTCGTCGTATTTCAGTGACATTATTCTATGGCCTGGACTAGTTGTCTGGTTGGATAAACATGTTCACGGTGGTTGTCACCGGTAAAAAATTGGGTCAACCGTGAATAGAAGAATATTCAATGCAAAACAGTATTAGTTAGGGCCCGAAGGAAAGAACGGAGCAACACAGAATGGAGAATTGCAAAAGACGGGTCCACAAAAAATTTCATTGTCACAACGAACAGTTCCATTAATACTTAAGAGGCGGGCTGATACTTGAGGATTTCGTGCCCTTCTGGTGCGTTTTTCTCTGTTTCTTCGTCATTTCGGTTCTACTCGGTGGCCAAACAATCGATTTAGCGATTAATCTCAAAATCGAAGATTATCGTGAACACTGCCTTTAATGTAGGCCGCCGTGCGTCTCGACGCATCATTGCTTTTGAATTTATCTCGGGGCGTATCTACGAAGCATGCAAAGGTACACTCTTTACACATACGGGGCAATGTTTCCATAAGTGTTTTTGGGTGGTCTCGTAATTTGGAGCCCTTGAGATATATCAGCATGCTATCGTCTAAGCATACTTGATTTTGAAAGACGTGACAAAATTTTCAAATCCTTTTCCCCGCGCATTTGAAAAGGGGGGTACGTCGGTAGTGCCATAGCTGCTAGCGTGGCGCCCACTCCCGTTTCTACCATGTTTTGATAACCCGGAGAATTTGTCTCACCTCTCGGGCTCTGCGGTAGCGACGTCTTCACCATGTGCTCGACTGGGGTCCTGCCCTTGCGTTGCCAATGCTGCAAATAAGGATCGTACGTATTTTAATTGGGGCCAGGTGGTATTGAGTTGCGATACTCCTGGTTTTCGTCATTCATGTTTCGAGCAAACGTACCGTTTCCAGGATTAAATGGTGTGAGCTCTGTGTGCGGAATCCTTTTGTTCTCACGGACTTGTTGCATGACAGCTCTGAAGTTCATCTTTGCGTCATTTTGAACCGGATCGATGTCCATAGGCACTTCTCTCTGAAAAGAATCGTGCTGATTATAATTACCATGAGCCCATATTCCTTTCACGGAGCGGGTTCTTTTCTTTGTGGTTTTTGTCGCAGGTGATTCAGTTGGACATTCTTCCAACAGCTGTTTAACTGCGTTCAGGACTTCAGTTGAACTTACATTGAGAATCTGACTTAACCGGCGTATGCACTCATCATCAAAACTTGCCTGAGCGCGAAACTCGGTATGTTCTGCGATCAGCTGTTTCCAATCGCACCATTCCCATTTTAGAAGCTGGGTCATCAAATTCTCAATCTTAGACAGTTCTACTCTGATAGTACGACAGCTACTATTAGAGAGGTTATCTACTACCCGTAAAGTCTCTTCGCGACTTTTTGTCGCTGCGCGAGTATCGGCTGCATCGCCTATGCTCCCACAAACGCGCTCGGATAGCGTTTGCATGGAGTTCACCTCTGATAAGATAATCATCATAGAGGATTTTACCTGTGTCGCTTGTTGAGTCAGAATTTGCACTTGCTCCATCATCATTGTGACTTGCGACTACAGGTTTGTCACTCGAGCGTCTTCGATCTGCGCCTGAGCTAGGATTTCGTCGACTTGTTTATCTATGTCTTCGTTCGCCATATCTGGAAATATGCGGTTATTCGGACTGTTGGCCCAAAAAAAAATCCCGCCACGCGTACTCACCTACGCGAATTATGCGGTTTCGAACGATCAGCAAATTTGGGCAGCACCCTGCTCCTATTTGCGATGTGCTCGCTACTATACTGGGCGGTTAGTCCAGTACAGTAGTTGCTACTCCACAGTAGCACAACTCTACCGCGGTTGACGGTCTACGAGTTTCAGGTATCTTACCTTCAGAATCCGACGTCTTTGCTTCGCCTGCAGTTCTTGAATCCACTGCAGTGCCCTGTGGTCCTGACCGCTGAGGTTGTAGCAGCTTCGGCTTCGGCCCCCAAGTAGCTGCCGCTGTGGAGAGTAGATTGAGCACAGAATGATTCATTCCATACCGAACGGCCGTTTTATATGGTGGGCTATCAACACAAACAAAAATCAACAAGTCATATCGGGCTGATAGCCGTCTCGTCTTTACAATAATGCCTTTCGAAAATCCCCGAATAAATGAATAGATTCGAATATGGCCGTGAAAAAAACTTCTAAATGAATGATTACGGGTGGTGGTCATCGTGTATCGACACCCCTGAGGAGGCGGGAGAAACGGGGGAGGAGCGAGGTTCCTGATTGGACGCAACACGGGCTAGCCCCGGCCCCGGCTGTCGAGTCCAATCAGGAACCTCGCTCCTCCCTCGTTTCTCCCACCTCCTCAGGGGTGTTGATACACGATGGCCACCACCCAATGAATACATTTGAAAAGTCGGCCAACTATTCGAATACCTGAACCATAGTCGAATATTTGAATAATATTCGACATTTCAAAATCGAGATCAGGATCACACCAGAACTTTCGATTTTTTGAGACGGCTTGGAGATCTTTTTTCGTAAACTACCTTTAAAACGGGGACTATTTGGAGATTACCGGAACAATTCCAGATTCAACGATCCCGTTCAAGCAGAAAACGGCCACTGTGGTAGTGGCAGATGTGACTTTGTGATTTTAAAGGGATATCAATGCATCGATGGCCGCTAGAGAATTTTTCGGCAAAATGTTTGTATGCGGTGCTGCGCTAGATCTCAAGATGGGAAGGGGAAAAGCGACCACACAGCATTGATCACTGCGCCATCCCTTGCCAAGTAAATCTTTTCCGACCAGGGCAGGAATTCACGAAACGATAACCACGGTTTAGCCATGTTTTGAGGCCAATCGATTCACACACAATGTGCTTAACCGTGGTTACGGTAGCCATGGTTAAAACGTGGTTAGCGCTTCGTGAATTCCGCCCTAGGCGACGGCGCGAGGCATTATGTGTCACATGGAAGAGGTCAGACCGGGCGGAAATTTCTGTTTTCTGGCCGCTTGCGCCTTCTGTTTCTGTTTTCTGACAAACTCGGATTTTTTGTTTACTAAATTAAATTTCTGCACATCCCCGGGGTTAAACCCCTCGACGTCCGGCGGGGGAGGGATTAGACCTGCGACCAAGCACGAGGATAGGCTTCCATAACGGCCCCGCCATATGCTGTAGCCAGCCCGGTCGATACGTATTCAATGCTTTGCTTAGTCAAGAAAATTTCTCCCCAATTTATCTCAACTGGCCCCACTTGTCCCGTTCGTGACCGTCCCGGTCGATACGCATGCTCAATGAGGTAGGAAACCCCCTCCCCTTTGTGGGCGGACTAAGCCGTGCGCTCGAGTGTACCAGCATAATCTATACGCATACATTGGACCACTAGGGACGGGGTAGGACGGCGCTGGATCAGTAGGGAGGGGAGGGTTGGCGTCGGTTCACTGGGGATAGGAGAGGACGGCCCAATACGGCCTTCGGCCGACAATGACGGGGCCTAAGGGCGGAGGGGGGGATATTGTGAGCCATACTGTTAGTCTAAGGTAGTATGTAAGTATATAATGATTATCGTGGTAACGATATTTGTAGAACTAATACATTTAAAAAACGGCTAAGAGTTGACCGGTGAGTATTGACCTGACCGCAGAATGTCTGGACCCAGCTGGGAGTGCGCAGGACGGCGGGGAAAGTGCACGAGACCCAAGCCTGAGTGCGCCAAGCGCCTGTGAAGTGTACGGGACCCAACTGGGATCACGTCAAGTGCCTTTGAAAAATTGCGGCACCCCACTGGGAGAGCGAGAATCTTGCGCACAAGAACGGACTGCAGAAAACCTGCACAAACAAAGGATTACCCCATTTTCAGAATTACATTCTGAGAAGTTTCTATTTCAAGGGAAAACAAATTAGGTTATGTCTAATTCGGTTGCGGGAAACTCGTCTTCGTCGATGAACTCCCCGATTGTTGGCAGGGGATTGGACTGTCTGGGTGTTCGAAATTCACACCCTTGCGCAAATGACTGGAGAAACTTTCACGTCTTCAAATTATTCAGGAATCTTAATTTGGGGCGCATTTTAGTTTTCATCGTAAATGGATGCGGGGATGAGTCGCCTGATACCGGCCTAATTCGAATGAGGGGCACCGAAATTGACCGAATGTTGAAATAAACCCCAACATTTTAATTCGCGAATGAATCGAATATTCGAATAAATGCGAATTTTACATTCCCGAATAAATCGAACATTCGAATAAATCAAAAATTGGAATTTACGAATAAATAGAACATTCGAATAAATCCAAAATTTAAATTCCCGAATAAATCGAATATTCGAATAAATGCAAAAATCAAATCTCCGTATAAATCGAATATTTGAATAAATCCAAAATTTAAATTTCCGAATAAATCGGATATTCGAATAAATCCAAAATTCGAATTTCCGAACAAATCGAATATTCGAATAAACCTCAAAATTCGATTTCCCGAATGAATAGAATATTCGAATGCTCGAATATTCGAATATTTATTCGATTCGGTCCCAAGTCTAATACGCAATGTGTATTCTGACGCTCAATGTCGAGCAGGCTCGGCTCCCTGCCGAAGTCGTGACTGTTGGATCGTATTTTTTTCCAAAGTGATGTTGAGAAACCAAACGTATTGTAAATATTGGAGGTGAAAATCTGAAAAAAGTCGTAGTCATTGAGTCGAATGAGTTTGTTTTGACAGTTTCTTCGTCAACCGATTCTCCCGAATGGTGCGTCTAGTTGCACGATTTCTCCACTGAACTCGCAAAAGGAGCTAGCATCAAACGCCAGTGCGTCTGAGCAACAAACGTACTCTCTTCAACAAGCCTTGGCTGCTGTTGCTAATGGTGAAAGCTTCTTGTTTTGCTTTCATGACTAACAGTACAGTTATTCGATTTCAGCTCAGAATGAGAAGTCAGAAATGCGAATGCACATGTTGCAGCAGCAGCAACAGCCGCAGCAGAACGCTGCTTCTTCCATGAATACTTTCGTGCATCCGTCATCTGATAAGGTAATCGTGGTTGATTGATTTTATTGCAATTTTAGATTGCTGAAAACTTCACTATTCTCTACACAGTATAAGCATTCACAGGTCCTGAAACCAGTCGCGGTAGGTGGCGGTAGCAGTGATGCAGCTCTCTCTCCACGTCCTCCACCAGTTGATCCCACACCTTCGCGGCTATTGATGGAGGCTACAACGAGCATTTCTGATTTTTCCACCTCCATTTTAGTAAATCAGCAGGTGGGTTTCATGGAACAATCCATGTAGCTATTTTCTGCTGTTCTCTAACCTCGCTTGTGTTTTTCATCACGACTTTTTGCTTATGGAAGCCTCATGTGGCTTCCGATTTGGTTACCGGACACTTTCTTTGGATTTTGATTCGTGGAGGCTCCCTAACGAAACTCAGGAAGTTCTCAGCTGAAATGGGAGTTTCTTCAAATTGATTCTCCTGTGTCTTATGGGAGTTTTGCTGTAAAATCTTCAATACGCTGGCTTTTCTACGATTTTGTCGTTACAGAAGACCTACTCAGACAGCCCGGGGGGGTCTGATTTGGCCACCGTAGGCTTTCGATGCGACTACAAAGCGGTGTGGACGACGATGTGGTCGAGTACTCTCCGTGCGCCACGTGTTCTAATCGTCGTCGAGGTGAGAAGCACTTGCCCCAACACATGGCCGTTTCACTCGGCCACGACGCGCTTTCGATTCGACTACGATGAGTTTGGACGACGAATGAGCCACGATGCCCATGAATAGGTTGATCGATAGCTCCACAATTGATAAGGCTCCTATCAGCCGCACAGCACCTATAAAAGGGGACCCTTCTCATGGAGAGCGTTGTCTTTTGGGGCCGCTCCTGAGAGGTGACTACAAGTCACTTTCTGGACGATTTTTGATCGCTGAGGGGGTCTCCCCACGGTCCTTGGCGAGGAAAGCTCCTCGTTGTCGCCCGTGGGGAGGGTGATGTCCTTATCGTGGACTGCTGTGGAGGTGACCCCCTGCTGCGGGCCGTGACTTGGACCGTATCCTTGTTGGGGAAGTCCCGCCCCCAGAGCTACGTGCTTCTATTGTAGGACGACATGCTGCCGTGAGGGTATCGGGGTGCGGGATAAGTTTTGCCTGTTTACGCTACGTATGTAGTCATATCGAACAGGCCACGTGCTTCAGCATGGGCCTATCAAACAGGTTACGAGCTGCCGCGTGGGAAACGGTGTTGCGGCGAGGGTTTTGTCTTCCTGCGCCACGTGGTCCTATCGAACAAGCCTAGTGCTGCTCCTCGGAGCAGCACGTGCTGCTGCGAAAGTTCCTTTCAACCCGACTAGGTATCCGATTAGAAAGCCTATCGTGGCCGAATCGGTTGGACCTTTGCAGGGGTAGTCGTCGATTGCTGGCCAAGTTTATGCAGTTAGATGATTAGACGATAGCGACAGTAATATGAACAAACAGGCCAAAATGGCGGGGTTTTATACCCGTCAAGTGGTCGGAGTAAGAACAACATTGATAATAGATCATCTCAACACGATCGCAAAGGTCACGTGTATCGAGGCGCACACGTCTTTAGATCGTTGTGACTCAAAAGGACTTTCTGGGTCACTGTATTATGCAAGCGTTTTCTATCAGGCACAAACATCGCCTCCTTCGTGCCGAGAACAATACGCGGATCAAGTGGAAAGACGTGATGAGAATGTGAATGTTCGTCGTCCCCAAAGTGCTACTGAACAAGGAGCCTCATCCACCACTTCGACTCTTTCTAAACCTCATCCACAGGTCGGTAGTGAGCATCGCTATTTTTCAGATCATCTCGTGAATGAAAAGCTAAGCATATAAGTTATGTGGTCCATCAAAAGTTGAGCCTATCAGTTAGAAGCGGTTGGTTGGAAATCAATATGCATCAAGCTCACGGTGGTACAACCACTTTCGCCCAACCGGTGGCCAAAGTGTAGCTATGATATTCGCGCATTTTGGTTTCCAATCGTCCGCTTTTGATAGATGTGTGTGCAGTTTTAGTGACCTTCGCTATGACTGCAGTCGCTAGACAATTTCGCAGGTGTTCTGTTCTCCATGGGTGCAACATAGGCTTTAATAAGTTCGTGTATGAGTATTTGTCGTTTTGAACAAAAGCGTTGTTAGCTCGCTTAGCTGTGCGCTTATGGCAAAATGTGGTATACATTTGGATGTGTATTTTTCCTCTATCTATTGCTCTCCGTCGTCTGTAGTAAAATTTATTCACTTTTGAGTCTACATTGAAATATTCTGCGTTGTTCAAATACTGAATACCCTCTATAAAACGTCGTAATTCACATCATCCGAGGCGCGAGCGACGCGCGCGACGCCTCGGCCTCCGTCTGCCCTACGCACTCTCACTGTCTCTAACCTCCGCTCCGATCCAGCACGCGTAGGAACCAAGTGGACTTCGCCGTTTTATAGCCTGTGTATTGTATTGGGTTGAAACATAGCTATTGCGGCATCTTTAGAGCATATTTTCTCCTTCCACTAGATTGTTTTGGTAATATGTGATATATCATTCAAAAGCGCATTTCTTCCTCTATCAAGCGCTCCCTGTAGGTTTCCGTGAAGCCCAATCCTGTTAGAATTCAAAGGCATCGTACGCGAAGAAAATATAGTTAATTTTTCATATTATTTTCAAAGTAGTGCATCACTCTAGTTAATGAAAATGGCGGAAAGGGTCTCGAAATACTTCAAATCGTGAAGAAAACGAAGGTTCTAAGTTGTCAGCAGTGGCGCTTGAAATCGCGCCAATCGACTTTTCAACAGTTGCGCTTGATTACAAGGAATTCGCACGAACATAGGATGGCGATGTGCAAATTGGGATAGATGTCTGACGAAGGGCCGGTCCCTTTTGCTGGAATGCCATGCATTCGGCACTGTTCCTAGGACGGCCAAAACCGTTGCTCCGATGCTCGCTCCGACGCGATTTGTGCTAAATCGCACACCTGTCTCTCATTAGCGCGACAATAGTAATCGACGCGTTCTCAGTCGACCCCGTTTACATCGGTGACCCCGTAAGCGATTGATACGTCATCGTTGCGGGTGGTGGCCATTATACTTGTTCCGAATCGAATAATCGGATGAGTATCCGACTGATTCAGTCGGATGAAAAAGTCGACTTTTTATTCGAAAAGTCGAATATTCGAAAAAGTGCGATATCCGACTGCAGTCGAAAAGTCGAATATTCGAAAAAGAGCAATACCCGACTACAGTCGAAAAGTCGAGTATTCGAAAAAGTGCGATATCCGACTACATTCGAAAAGTCGAATATTCGAAAAAGGGCGATATCCGACTACAGTCAAAAGGTCGAATATTCGAAAAAGTGCTATATCCGACTACTGTCGAAAAGTCGAATATTCGAAAAAGGGCGATATCCGACTACAGTCGAAAAGTCAAATAATCGAAAAAGTGCAATATCCGACTATAAACTTAATGTCGAATATTACAATCCGACCACCAAAAAACTGCACGCCAATCACACTCCTGGAAAACAATTACCTTCGTCCGAGATTTATTATTCAATTTTAGTTATTCATTTAAACATATTATTCAATTATATTTTGTTTTGGAAGAAATTTTGTGGTTGTAAGTCAGTTGGGAGCGATTTTCAAAGAAACCTAATTGTTGCCGACAGACCTGTGCTATTGGTTGGACGACTACAAGGCGTGAGGCGTGCCCAAACTGTAGAGGCACCATATTTTAGTGGGATAAGTAACCCGATGAATCGTAGTGGGCACCCTTCATTGCGTCTGTAAAGTTGTTCCCACTCGTATTGACCAGTTCACAACTCTGCTGATGATTAGCCAGATGCTTCCGAGGGAGCGGCCTGATTGGCCCTCTCGTTCCGTTAGGCGAGATTTTTTCGGATTTTAGCGACGTTCGCTGAAACCCGTGTATTCTTGCGTCGAAGGTGCAAGTTTTTTTCCGGAATTTCTACCTAAAAACGAAGGATGAATCCGCTCTATCGATCCCGCTGTCGCTAGGCCCGTAAATTCTCGCCATAATTGTAGCGAGAATTTACGGGTTTGTGGCTGGTCGAGGGGGTTGACCCCGAACCACTCTCTGGGAAATCGTGCCAAGAATAATTTTGACCGCGGGAATGGTGCAGGCCGTGGGAAGAAAGCGCAATGCAGTCGGTCTCAGCGGAGACCGCTCTGTAGTACGGATCAGGACAGGGTGGATCGATAAAGGCGAGAATCTGCGATCTTTTTTTCGCATTCGCGGCAAGAATTTACGTAGTTTGTGCGGGTGATGTAGCGGGAATTTCCGTAGTTACTGAGAATGACGTAGCTAAAATGCCACCAACTGGGGCTAATACATGTAGTTAGGCCCGTGGCTTGCTTCCTCAAGAAAAATCATCTACGTCTCACCCGCGGCTGGCGCGGTGGTCGCGTACGCCGGCCCGCGCATCGATTCAAGCCGAGAGAAGAGCGCAGCTGATCAGCTTACCGTACCGCCAGCCGCTGGTGAGGTTAAAACTGCCCGCGCCAGCCGCGGGTGAGATTAGAGTTTTTTCTTGAGGAAACAAGCCACGGACCTAACTAGATGACCGTAGTTTACGCAAATGCTCGCGATAAAATTAGACTACATGTCTCCGAAATCCTGGGGCGCATCTTGCAACCTGTTGGCTGAAAACATATTCCCCCGCAAGATTTTTTTGGCAACCTTTTTGAAACCTGTGTCTTTTTACACTGTTCTCTAACAAGGTTGTGCGAATTTTTTTTTCGGTAAATACGGTATAAACGGAAAGTTCGGTAAAAATTCTGACTTCGACTTTGGTACATGTCTCATACGATAGAACAAATGATCAATATTATTTATGTATCATTTTCGATAGTGCATGAGGATAGTGCAAACAATGAGTGAACTTTACATACATATTAAACCGAGCTCAACGTACATATTAAACCGAGCTCAACGGCTGAACCCGATCAGCGGGACGTTGGTTTTGAGAAAAAGTATCATTTCGAAATTTCCTGTGGTCAAGGCCTTTCTGTAGTCACTCAAAATTAGGCCAGCTGAGGAAAACATCCTTCCCGTCTTAGCTGTGCCAGGAGGCGCGCAAAAGTACTTATTGGTCATTGAGGAAAGGTGCGGGTACGATAATTTCACAATGGAGTCGTTCCAGTACTGCAGTGATTCAGTGTTGTGTCCGGGAGCTCCCAAAAGAATTTTTCCCGTTTCTGAAATATCTGCTTCAGGACTCTGCTGCTTTGCAACCCTGTTGGCATTTCTGAATAAAGTATGTATTTCTCGTAGTAGTATCTCGATAAGAAGAAGCATGTCATACAAAAGGTGAAGAGATCTTTTGGGCATTCGGAAAGTAAGCCAAAGGGTTAAAAAAGTAACAAAAAGAAGGATGACAAAAGATATCGCGCCAAAGGCATGCCATAACAGTGGCAAACCCGTGAATTACGAGTGAGAAGTAGACCGATTGGACGGAAAACCCCCAATTTCTCTCTTTGGTAACAATTTCGGTAAATTCCGAGAAAAAATTGGTAAATCAAAATTTACCGAAAAACACAGGTAAGTCCGGAAAATAGGTAAACGGAAAATGCACACCCCTGTCTCCAAACTCTAGGGGCACTTGTTATACGGTAGAAGAACTCTTAATATATGAAATTTCATAGCAAATCAAAATGTAATAGGCTCTTTACCTTAGAAAACAATTTCAAAAACAAGGTTACATATAGAACTCACCTGATTTCTTTAAAAGCAAATCAGAGCGATCTGACTGATCTGCTAACGTAAAGTGTGCCCGAATGAGAATGGCCGACCATGCGGCCCCCTCGGCTGTGGAGCGGATTGATTGCTTGTTGACAGCCGCTGCCGGCCCCGCTTCTAGTGAATGGCTGTGGGGGAACTCTCGCTGTCGTTTCGCATGCTCGTCCGAGAGCGGCGCACGCGACAGCTGCCTGCCACTTACGACGGCCGCATGGTCGGATCGGAAACTTCGCCGGGTGTAACGTATTGCCACGAAACCTTTGCAAATATAAGCCACGTATAAACATCCGCCATCAGCTATATTGGGCTGATTTGGTTGTGATATTTCAAGCTGCCACAAATCCCGCGAGTGGATTTGTAAAAAAATCTATGTGTTTTCATGTAAAAAAAAACAGTTACATGCACCTGAACGTTTTTCATAGTCGAATGAAAAAGCCGATTTTAATTCGAAAAGTCGAATATTCGAAAAAGTGCGATATCCGACTATAGTCGAAAAGTCGAATATTCGAAAAAGTGCGATATCCGACTATAGTCGAAAAGTCTAATATTCGAAAAAGTTTAATATCCGACTATAGTCGAAAAGCCGAATATTTGAAAAAGTGCGATATCCGACTATAGTCGAAAAGTCTGCGATATCCGACTATAGTCGAAAAGTCGAATATCCGAAAAAGGGCGTCATCCGACTACAGTCGAAAAGTCGAATATTCGAAAAATGTGCGATATCCGACTACTGTCGAAAAGTCGAATAATCGAAAAAGTGTAATATCCGACTATAGTCGAAAAGTCAAATATTCGAAAAAGTGCGATAACCGACTATAGTCTAAAAGTCGGATATTCGAAGCAAATTTCATTTGGAACAAGTATAGTGGCCATCGTGTATCAACACCCCTGAGGAGGCGGGAGAAACGGGGGAGGAGCGAGGCTTCTGATTGGACGCAACACGGGGCTGGCCTGCGTCCAATCAGTTACCTCGCTCCTCCCCCCGTTTCTCCCGCCTCCTCGGGGGTGTTGATACACGATGGCCACCACCCCACCGCTGCCACTCACATACCCACTACGTCACTCCGCTATCCAACGGTGACGTATCGATCGCTTACGGGGTTGCCTATGCATACCGGGGTCAGCCGAGAACGCATCGATTGCTGTAGTAGAGAGGCAGTGGAGAGGACCTGAGTTTGTGCACCCCTGTAAAAACAGAGTATAATATGGTGCTGCGAGCCATACTCAATCAAAAATATTTTCAGTGAGTTATCAACTATTTTTTCTTCAGAGAACAAAAAAAAAACCAAAAGCTAATTTTGAAACAATAGCCGATATTTTTCAAAGTTACTATCGTTGATTTTTAAATTTCTCCTATTACGTAACTGTGACGGTTAGTGCCTTATAGACAGCATGCACTCTCGCTAAAGTTGTGGAGACAACGACGTTAATGGGACCTTACGCCCCCCCCCCCTCTAACGCCACCACCAGATCGCTCACGACGTTGGAAGCGCTAAAAACGAATGAAAATTATCGTATTTGAGCAATAATGAGTCACCAAAACAAGCAGTCACCGCCCACTCCTTTTACAGTCGCCGCACCTCAGTACAAACAATCAAGTTTACTGCTTAAATGCGGTAATTTCGGCTCCTTTTTGACGCTATAAGCGTTCTAGTTCGGGCCGTACAAGTCTGTCTGCCTCGCTATTTTAACCGTTTTGGCGTTAGCTTTGCTTTCTCAACCAAGCGTGTATGCTGCGGTGTAACTTGTCCTCTTCCTTTTCAGTACAACATGTATTTGTTATCCCTTGATTTATGAAGTTTTTTCGTTTTTTTTTCGACAACCACCCGTACTATCAGCTCCAATCATTCGATTAATATCATAAAATCGAGGCCATTTTTGAGCTTGTATGCCGCATTCGAAGTGTTTGCATGAAGAAACCGCAGAAATTGAAATTTTGAAAGAAAGGCGAAATTAATCCTCATGAAGAATCTCCGCAATTCTGTTTTGGTGCTACTATCTAATCTTGGAAGGGATCAAATGCTCAATCAACTATAGCTGATCCGGTGCTTCAACAGGAGACAGATATAAACGATTCTATTTCAAAATATATTAGGCGCTTGGACCATACAATAAATTTAAGCGTGAAATTTGAAAGTGATCGTGTTTAACGGCAGACGACAGAGAACATAAGGTATTTTGAAAATGCGTTTTCGAATTCCATTTTATATTTTTCCGAACAACAAATTCTTTATTGTAAACTAGAAGGAAATCAAAAACGCAACGAGGTTACATTATGTTAAAACCTTCACGGAACGTATCTTGAAACAAGGTTTATTTCGAAACTCGAAGAGAGCAGTTGATTCGTCCTGCCCCGCAGATCTCAAAAATAAGTTCGAACCGAAATAACGCCTGGTCAAGGTCTATGAATAAATACATTACAGAGCAGTGCACCACCAACACCTGCCATAACAGCTGAAGACGTTGTGCCAGCTTCTCAAACTCTGTTTCAAGTTTCTGAACAGCACTTTACGGAAGCATTCAATGCGAGCCGTCGAAGGAGGTGATTATATGTTTTTTTCGCCTCGTTATCCGCAGATTGTGTGCGGACAAAGAAGGCCATTTTACCTTTCTGAGCATTTTAGCCCGCCAATCTCGATTGGATTTGCCCGAAACGACTGTACGAATTCCTCAGAGGATGGTGCGTTTGCCTACTAACTTTTGAAGCGTGAGCTCTAAGCTTCAGATTTCGCGATTTGTTTTCGGACTGGCTTGAGCTCTTTTTTTCTGGCTTCGCCTGATTCTCAATCGTAGTGATTGAATTTTTCTTACTGTGAGTGCAGGTTTCATTGCTATTCACAGTGAAAGTGATCTACTTTGCATCATTTATGTGCGAAATATATACAAAACAGCCCATGGTTTGAAAAAAAGTCCAGAGCTGCACAATTTATGTACAGTCGGTACGGATCGCACTAACATGCGCTTTGCGTTCCCTGCACATCTAGTTTGCGCCAACTCACAATTTGGAACTCAACTTACCAGTGCTATTCGTGCCGCCTGTACATCTTTACCTCAAGAAATATTTTGTATTGACCGTTATGACTTGATCTATGATCGGGCTAGATGTTCCTTAAATGTATGATGAAAAAATCTCCGTTCCAAATTCATTTCAGTGTTGAACGATGGCGCTTCTTCTACTGGACTCCACGAAGCCGAACGAAAAGATGTG
Organism: Aplectana chamaeleonis; assembly: GCA_029168955.1. Lineage (NCBI taxonomy): Eukaryota > Metazoa > Nematoda > Chromadorea > Rhabditida > Cosmocercidae > Aplectana > Aplectana chamaeleonis. The sequence continues at coordinate 813,221 of JAPDOI010000290.1, forward strand.
GATGACAGGCCTGCGGTTAGTGAAGAATGACTTGTGGTTGTTGCACAGATTCGTTCCCTCTCTCAAAAAAGTAATTCATTTAGCTAGTGACTTACTTGACTTAATCGGTTGGCTTTCGCCTGACGCGGTCATTCCGCATCTTCAACGAGGTGTGCCGTCCTAGTAGTCAGCCGTGTCCATTTTTCACGGTCTTCAGCCACAATTTGAACACATTCCATCCAGCTGTCACTATTCCATTTCCTGCGAAACGAAACATCGCGCCTGAACTGTCTTTCGATGCCGAGTGACTTTAAATCCTCTTTAACCACATCCGTCCAGAACTTTCGCCTACGCCCAGGTGGCCGTTTCCAGACAGGATTTGGAAGCATTTTCAAAGCGTGTTGTACGAGACGATCCGGCGTTCTTCCTAGTATATGCCCGAGCAGTCGAAGTCGACTTTCCATTGCTGCTTGAGATGGCGTTAGGAGATGCTGGCACCTCCCTCGTGTCAAGCGTTGATGTACTGCGTCGATTTCCTTGTAAAGGTCTTCGTTATGGCATACACGCGGCCAGAAATATCCAAGCAAACGCCTAAAACCTTCCTCTCCGTGCAATCCAACCTTTCCATCTGCGTTTTCGGTGCTGCCCACGTCTCCGATCCGTACATCATGATAGGGCGAATAGCGGATAGGTAGACGCGCAACTTGACTTCCTTCGCGATGGTGGTAGACCACAAACACTTGGTTAGAGAATTGAATGCAGACGTAGCTTTCGCACATCGTTGTCGAATATCCGCCGCATAACTACCATCGTTCTTCAGCAAACAGCCCAAATAACAGAAATCGTCCACCAGTTCGATACGTTGTCCGTCCACACAAACTCCAGTTAAAGGCCTCTGAGAGACCCACATCTGCTTGCATTTGTCGGGACGAAGACGAAGTCCATAGGCTGCGGCATACTTCGAAACGAGGTTCACAATCCTTTGCAGTTTTGCGTTGTTTTCAGCGAATAACACAATGTCGTCGGCGTACTCCAGGTCGACAAGGAGCGTCCTGATGGTGTTAGGATCACATCCGCAGGAAACTGTTCTGCAACTCTACGCATGATGTCATCAACGGCGAAGTTGAAAAGAAAGGTCCTGCAACGGCTCCTTGCCTTACTCCTGTTTTCACCTCGAAAGCTGACGTAAATCCGACAGGTGTACGAACTGCTGCTGTTGTTCCTTTGTTCATGTCCTCGATTAACCGAACATACTTTTCCGGGACTCCATCTGCTCGCAGAGCATTGAGCAATCGATCACGATGAGGAGAGTCGAACGCGGCTTCAAAGTCCAAAAAAGCAAGCTGTAATGGCTTCGAATACCGCTGCCATGATTCAATTGCTCTTCTCACGACGAACACTTGGTCGATGGTCGATCTTCCAGGTCGAAAACCGGCTTGCTCATCTCTGGTCGTTCCTTCACGATGTTTGATAAGTCGCTCGAGAATGATACGTTCTAAAACCTTGTACATGACACGAAGTAGAGAGATTCCTCTGTAGTTCTTAGGATCCGTGACGGATAGCTTCTTGTGAAGAGGTACGATGATCGCATGTCTCCACGAATCGGGTATCCTTTCGCTCATCCATATGGCACGGATGGTGTTGGTCATTTCACGAATCCCAGACGGAGGAAGAGCTTTCAGCATTTCAGCAGTGATGTATACAAGGGGGGTGTGTATACAAGTCTGTTGGTACCTGCTCGTTGGTGCCCCTGCTTCTACTGAACCCAGCAGACGTTCGAGTGTACACAGGGAACGTTCGAGCGATATAGCGTGCACAACTATATCGCGAAAGTATCCCGCATATTGCATAAAGGTGTCGCCGTCCGGAACACTAAGGCCTCTGGTCCATAACACCTTAGGATCCGTACCTAGGGAGTCATGGAGTCTTTGGCCACAAGCCACAATTTCGCCACCCTGAACTGTCGATCGCTGTCGAGTGATATCCAAAAAACTGCGCTATACAGACTTCTGAGCTATTTCCATGCACCGTTTGCTGCTTTGCAGGAAACCCGCCTCAAGGATAGACCCGTCATCAGCGTCGGAGAGTACACCATCTACTGCGGTAACGCTGACGATAGGAGAGTGGGAGGCTGTGCAATAGCTGTAAGGAAGGATTTCAATGGTATGGTCAAGGAGTTTGGCTCAACGTCGTGCCGGAATGCATTCGTACGACTGCGGGATCACAGAGGATTCAATCTGTGGATAGTGAGTGCTCATGCACCCACTGAAACCGCCGAAGACAATTCGAAGGATGCGTTTTATGAGGAACTCAATACGCTGCTGGCCAGGATACCTTGTCAACATGCTGTTGTCGTGGGGATTGACGCAAATGCGAAGATGGGACTTGATCAGGAATCCGAAGTACTCGGTAAATGGTTCTACCCAGTGGAGCAAACATCGGACAATGGCTACCGCCTTGTCGACTTTTGTGAACGCAGTGGTCTGATTATTGCATCGACATTCAAGAGGAATCATCGCCGCCATCAGCTTACGTGGCAGGGACCAACCCGGCTATCTCCAGAAGAGCAGCGGAAGCGGAAGATGACAACTTTGAAACTACAGCTTGACTATGTCCTGACGAGGAATATTCCAGTATCGGACATTCGAAGATCTAGAGCTGTGTGGGATGTCGCATTCGATTCGGATCACCGTCCTGTTCTGTTGAACTTCACTGCGAGGATTCATAAGAGGAAGCGAGGGGCTCAGCCTCTCCAGAGGATTGACATGACAAGTCTCAGAGATGAAGAGTGCAAAAGGAATTTTCGACAACGCGTTTCTATTCACATCGGAGTACGGACTAAGAAGAAACTTTGCGACGCGGATTCTTTTGTCAAGTGCATCCAGGACGCTTCGAAAGAGGCACTCCCGGTTGTACAGCCTAAGAAGAAGTTCGCCTACGTCTCAGAAGAAACAACATCTACCTACAACATAGTATGTTCTCTCCGAACTGCAGGAAACTTCGTGGAGGAGAAGCGTTTGAGGAGGAAGTTGCGTCGGCAGCTTCAAAGTGACCGCGAACGAGAGTGGACGTGTAGAGCTAAGGAGTTCGAGAAGGCTTGGGAGGAGAAGAATCCGAAGAAAGCCTACACGTTGCTGCGACAGTATAGCGGGAAGATGAAGAGATGCTCTCCTGTCTTGAACACTACCAATGGAGTTGCAGTTGGTGATGCGACGCTGCCAATATGGAAGGATTACTTTAGTTCACTACTGAATCGTCCAGCGCCATCAGTACCTGAGCTCCCGCATGTTCAGAGAGCACATTACGATGTCAGTGAGGAACCGCCGACTGAGTCTGAAGTTTTGGATTGTGTCCGGAAAATGAAGAATGGAAAGGCAGGTGGAGATGACAACATTTAGCTAGTACGTGTATTTACTGTCGGCATAGATCCTAATGATACTTTGCGTACACTATTGAAGGTTGGTGCAAATTCCGTGACACTTTTCATAACATAGGTGTTGCAACACCGAGTTTGCACCAACCTCCAATGGGGAACGCAAAGTCTCACTAGGATTCATGCCGACGGTTTCTGTAGGTGAGGAGACATTTCCGCATTGCTTTCTGAAAATCTTCATAAAAAAAGATCCTATTGAATTTGGTATAAAAAGGGTCAGAAGGTTTTCTGACCTTTTTTCTGAAGTTGTACCAGATTAGTCCAGCCGCTCCGGACTGAAGTGATACTGTAAAATCATATAAGCGGTCTATCTTCATGTGGCCTTTGTTTTTTTACTAGTATTTCCACATATGATTCCCATCAGATCTCTTGGCTGGTCTAGATGGAGGAGATCTAATATCATTCTTTGTTCTAATGTTTCTGACTTGTTTTTTCTGTTTTCTCATTCGGAAATCTCCTTGAAGATTATGATGTTTGATCATCTTTTCTCGGGAACGATTTGGAGAATGCACAGATTACAAATGCGTTTGATAGAAAGAATGCAGCTGCTAGTCTTCGCGTCAATCCACTATCTGTTCATTCATTCTTGATGAAGCAATGGCACAATCGTTGCCTAAATCACTGCTTTTTCAGTTGGCTCCCATCCTAATGATGACGTATTTGAGTAACTGCATGAATAATATCAAATCCACTTTGAATACTAATGGCGTGCCTGTCGGACTCGACGCAAACGGACGAGCAGTGAGATACTTGCATATATTTAAGTGAACTTTTTTTATTTTACCGTCAAACGGGTTTTACTAGGTACCCCAGTTAATACATTTCCTCGAAGGAGATCAAAAAAATCATGGCATTCTGCCACACATCTAGTAATATCTGTGTTTGTTCTAGAGGGAACCAGAACAGCGACGTTAATATGTCATACTACACCTAGCCTCATCCTCCGTAAACGAGCAGTCTGACTTCCTATTCAAGTTCACAATGTCAACTTACCCTTGCAAGCCTTGAGTCCTATCAAAATTATACAAACATGATGTTCAGCTCAGCTTCAAAAAGTACTGACTTTGACTAGTTTCCACTTTTTGTTTTTGAAGAAATCCTCAGCAAAACCCGAGTTCAAATTCAGGGAGTGAGCCAGACCTGTCGAGAAGACATTTATCATCTTTCTGGTTGTGGAAATAACTATGCTAGTTACCTTAGTGAGCATTTTTTTATTCGGCCGATTTGCTATTACTTGACGGCGATTTAAAACAGGCCAATCGAACTAATCCCTTTCTAACATGTAGTTTTGCAAGAAAGTAAATGTTATATTCTATCCTAAATGGATCATCAGTTGCTGTTTTTTTCGGAAATAGCCTTCATGAGAGGTAACGCCTGTTTCTGAGATGGATTACCCCTTGCAATTTTTTGAATCGTTTTTTGATTGTTCAACCTGATGATACGTTTTGTTCGAAGAGGTCACAAGCGATTTGAGAAACATTCCATGGACAGCTGGTTGCCACTCGTTTTATAGCAAAGAACGGAAATTGTATTTCGGAGATAAGGAGATAAGACCTTTCACGACAAATTGTAGTAATATCCATTGCAATTTTTATTACACTTCTACTATTTTGGAGAATGTATTCTGCCAACTGTACTAACAACTTTAGTGGACATAGTAGCCAGTCGCAATTGAATGGCGCAAAAAACGGACCAACTTTCGACGCCCTTCGTTTTTTTTCCAAAGAACCATGATACTTGGCTTTTAGGTAGATTATTCTTCACGTCCCATCGATCCGATCTTCCAACAAGCTAGGGCTAGAATGGAAAATGCCCGTGAGTTTCGGGAGGTCTCACCTCCGAAGCCCGTCTCGCAGCCTTCACGAACTCAAGCTGTTGATGACGGTATGTTAATGAGCAGTTCTACATGAAAGGCAGTGCTCGCGATGAAAAAATTGGTAATTTTCCCATAATGCACAGCGTGGGGCCTTTTCTATGGCAACAGTGAGGAAAAATCTGAAATGCGGACAGTAAAAAGTTGAAAACTTGTTCATCAACCCTATTGAGTCGGCCAGCTCACAAGATTCAAAACTAATCATAGTTTGACGAGTTCAGGATCCTTTGATATGGTGCCAGTAAAAAGCCAGGAGTCATTTTGCCGTCAACTCTGCACGAACATAGGCAACCGTTCGGTTGAATCTGAGAGCAACAACGAATGCTTTGGTGTTGTGGTCTTCGTAAACTCGGGTGCTTGGAAAAATGCGCATTACGCGGAAGAAGGATTTCACCTGCAGCTTGCTCTAACTATTGCTCACCCCAGAGTTTCCACTTCTTGTATGGAATCGGGAATTCTTTTGCACCCATAAAGACTGGGGGATAAATCATCTCAACATTCGGATATCCTCTGCAGGCCGGGCAGCATGGTATCTCTGATATCGTCCAAGACCCCCTTTGAACAGAGTTATGGCTCTTCAAGGATGCCTAGATTTTGAGGGTGAAAAATTGGTGTACGAGTTGTCTCAGGCCTGTAATTCTCTTCATTCGCAATCGTTGCGCGAGAGCGAACCAGGATAAGGAGACAGCCCGGTAGTGGACTGAAGAACGGCGACATGTTGGAATACATCCATTCATCGAGCCGCTATCGAGTTCGAAAATCTGTTAGGGGGTCGGGCCTGTGGTGGTCGCTTAAATCTCGCTTATATGGAGGAATTCAGATCTCGAACTTGGCACGTGTTATGCCGGAGGGGTCTTCTACACAATTTCATGAAAGTCTCAAAATTCATATCTGAGGGTGTACTCCGCCTTTAAAGGATGGCCGTTCAAACTCGATTTTCAGTAGTAAAGCGTGCCCTTAAGCCAATAGGGTTGGAACAAGATAAGAAGTACCTACCCAGTTGAAACCTCTGCTGATAGCAGTTTGTGCTGCTAGAGGGAAAACGTGCTGCAAATGAAGAGAGAAAAAAAACCGATTTCAGTTGAGCAGTACTTGCTCGCTTTCGTAGCTGACAACAAAGATTTAAATTCAAGAAGTTACCCGGGTTGGAACATGTTGTTGTCGATTCGAAACTCTCGGTCGTCTGAGAGTTTGCAGGTATCAATGAAGTGGCTATGAGGTAAAATCCTTGCATTCAATTTAGTCTGAAGAATGCACGGAGCTGCGACGGTAGATCGCCGCGCGTTATCGAAACTTCGTTGGCCGGTGACCGCCAACGCCCCACGGCGCCCCACGGCTAGGTGCAATCATCGCGCCTGGTTCATTCACCAGACTAAATTTAATATGCAAACCATACAATACCCACTCTTCTACAATGCCCGCGCTAAGTTCCGTAAAAACGGGAAGCATCTGGCGAACTTGGCAAAATAGGTTCGATGCATGCGACTTTTCTGAATGAAGACCTCTTTGAATTATAAAAACGCTATTATAATATATTTACAGAACAAACTGCTACCAAGTTATGTAACTTTTGGGGTTAAAATCCCTAAAATCGCTTTGTTTTCCAAAGAATTTGTTTTTGCGATCTTTTTCCAAAAACGTCGCGCACGGAGAAAGCGGCTGAACTTTGAGCAGTATTTATTTGCTTTCGCAGCAAAACTGCTAGTATTCAGGTAGTTCTCGAGCGTGTTTAAAGGCAGTGTTCACGATAAGAATCGTTTTTCTGTTTTTCCGCCTATCTTGAAGACGGTCCGATGCTGATTCCAATGATGTTTTTCAAATCGTACAAGACTGGTGGACGAGTTGTCCGAGGCTTGTAACTTCCGTATTTTGCAGCCGATGTATGCGAGCTGACCTGAGTAAAGAGAGAAGTTGGGAATGAAGACAATAACGGGGCTATTGATCGGAAATTATCGCTCATCTCACAATCTCGAGCATTCATCTGTTCACGTCGGTGGGCGTGGAAAGTGCATCTGGGTGTGACGAGCTGACGGGTTTCCAACTTTGGGGCCGTAGGGAACCGTTCCGAGCGCATTTTCCTTAGTTTTTTCAACGTTAGGGTTGCGCTAGGCCCCGCAGCTGCCGATCTCCACCAAAAAATCAGACATTATTTTTATCGTGGACACTGCCCTTAATGGAGGGTTTCGAAAATCCAACTAGCACCTACTTTATGATTCTCTCACCTGCACCAACAGAAATGAAGAAAGCATACAGATTGCTCCGGACGTTCTTTTCCAAGTTTGCTAGATGCTCCCCCTTTTTACAAAACCTAAAGGCAGTGTTCACGATGATTCTCGTTGTCGAGATGTTGCTTACGGGGCCTCTAGATGGCCCCAGGCAACTGATCAGTGAAAATGAAACAGCGAAAAATTGGCTGGAACGTGCCAAAACCGGCAGAAATGTTTAATTATCACTCCGCCTGGAACAGTTGGGCGAATCTTGAAGGAACAGCTGGGCGATTCTTAGAGGTCTGCTGCGGTGTACTGTAGAAGCGCAGAATGACGATCGGAGCGCGAAAACACAAAATCAATCCACGGCAGATGGCCATCATCATTGCATTGCCGAATTTTCTTTTTTCTTTCTTTAATTCTCGTCATCCTCGCTAATGATTTCCTTCTGTTCCTTGCTAATTCATTGGGAATTTTTCTCGTTTTAGGCTTCATATTTGTTCTAGTTCTATATAGATAAAGTTTTTGTCGTGAAAACAAGTCCGCACAATAAATTTTGTGTGTTGATATACTGTGCTTCTCTGGGCCAAATTCCGGTCCGCAATCGCGTCTCGTCAGAAGTGTTTCCAGTGCCGCAGCTGCCGATCTGTTGACTCCAGGTAGGTCTTGGAAACTGCAAATTAGACAAAATTGGAGAAATCGGTATAAAAAAGCCACATCGAGTTGGCTTTGGCTCTGGAAACTCGACTGAATCGACCGCGTGCGGCCGCAAAGCGTGTCGAGACGCAATTACGGACCGGAGTTTGGCTCAGAGAAGCACAGTATGTTCGGGTAATCTATATAAAAACCTAACACTGCGGAATTTTTCGCCCTTTTTGGTTTCATTTATTATCCTTGTCGTCACACCCTTCCAGTGAGGATAGATTCGATTCACTTCGTAGCGGTGTTCGAGTTTCTTGTGAGCTTCTGCATTTTCGTGCGGGTGGAGTTGAAATGTAGACCAGCTAATAATGGATATGAAGATAATTATACACTGCGTATCATAAAGATAGGACACCCCCTGAATTTGCCGGTCTCGTGTTTGTTGATTAAAGTAGATCTTTTTCGTTGATACTACTGTGATCAGAATGTGAAACAACCCCCGTATACTTCTTTTAGGTTAGATCGAATGTTTGTGCACTTGTCTAGAATAAAATTATGTTTAAAATCGCGTATCAAAAAGATAGGACACCCGAGGGCTAAATCGGATTTCTTGTCCGATAAAATTGTGTGATAACAAATCTAATGGACGATAGACCTTCCTCGCACTCTTACTGCCACAATTACTCGATTCCGTATACTTTCGACCAAATTGATTGGTCTCTGCCTGTCGATCTTGCTCCATTTCTCGGTCATTGCCTGTTGGAACGCAAAAATCGGGAGAAATCGCCGGTCATTGGCTTAGACCCGACAAACTAAAGTATTCCAGAGATTCCTCATTTTGTTGAGATCAGGAGCGTAGACTATCCACTCTGGATGAGATAGTTATTGCCGAGCAAAGAAGCCGACCTCGGACCTGCTCACAAGAACTTTTTGGTTGTCCTGCTAGAAACTGCAAATTTGTCGCCCGAAAACATGGGGAAATGGAAGTAGCTGTCTCTCTTAGGTCGTCTACTACTCGCTGGAGATCATCCGACTGCTTGTGAACGAAAGCTGTGGACGTCCTCGACAGGCAAATGCTCTTACAGATTATGGGAGATCTGCGACCGCAGTTCCGATGGCTGAAGTGGACAGCTACTTCGACTACTTGTGTATAGGCGATGGTTTCTGACGGAAAGGAATCTTTTCTCAATGGGTCTGATGGTCGGAGGTGCTACTAAAGGAATTCGAGAGTGGGTGCTGTCCACTTCAGCCGTCGGAACTGCGGTCGCAGATCTCCCATAATCTGTCAGAGCATTTGCCTGTCGAGGACGTTTACAGCTCTCGTTCGCAAGCAGTCGGATGATCTCCAGCGAGTACTAGATGACGTTAAAGAGACACCTACTTTCATTTCCCCACGTTTTCGGGCGACAAAGTTGCAGTTTCTAGCGGGACAACCAAAAAGTTCTTGTGAGCAGGTCCGAGGTCGGCTTCTTTGCTCGGCAATAACTGTCTTATCCAGAGTGGATAGTCTGCTGTCCTAATCTCAACGAGATGAAGAATCTCTGGGATATTTAAGCTTATCGGGTCTGAGCCAATGGTCGGCGATTTTTCCCGATTTCTGCGCTCCAACAGGCAATGACCGAGAAACGGAGCAAGATCGACTGGCAAAGGCCGATCAATTTGGTCGAAAGTATACGGAATCGAGTATTTGTGACAGTAGAAGTGCAAGGAAGGCCTATCGTCCATTAGATTTGTTATCACACAATTTTATCGGACAAGAAATCCGATTTAGCCCTGGGGTGTCCTATCTTTTTGCTACGCGATTTTAAACATAAATTTATTCTAGACAAGTGCACAAACATTCGATCTAACCCGATAGAGGTATACGGGGGTTGTTTCACATTCTGATCACAGTAGTATCAACGAAAAAAATCTACCTTAATCAACAAACACGAGACCGGCAAATTCAGGGGGTGTCCTATCTTCATGATATGCAGTGTATTAATAGTGGAATTTTCGAGTGTATACATAAAAATCCCTTCATAATAATATTCATAGTGTTTTGTTTTCCTATTGACACAATAACTTGAGCTCTTCTAAAAAATATTAGCATTAAAACACAGTAAATTAGACCCTTCAAGTATACTTGTGATCTTTCCACACATATCGTACTCCATATGGAGAACCTATCGTTCGACCTCAATGGTTGACCCACACCTAGGATGATTGGCGTCAAAATTAATTAAAGGCATATATAAATATGTGGTTGGATCATGCTCCACCCAGATATACATGTTACGCTTACCACTCTTTCCTACCTAAGCTGACTAAATATATTTATTCCGTAAAGTTTATTTTTTTCGCAACAGACCATATTAAAGATGAGCCATTTTCTCAATCCCATAAACATTATAAGATGGTCCTTTCGTCACTACTGACGAGTTCCAGGAAGGACCATACACCTCTGGCTTTTTTTTTTCCGTATAGTGTTTAGGAACGGAACGGAAAATAGGTTATTGCTTTCTGTTTCTTTTCATTTTCATGCGTATCTTCAAGTGAAAAAAAAACGAGTTTTCCCTTTCCGCTTGTCCCTCCAGTTGCAGTTCGGCGTCAAATTTTTGCATGTGATCTAGAAAAAAACCTCTAAACGTTTTTTTTTCAGAATGAGCTGCAATAATTGTATCCACAGCTTTACTGGATCATCAGAGGCTAAAAATTTAGTTGGATGGGCTGAATATGTGGACTATCAATTTGTCTTTGAAGGTTTGTGAATAGTGCGAGAGAAGAGAGTCTTTGCATACCATGTTTTGTTTAAATATTTCTCTTATAAACAATAGTAGGGTCATATACGGCTGGATCCGTTGTAGCTTACGGAGCTTGACATTTTGACTCCTGGCATTGCGCCAGCAGTAGTCGTTGCGGGACCACATCCGCTTGTCGGTGTCCCACTTTTAAGCCTAGCATTACTGTTCTAAACCTGAAAGACGCTCAGGTTTCTTCCCGTAGATTTCCCTGAAATTCGGGGCTCCATAGGGTTCACAATCATTAACAAAGTAGGTAAATGGAAACATATGATCACTTATGTGCGGTGGATAGCTCGTTAATGTATCTCGACCCAATTCTTCGACTATTTCTGAAAATTGGATTTTTAAGACAGTTTTCTAGCTTTATGCGACATCTGTCGAGGATGAATATTGAGCTTTTATTTCAAATAATGAAGTTTGTGAGCTGCAGTCAATCCTGACGAGGGAAGTGTTTAGAATCGTAAACGCATCTGCGAAAACGACCAGTATCGTTAGTGTCTCGTCTGGCTCAATAGTAAAAATGCGCAGTGTCCCGCCCCGAGCTGCAGGTTTGAACAAGGTATGAGCATTTTTTTCAAGCCTCGCGAAAAGGCAAGGGTAACCATCAGGCATTTTTTTGCGAGTTTCAAAAATTTTTCTCGTTTTCAGCCCAAAACTTGTATGCAGGGGGAATCTAGGGTGCGGAACAAGAATCTGGAGTCCATTTCTCGAAGTTTCGAGGTTTACTGTGGGTTACGGTAGGTAACATGTCATTTAGGGGCCGAAAACTCACTTTAGTATTTTGAAAATCGACAAACGGACGTTAAATTCGTATTCTCCACCCCGAATAACCCCGTATACAATTTTTGAGAAAAATCTGAGATTTTGACCAAACTACCGTATACCCACCGTAATCTACCGTAATTTGAAACATATCGATAAACGGACTTCAGATTCGTGTTCAGCCCACTAAATACCCCCCCCCCCTCCCCCAGAGGAACAATTTGAGCAATATCCACCGTAGCACCCCGAAAATCTCGAAAGTGGCGTTTTTCCCTAGAAGATTTCCCCGGTTGGGAAGCTTTGAACGAAATTAGCCGAAAACATTGGAAAATCGACTAATAAACTACAGATTCGTAATCAGCGCCCCAGAAAACACTCCTGGGAGAATTTGAAGTCAAATCGGGAACATTTTTCTTTAACGCTTCCAGAGCACTCTCTCTAATCGGTATAAATATTCGCCCTACCGAAAATCCGTAAAAGTCCAAAAAGCCGTCAGTCTCGACAAAGTATGGAAAGTGCGCCTTCACCCAAATTTTGTCCAGGGGGTAGTTTTGGGCGCTGAACACATTTGTGGGGTCCGTTTCCGAATTCCCGAATGATTAATGCCTTTTTTGGAGGGTACAAAAAGCACAAAAAAACGACTTTTTTAAGCTTGTAACTTCTTGGAACCTGCAGCTCGGGGCTGGATACTGCGCAGTTTTACTATTGAGCCACTAGAGACACTAACGATACTAGTCGTTTTGCCATATGCGTTTACCACTCTAAACACTTCCCTTGTGAGCGAAAATTCAATATTTGCTCTAATCAAAGGGCGAGTTTTGACCTTTGTAACTTTTTTTGAGATGCCATAGATGTCAGTGATGGATCGTATATCGAAGAAAAGCATTTCTGTCCCCTTCTGGAAGAAAATTGATCCAATTATGAGCAGAATCGCACTGCTGAAGGTGTGTCGGTGACACGCGGCTGTGGTCCCGCAACGACTACCGTAGCACACTGCTGGCTCTTCGCCGGGAGCCCAAAGGTCAAGCTCTGTAAGCTACAACGGCTGGATCCATACCCAAAGCTGTCGTCCGCTGCTTTTACTGAGAATAATTGCTTCAGCACGGACCCGTTCTCTTCTTCCTTTTTTAAACCTGAAAATTAAGGCCTGAAAACATTCCTAAAAAGCTGGGTTTTTAACTTGAAGCGAACCTTAGGTACAGGCTGTCAAAACGCGAAGCTCGCATGGTTTCTACGTGGGCTGGTGCGGAGCGGTGCGTAGAGACTGCGAGAGAGCGGAGGACATCCTATAGATTTTAAATGTCGTTGCGCACACCTTTTGGCGTTAGTATGAAGCGAGGTATGCTGGCTTGTCCCCGAGATGCGGACTGCCCGACACAGTTGTGTGGTCCGTTTATTAATCTCTTGGAGTACGTTATGTTACTGTGCTTATCTGGGTCAAATTCCGATCCGCATTTGCGTCTTGACACGCTTTGCGGCCGCGCGCTCTGGAGTCAGAAGAGCTTCCAGCGCCGCAGCCGCCGATCTGCGGACTCTAGGTGGGTTTTGGAAACTGGAAACTAAGAAAAATTGGAGAAAATTGTGTAAAAAAGCCACATCGGGTTGGTTTTGACGCTGGAAACCCGACTGGCTCGAGCGCGTGCGGCCGCAAAGCGTGTCGAGACACAATTGCGGACCGGAATTTAACCCAGATAAGCACAGTATTGTGGGTATACGATAGTTCGGTCAGAGTCTAAGATTCGATTAACATTTCTCTTTGGGGTTATTAGGGGTACCGAACACGATTCAATTAGGCCTACCATAACCTGAGTGACTCTCAGAATAGAGACAAGCGGGCCTCAGGTTCGTGTTCAGCACCGTAAATAACCCCTGAACACCAGTTTTGAGCTTGATCGGTAATATTTTTCTGAACATCCCTAAATTTCCCTAATGCCATCCTGACGAATCATGAGAAGTTCGGTGCTATTGCAGTGGAGGGGGCCACTATGGCGCGATGCACTTGGCCACACCCATTTTACCGTGCCGCGCTGAGTTTGAGCACCTAAGGCATCTTTCATAGTCCTCACCGCAAGCACGGCACGCGCGTGACGCGCGGGAGGGGCGGTGGACTATGAAAGTTCTTACCGCGCGGCACGCGCGGGACGCGCGGTAAGAACTTTCATAGTTCATCAGCACCGCCATAGCGGTGCCGCCCAAACGGCCGTGGCGGTTTTACCGTTTCAATCAATAATTGCTTCTCGATTTGAGTCCACTCCAACATAAATAATTCTGGGATTATCCTGCGCCACCGCATACGCAAATGCAAGCCAGAATTTTCTGTACAAGTCCCAGTTGAGGCCCGACTTTTACCCGCACCGCCACGGCGGTACCGCTGGAGATTTCATAGTGGCTTTCCGCTCGTCCCGCGCGTGCCGCGCGGTGAAAAGTTTCATAGTCCACCGCTCGTCCCGCGCGTCACGCGCGTGCCGCGCCTTCGGTGAGGACTATGAAAGATGCCTAACCGGGGTTTTCCTCTCCTGCCAAAATCAGGAGAGGCATAAAAAATGGGCGTGCCTAATTGCGATACAACAGTGCTCCCCCGCTGCGATAGCACCAATAGTTCCTCTTTCACAATCCCCGGGAGCATCTATAGACGACAATTTCGAAAATCTCAGGCGAAAGTTTCGGATCTCGCCCGCTGTTTTTGAGGAAGAACTGACTGAGTGAGTGCTGGACCCGGAGTTAGGCGCTAGTCATACTACTCAACACCGGCGTGGCATGCGCGGGCGTGGCGCTAGAGTATGAATACTTCTCGTACGGGTGACGCACGTGCTGCGCTTGCGGAGACTATGAATACACCAGCGGCGACGCCAAAACGGAGCGGAAAAAGTGGGCCTAACTTTTCCAAACAAGCTAATTCTGTACACACGTTCAAAACCACGTTAGCGAGGAATTGTAATGGAATTAATTATCATGAATCGGAATGAAATCGATGATGATCTGATAGTGAAAATGGCTAAAAAGCCCGCCGCCATGGCGGAGTGGGCGTCACGCGCGTACCGCGCTGGCGTTGAGGAGTGTGAATAGCGCCTTACTCCAAAGGTTAAGTATGCCTAGGTTGACCGAAGCTGCGATTGTCAGCTAGCTGGACTGCTTATGGCATCTAGGCCAGAATTCATCAAATGCTGGCCATGGTTAGCGTTCCCTCCTATGGTAGGGAACATTGGGTGCGAATCGATTGGCCCAGTTCATGGTCAAGACGTGGTTGTCGTTTGGTGATTTCCACCCCTTTTGTCCGACTTTCCGACACCGTTTGAATGTTGGCAGGTGGCTTGCTGTGATTCAAAACATCCCTTCTTTGTCACAAGGTAGCCGAGTTGAAGGCAGAACTCAGATGTCAGGTAGGACTCGAACCTGCATTACGCGCTTTCCGGGCGAGAGTGTTACCATTACACCACCGACCCCCCGCTCTGCATCTCTCAGCTATTCACACATGAACTGTGTAGGCCCAACAGCAATCACTCGCTAACGATTTTGTGTTCAACTCGGCTACCTTGTGACATCTTTTGATCATATACCATGCCGTAATAAGGGATCGAAACATTCCAAAAACATCAAAATCACATACCCACTTTGTTCAATGTTAACAAGGGGAGTGTGAAGCGCGCCATTTTTCCAGACCTCGGCGAAGTTATGATCACTTCCCCGGTTAAAAAAACTCCGGAAAATTGTACCTCGCTACTCCTATTCCACATCTTAGCCTGAACTCTTTTAGATACTTCTCCAGATGCTCACCTTATCCAAATCTGCGACCCCCCCCGAAACCAAGTTGTTTCGCGACGCAATCGCTGTAGACCCTGCAGTCAACTCTAGCCTCGAGTGCTGTGGAGAGAAGGTTTCATGACGTGACATACCTACCGTCAAGCCTACGATGACTAAATCGGGCGGTGATAAAATGAAGTGGGCGCGGCGCAACCGCGTCATATCCGCCACTGACATTGAGTTGATTCTGCTAATCTCCTGCCCATATTCTCACATATTTCGATTCTTCGTCCTCAAATTCACGGGAATACGGGCAGTAGGTTGGCGATATCACTTAAATAACAAAGGCGGTGCAAATGATACACGTGGCCGCTTAGCGCCCGCTTCAACTCAGCGCCGCCCGTCGTTGACGGCATCTTTCGCCGTCGCGGCTATGAGCGGTACAGGAACGCGATGGCTACATTTCTCAGTAGGTGCGATTCGATCGCCTTAGCGTAAAAATCCGGGCCGCGATTGCAGACGAGCGCTGCTGCGGCACGGAATGCGATGATAATCTTGTCGAGACCTCATGGTCTCAGCGCAACTAGTCGTGGTTTCAACACGATGTTTAAATTGCTGTTTGTCAGAGGAGCGGTAGTCTGCAGCTGTGGGATCTAACATTTGTTCCGATAAGGAATCTACACAGACCATGTGTACAGTTGAGCTCGGCTCATGAGGGTGAAAATATCAGTTCACGAATATTTTTGCCCACCGGCGGGGTACATCAACATGCGTGTATTTTTTCGTCGTATTCATGCAATGAGTTTTTTTTTCAGAGTCCCCATTTGCTGTGTTCCATCATGTCTAGAAGAGAAGAAGGAGATTATGTTGACGACATAGGACACTTGTGATGACGAACTGCATAGCTCAATGAGAAGCTCTGTGGTGCTCAAAGCAGGGTTCGCGATTGAACCATTTTTCTTTCGGCTAGATACCTTGGGTGGTTTTCATGAGAAGTATTGTATAGAAATAGCAGTGCTAGACGCAAAATGTCTGTCTTACCGAAATCACCGATAAACTGGAGAGGATAGCCGAGGCATGAAAAGGTCCCGTGTGTTTCCGATTGAAGCACAAAATGGTTTCTATTGCAAACCCTGGCTTCATCTTTGAACGAAGTGATTTACATAATTCATGCTTTGTTCAAATAAATGTGTGATAATAGTGTAATTTCAAGCAGTTATACTTTGTTGGGTCAAAAATCCGGAGGAAAAAATAAGGTAAAAAAATAACGGAGGAAAGACCCATAACGCATATCAATCGGCGGCACGAGACTTCAAACAGAGGATGAGAATTTTGATTTGTTTATTAACTTGTTCATGTAATGGTCACTACGTACAATGATCACTCATAAAAAGTTAAAGTCACCGAAACTTGGAAGAAGATAGGACAATCAAACGGAGCTCAAACTAACTTACCTCCCATACTTGTGTAAGCAAATAGGTGGTCCGAAGTTACATTTGGAGAAAAAATTTAAATCTTTATTCAAATCGAAATATTAACGAAATCAAAGCCGTTTCGCACTTTACCCCCTAGACGGCAAAGAGTAATGGATAAATGCTTCTCACCGTGCTCATCAGTAGGGAGGGAGAAGCGATTGTCAAAAGTACTTATTTTGTACCCGTCCTCTCCACGACAGCATCTGCACCGCGAATATTCTTAGAGCAACAAGTACATATTACACGAACATACTGTCAATTGTGCAAAGGTTACTCAAACTCTTTTTTTTAAGGAAAAAATTAACCGGGTTCATAGCATGTGCGTGCGTGCGTATGCCGTAAACCTTCACCTCCCCCCTCCGCAATAGAGGGTGAAAGGCATGCAAATCAGGGATGAGCGGAAATTTTTCTCTGAATTGCGGAAATCGGAAATCGGAACAACCTCAAGTTCGGAAATCGGAAATCGGAAATGGTCAGCGAAACTCTTAACCCTTCCTTGGTGATTGTTCCTGCCAAAAGACTTGGACTTATCCTACTTAAAGGCAGGGTTCTCGATGGAATTGGTTGTTGTGTTATCCCCATGGAATGGTAAATCTGGCCATCACAAAAGTGAAAGTGAGCGAAAAATTGGAGAAAAATCGCTCAGGAACAAATTATCGCTGGGTGTCCTTTCGCACCCAATTACCGGGATTTGTGTAATAGCCTGTTTTGTCGACTTTTATTTTGCTTCTAACGTAATTACTGAGCATTTCTGGAGACCACTGACCACTTTAGCAGCAAAATAAAAGGCTTATAAGCAAGCATTCATGAAAAGCTCGTTAATTGGGGGGCCGTCTGACACTGGTAATTAGCCGTTATACCTTGTTTTTGAGCGGTTTTCCCGCGAATTTCCGTGGTTTTTCACTCATTTTTACCCTTGCGATGACTAAATCTACATTCTCATGAAGAGAGCTCAACATTAATTTTTATCGCGAACCCTGCCTTTAATTGAACAATGTGAACACTCACGCGTACTTATAGGCGTGTATCGTGACGCTTTGAATCATAGCAGAATCAGTTAGGTCCCACACAGTTTTCCAGGCAGCTGCAGCACTTCAAGTCGGTCCAACACAGTTTCCCCGGCGATCGGCGCACTCCCAGTAGAGTCCCGCAAACTTTTCTTCCCGACACTTGGCGCACTCCTAGTTGGGTGCAACACACTTTCGCCGGCGCTTGGTGCCCTTCAAGTTGTGTCTAACACAGTCTCCCCGGCGCTCGGTGGCACTCCAAGTTGAGTGCAACACAGTCAGTTCCTCTGGCGCTCGGCGCATTCCCAGTTGGGTCCCGCACACTTTTTAAGCGCTTGGTGCACTCCAAGTGAAGCCCAGCGCACAGTTTTGGCGCTTGACGCACTTCAACTCAGAAAATGCTGAGCAGGTTACCTGAGACTTCAACGAAAGTTGCATGATGGCCTCACGCAACTTGCTTTGAGTTCACAAGTAACTTGAAGCGATGTTACGTGTAGTTTGACGAGATTTTTGATTAAAGTGACGTGCGCTTATAATGAATACACAACATTGCGAGTAACTTGCACTGTTGGTACATGTTACTTGACTCGTACACGCGACGTGGCCGGCACATTGACAAACGACGAGACCAGCACACCGTCACGCGGCGGAAACTGCTCGGCGAGAACGACTGGGCCGACAGCGGTCTATCAGGCGGGTAACTGAATGGACGACGCTGCCCACATCTGAGTACTGCCTCCAGAGTGCATCGTGTACCTCCCTAGGGAACGTCACGCCGCGTAGATAAGTTACATTGGCGACAAAATAATATATTTAAGTTACACACCAGTGCTTTATGTCACGCGTAACTCAACTCGCACCATGGAACACATATGCAATGTTTAAGGTCAAATGTAACTTAAAGTTGTAAAGACAGGTTGCCGACAAAATATACAGAGCCCTTAATTCGCATGTGACTCTGTCAGAAATTCCTTACATGTGGAGTCCCGCACCCTTCTCTCGGCAAACTCACAGCGGGCCTTAAATCTCACATGCAACCGTTCATGAAACCCTTCAGCGAGCTTCAATTTAGGATACTGATTATATCGTGTTATTAGTACACACCATCCCACCATAATAACGACAAACCAAATCGCCTAATTTCTGAAAAAAACGACCGAATTTCCGTTCATTCTCACAAACACGCACAGACATACACGCAGAGTTAGGCAAATATATGTAGATAGTAGGATAGTTATTGAATAATTTTCCTGTAAATGCACTCAACTCTAGCTTTCTAAAATGTGAAGACGGACCTCGAATTCGAATTCAGCGCCCCAGATCTCCTTGAGAATTTGGCAAGGAAAAGGGTTCAAAAATCTAAACTCCGATATTTCCGATTTTTTCCGCATTTTTAGGCTTTTTTTCGGAAATCGGAATTCCGCTCATCCCTGTTGCAAAGGTTAGTGCTGTTGCACAACACATTCGGGAATTTGATACGTCAGTCAAGAGCATTCCATGCTTCTGTTACAAATGTCAAAGTTCCAATGCGGGTCTGCGTGTTCCTAATCCTTCATATTACTATTGATGAGATAGTCGGCCACACGCAGCAAGGTGGCGCTTGGAAGCGTGGGCCCCAAGCTGTGCAAGGACACAGCCCCGCTGGACCTTGACTCTGAAATCCGCGCTGAATTAATTCTCCGCCAACGCGTAGCTACATGCCTCACACGCAAACCAGAGATGCCCAGGGCTTCGGAGGCATCTTGTCTAATTTTGACATGAGGATTTACGTAAATTACGGAAATTTGGCCTCAGTTGGTGAAGTTTTTGCTACAGCGCCCGCATGTTCTACGCTTATTCTCGTTGCAGCACTCGGTCGATCGACCCACCCAGTCTTGATCCGTACTAGAAAGACGATCCCCTCTGAGATCGAGCGCATCGCCGGTTCTTCTCCACGGCCTGCAGCATACCAGCGGCTAAAATTATCCCTAGCAAGGTCTTCCAGAGAGCGACTCGGGGTCACCCTCCACGACCACTCACAGAGTATCAAGTTATCCGTGGATTGACTGGGCCAACACTGTTCGTACAGCATCCCTGCGCTCCGCGTAGCCAGCGCGGGTTTAAGATTGCATTTCAATACAGGCTGTCGCTAAACCCGTAGATTCTCGCGACAAAATCATAGCGAGAATATACGGGTTAAGCATGAAAGTGTGGAGAGAAGGAGACGCAGCATGCGCGCGCCGACGCGCGCGATAAACGGAAATAAATTTCACTCGGAAACACAGGATACTTCCAGACTGTTCTCCCCCCCCCTCCCTCCCCAGGGTCAAGCAGAGTTGCTAAATTTCGCAACGGGAGGTGAAGGGGGTCAAAAAAAATTTCTTCCGATATTGTAGGATATCGGATCGAAAAATTCCGGTCCGAAAGTCGAAATTTGGTAAAATTATCGGAAAGTCTCGTTATTTTTCCTCACTAAAGGGAAAGATCATAGCATTGCTGACGTTCTAGACGCTTGAGTTCGACTTCTGAACGAGTTTTCGTATGACAGTTTTGGTAATTAAATGTAAATTGCCCAGAAATCGCGCCTCGGAGGTAGAGAGGGGATTGCAAAAATTCAGAATTCTGGGGAAAAATTGATGGTGAGGGGTTTCGCTCCGATTTTGAGAAATTGTGCAACGCCCCGCTTGACCCCGCCGCTCCCCTCGGGCTTGGCTGCTAGTGCGCCCTCTGCCAGGTTCAGGGTGACTGGACATCCGAGAATATTGAAATTTCCATTAGTTCAAAAAATTGAGGTTTATATTTAAGCAAAGTCACGGTCCGCAGATGCCGCACGTAGCTCCAAGATAGACATGCTTGAACCAAGGAGTCCGTCGCGATTAATCTTTGTCCCAACATAGTTACCTACGAGGTGTGTGCCGCAAGAGCGGTTGTCTGCGACTGCAAACCGAAATTTTACTTTCATATGGACAGTAAAAAGAATAGGAAAAAACTCGTATGGCTACTAAGCGTACGTGTGCGCAGGGTAGATGAGAGACAGCGAAACAACGGAGGGAAGACGAAGTGAGCAGAATCGCGCGCACACGCTTGCGCGATGAGTGATTAAAATTTCTTTCTTCTTACAGAGGCTGACTCAAAGACATCGTCCACGATTAATTTCGTTTTCGAGTTTTCCATATTTAATGAGAGCTCTAAAACCCAATATAATAGCTACATTGAAAAAACGGCGAAAAAAATCACTAAAAGCCTCTTTTTCAGCCCGAAAATATCTTAATTGACTTTTGATAAAGGAAGAGTCGATCGTTAGAGCTCGCTGTGTTGACCCATGATCTCACGATCAAATGAAGTTCATTTTTCTTTCAATTGATTTGTGGAGAAGGAAAGGTTATTCGATGTGTGTAGTAAAGTCATTCTTCACGTAATCGTATAATATATTCCATCAATTTTCCCTAATTTGTACCATATCAATTGCTGATCGTTTACTTATATGATTGCTGACAGCAAATTGTGCCAGATGACTGACGGAGGGTCGGCCTCTTTTGACGGAATTTGAGACGTTCAACCTCATTTATCTTCACAGTAAAGTGTTTTTAACTGAACAAACCCTCCCTACGTTCTTAGGTGGGCCCAGAAAATCATTTGAACCGAAAAAGCGATGAGTGGTTTTCAGGGTGTACGATGCCTTTAACCTTGTCTTCTCCAGATTCGTCTCACCAAATGTATTTTTGTCACTTTCTGCATCTCATTGTGCGTAAATAGTTGGATTTTTCGGTCCGGAGCGTCTGCGGCTCCCTCACGCCCAGAGATAAGTGGTCCGTTGTGTACGACTTCAGCGAAACCACGATACCCTCCCCTTGAGAAAAACCTCTCGGAAACTTCAACGATAGTCTACCCAAATTTTTCGATGTGAACCGGAACTCTTATGATCCTCACACAAATTTTTCATTTTCAGGCAAACATTTCCACGACCCCCCCCCACCCGCCATTGAAAAATTCCACAACCGCGCTTGACCACTCTCGTATACTGGGTCAGGTGGGCCGTTGTGTAAGTCCGCAACGGAGCTACGACTCCCTTCACTTTATGAGTAAAATTTTACAAACTTCCACGATCTCATTCTGAGTTTGGGCGGTCCCTAGTAAGTCGCCGCGATTACTGTAATGTAGAAAAGAGTGCCGATAGAAAATAAGCTCGTAGTCAATTTTCAAATGCGGATTCCAGAGCTGACTTCAGTGATGTATGTCACAAAAGCTTACCTTTGGAAGCCGAAAAAGTGGTTGAGGGTGTAGCTTGAGAGGGGATCGAGTACTCGAATGGTAGAGGTTTAAAGAACTTGCAGTTCCCACCGAACTGTGGCCAATGCTGGGTCTGCCACTGGCAAGCACTTCATCAACGTATTCCACCGCCCGCGTTAACAATGTCACTCCACCGCGAAGATCCCTTAGCGCAGTTCTAACCGACGCTCGAAGCCAAACAGCGGCAAATGCGTTGCGGCCAAACGCAAACAACCAGCAAAGTTTTGTGTGCCCTGTTCGTTGAGCAAATGGCCACTGAACATATAAAACAAAGCATGAACAAAAAAAACATACGTTTTCTGACGAGGCTTCGAAAATTTTCATTCCAAATGGAGATGCTAACGCCGAGCTCTTTTCCACACCGCAAGGGTAGGCTTCAAATCTAGCACCACCTACAAATTGAGGCATATTTCCGCTACTCTTGCTGAAAGGAAACTCTGGTCCGCAGTTGCCGCACGCAACTCCAATAGGGTTAATGGCGGGACCCAGCTCAGCTCTCGTATGGTTAACCGTTGTCCCAGCACGAATACCTCTGAAATGCGTGCTGCAACCAGGGCCAAGCGGAGTGTTGAGCAATTTTTCGAAATCGGAGGCGACACCAACCCGCGGCGCAATTTCTGATCAGTTTATATTTAAAGGCAGTGTTCACGATAAGAATCGTTTTTCTGCTTTTCCACCTATCTTGAAGACGGTCCCATGCTGATTCCAATGATGTTTTTGGAATCGTACAAGACCTTCTGGGAACGGCGTTTTGGTCCCAGAAAGATAGAGCTAAGGAGACATGGTGGACGAGTTGTCCGAGGCTTGTAACTTCCGTCTTATGCAGCCGATGTATGCGAGCTGACCTGAGTAAAGAGAGACGTTGAGAATTAAGGGAAGAACGGGGCTTTTGATCGGAAACCATCGCTCATCTCACAATCTCGAGCACTCATTTGTTCACGTCGGTGGGCGTGGAAAGTGCATCTGGGTGTGACGAGCTGACGGGTATCCAACTTTGGGGCCGTAGGGGACCGTTCCAAGCTCAATTTTCTAAGTTTTTTCAACGTTAGGTTTGCGCTAGGCCCCGCAGCTGCCGATCTCCACCAAAAAATCAGACATGGTTTTTATCGTAGACACTGCCTTTAATTACTGTCTAGGGGGTGTGTATACAAGTCTGTTGGTACCTGCTCGTTGATGCCACTGCTTCTACTGAACCCAGCAGACGTTTGAGTATACACACGTTCGAGCGATATAGCGTTCACAACTATATCGCGAAAGTATCCCATACATTGCATGAAGGTGTCGCCGTCCGGCCCACTAAAGCCTCTGGTCCATAACAATTTAGGATCCGTCCCTAAGGAGTTCATGGAGTGTTTGGCCACAAGCCACAATTTCGCCACCCTGAACTGTCGATCGCTGTCGACTGCGGTAACGCTGACAATAGGAGAATGGCAGGCTGTGCAATAGCTGTAAGGAAGGATTTTAATGGTATGGTCAAGGAGTTTGGCTCAACGTCGTGCCGGAATGCATTCGTACGACTGCGGGATAACAGAGGATTCAATCTGGGGATAGTGAGTGCTCATGCGCCCACTGAGACCGCCGAGGACAATTCGAAGGATGCGGTTTATGAGGAACTCAATACGTCGCTGGCCAGGATACCTTGTTAACATGCTGTTGTCGTGGGGATTGACGCAAATGCGAAGATGGGACTTGATCAGGAATCCGAAGTACTCGGTAAATTTTTCTACCCAGTGGAGCAAACATCGGACAATGGCTACCGCCTTGTCGACTTTTCAGCGACATTAAAGAGGAATCATCGCCGCCATCAGCTTACGTGGCAGGGACCAGTCCAGCTATCTCCAGAAGAGTAGTGGAAGCGGAAAATGACAACTTTGAAACTACAGCTCGACCATGTTCTGACGAGGAATATTCCAGTATCGGACATTCGAAGATCTAGAGCTGTGTGGGATGTCGCTTCCGATTCGGATCACCGTCCTGTTCTGTTGAACTTCACTGAGAGGATCCATAAGAGGAAGCAAAGGACTCAGCCTCTCCAGAGGATTGACATGACAAGTCTCAGAGATGAAGAAGGCAGAAGGAATTTTCGACAACGCGTTTCTATTCACATCGGAGTACGGACCAAGAAAAAACTTTGCGACGCGGATTTTTTTTGTCAAGTCCATCCAGGACGCTTCGAAAGAGGCTCTCCCGGTTGTACAGCCTAAGAAGAAGTTCGCCTACGTCTCAGAGGAAACGACGTCTACTTACTACAAGGTATGTGCTCTCCGAATCGCAGGAAATTTCGTGGAGGAGAAGCGTCTGAGGAGGAAGTTGCGTCGGCAGCTTCAAAGTGACCGCGAACGAGAGTGGACGTAAAGAACTATGGAGTTCGAGAAGGCTTGGGAGGAGAAGAATCCGAGGAAAGCCTACACGTTGCTGCGACAGTATAGCGGGAAGATGAAGAGATGTTCTCCTGTCTTGAACACTACCAATGAAGTTGCAGTTGGTGATGCGGCGCTGCCAATATTGAAGGATTACTCCAGTTCATTACTGAATCGTCCAGCGCCATCAGTACCTGAGCTCCCGCATGTTCAGAGAGCACATTACGATGTCAGTGAGGAACCGCCGACTGAGTCTGAAGTTTTGGATTGTGTCCGGAAACTGAAGAATGGAAAGGCAGGTGGAGATGTCAACATCACTGCTGAAAGCTCTTCCTCCGCCTAGGATTCGTGAAATGACCAACACCATCCGTGCCATATGTATGAGCGCAAGGATACCCGATTTGTGGAGACTTGCGATCATCGTAACTTTTCACAAGAAGCTATCCGTGGCGGATCCTAAGAACTACAGAGGAAGCTTTCTACTTCGTGTCATGTACAAGGTTTTAGAACGTATCATTCTCGAGCGAGTTATCAAACATCGTGAAGGAACGACAAGAGATGAGCAAGCCGGTTTTTGACCTGGAAGATCGACCATCGACCAAGTGTTCGTCGTGAGAAGAGTAATTGAATCGTGGCAGCGGTATTCGAAGCCATTACAGCTTGCTTTTTTGGACTTTGAAGGCGCGTTCGACTCTCTCCATCGTGATCGATTGTTCAACGCTCTGCGGGCAGGTGGAGTCCCGGAAAAGAATGTTTGGTTAATCGAGGACATGAACAAAGGAACAGCAGCAGCAGTTCGTACACCTGTCGGATTTACGTCAGCTTCCGAGGTGAAAACAGGAGTAAGGCAAGGAGCCGTGGCAGGACTTTTTCTTTTCAACTTCGCCGTTGATCACATCATACGTAGAATTGCAGAACAGTTTCCTGCGGATGTGATCCTAACACCATCAGGACTCTCCCTTGTCGACCTGGAGTACGCCGACGACATTGTGTTATTAGCTGAAAACAACGCAAAACTGCAAACGATTGTGAACCTCGTTTCGAAGTATGCAGCAGCCTATAAACTTCGTCTTCGTCCCGACAAATGCAAGCAGAGGTGGGTCTCTCAGAGGCCTTTAACGGAAGTTTGTGTGAACGGACATCGTATCGAACTGGTGGATGATTTCTGTTACTTGGGCTGTTTGCTGAAGAACGATGGTAGTTATGCAGCGGATATTCGACAACGATGTGCGAAAGCTACGTCTGCATTAAATTCTCTAACCAAGTGTTTGTGGTCTACTCCCATCGTGAAGTAAGTCAAGTTGCGCGTCTACCTATCCGCTATTCGCCCTATCGTGATGTACGGATCGGAGACGTGGGCAGCACCGAAGACGCAGATGGAAAGGTTGGATTGCACGGAGAGGAAGCTTTTTAGGCGTTTGCTTGAATATTGCTGGCCGCGTGTATGCCATAACGAGGATCTTTACGAGGAAATTGACGCAGTACATCAACGCTTGACACGAGGGAGGGGTTAGCATCTTCCAACGCCATCTCCAATTGCAATGGAAAGTCGACTTCGGCTGCTCGGGCATATACTAAGGAGAACGCCGGATCGTCTCGTACAACACGCTCTAAGAATGCTTCCAAATTTTGTCTGGAAACGGCCACCTGGGCGTAGGCGAAAGTTCTGGACGGATGTGGTTAAAGAGGATTTGAAGTCACTCGGCATCGAAAGACAGTTCAGGCACGATGTTTCGTTTCGTGGGAAATGGAATAGTGACAGCTGGATGGAATGTGTTCAAATTGTGGATGAAAACCGTGAAAAATGGACACGGCTGACTACTAGGACGGCACACCTCGGTGAAGATGCGGAATGACCGCGTCAGGCGAAAGCCAACCGATAAAGTCAAAGTAAAGTAGGTAAGTCACTAACTGTCTGACGCCGAAAACTCGTTCAGTAGTCGGGCTCAAGCGTCTATAATCTGAGCAAGATTACCCTTTGGTTACCAAAAAATATCGAGAATTTTTCGGATCTCTTCGCCAAACTTTCATTTTTGAATCGAAATGTATGCCATCGATCCCCCCTAACCTTCATTTTCAGGCCAAAGTTTTTGCGATCTCTCACCACCGTTGCGTAATTTCGGAACCCTGCTTGACCCTGGCTGCAATAACGATTGTCAGCAACTGCGTACCGGAATACCATTGCAACAAGAATATTAATTTCACACTGAGATACACTCTTTGACAAATGTTTTTAGAAGGAAAGTGCACACTCCGTGATTGCGACTAGCCGACATTTCTATTCTTCCGGATTAAAGGCACAGTACACCCTCAGATATGAATTCTGAGATTTTCATGTAATTATGTAGAAGACCCCTCCTGTATAACACGTGCCAATTACGAGATCTCAATTCCTCCAAATGAGCGAAATATAAGCGACCACCACAGGCCCGACCCCCTTCGCTCACCACCACAGGCCCGACCCCCTAACAGATTTTCGAGCTCCATAGCGGCTCGATGGATGGATGAATTCCAACAAATCGTCGTTCTTCAGTTCATTGCCGGGCTGTCTCCTCATCCTGGCTCGCTCTCGCGCAACGATTGCGAATGAAGAGAATTACAGGCCTGAGACAACTCGTACACCAAATTTTCACCCTCAAATTTTAGGCATCTTTGAAGAGCTATAACTCTGTTCAAAGGGGGTCTTGGACGATTTCAGAGATAACATTGTGATCAGCGTGTGACTCTTCCCAAGATAAGCATAAAATCTGAAAATTAATTTTTTGGCTGTCCTGTGCCTTTAAGTCACTAACATTATTCGATGATTATTGATTTTTTTCTTTCCGTAGAACGTTACATAAGCAATGGACAGACCAATCTCGAACTGAAGACTAACGGAAGTTCGTTAATTTGAATGAGATCAGAATTAACACCCGGCAACTACTGCTTTTTCCGTAGGAATTCAAAATGTTTTTGGGTTTTTCCTAAATTTTGATTTAGGCTGATGGCGCTAGAATTCACATGCTACACTCCAACCAATACAATCGAATCAAATATCAGGTTAACAGAATATCAACTTGTTGTGGTCACCTCGTTGACCTCAACTTGTTCTGTTCTGGTCACCGCGTTGACCACTGCGATTAGCAAATGCTTTATCGGCAGCCGGGTGTCCATGACCGCCCACGTGTGTTTCTCGTTGTTCTGTCTACCGATCTAGGTGGTCTAGCGGGAAAATAAGCTGTATAAAAGGCGACTAGGTTAACACTAGAGAGGTTAGCTGTGCTCTGGTGTCCTGCTCTGGTGTTCTTCCTAATCTCTACTATTAAATAATTCCTAGTAAAAACGCAGGAAGAGAGAAAATCCCTCGTCTTTCGCTAAGAGAGAAAAACTCGCGTTTTTTGCTGCTGCCGCTGTAGAAAAAGAAAACTCGTTCGTAGTGGGAATGAATTGAGCATGCTGTGGCGGTAATCTCGTCCGCGTCATGATCGATGGCCTGAAAAAGTAATGCTGAAATACTGGTTTATGACCGTTTTCAGTTCTTTTTTTCTACCTGATAGTGTTCTGAGTGACCAGACAGACCGGTTGAAGTGTTAAGCTCAACCACGAAATTTATCGTGGACACTGCCTTTAGATCGGGTGCTGTACTTCGCAATGCAGTGAGAAAAAAAGTTTTCTCGCGTTTCCTTGCCCTTACCTCATGATTCCGTTGACTTTGAGTTTCGCTGATAAAGATGATATTGCTAGATTCGGCTTATCGAAATCTGGAAGACGGCTTCGAAATTTCTTTGGTAGCTCTAACTATACGATAGCTATCGGTATGCTGCAGCTTCAAAAGCACGTTTTGTCCCGTAACCATGCTCAGCCGACTCTTCCATTCTGACGAGTCAAAAAGTGTTCTAGAAAGGGCGGTGTACCGATAGCGAGAGGAAGGGTCCTAGCAGAGTTTCAGTTTTGAAATTACCTGCGAAATCGGAGCGCAGGTCGCTGGGGCGGCATGCATGAACACTGCGAAGAAGGACAGGGAGCCGCTCCGCGTCCTATACGCGCAGCGTCGGGCCACGGGACGGCCACGAAGTGCATGGCGTAAATTGGTGTGTTGTAGACGTAAATGCCTTTCCCACTGCAAACTCCACGCGCCAATTTTCTGTCATCCCAGTCGCGCATGCTTTCAATTATTGAGATGCACGAGATGACAAAAAAATTCCAGAAAACGACTAGTGCGACAAAAAATCTCCTTAGAGGTAGTATCCTGTAGAAAGTGCATTTACGTCTGCGACACACCTTTTTACGCCATGCACTTCGTAGCCGTCCCGTGGCCCGACGCTGCGCGCATAGGACGAGGAGCGACTCCCTGACCTACTTCGCAGCGTTCATGCATGCCGCCCCTGGAATGGTGCGAAAACTGCAGAAGAAATGGTCTTCTTTGAGTTATTTCATCCTGATTGGAGAATCACCCTCAGTATTAGCATAGCAACAGTGTGCTCGTCGTCCGCGTTTTCAGCAATCACATGCGCTTTCTTACCCGCGCGTAGTGGAAATCGTCGCTCAGCAGAGCCGTAAGGCGCTATTCATACTACTCAACGCCAGTGCGGCACGCGCGTGACCCGCGGGCGTGGCGTCGAAGTATGAATGGCTTGACGCCTCGCTCGCACTGCACGAGCCTTACACCCGCTCCGCCAAGGTGGCGACGGCCGTAACAAACTTTTCACCATTTTCATAGTTTCTCCATCTTCAATTTAATTCCGTTCCATAATAATTAATTTCAGGTCTATCTTCTTCCACCATGATAGTGAACGCGTGTACAGATTTTGCATGCTCGGCAACGTTAAAGCTTTCCTAATCCGCTCCGCCATAGAGTCGCCTCCGTAGTACTAATAGTCATCGCAAGCGCGGCGTGCGCGTGAGGCTCGTAGAAAGTTTTCATACTCTAACGCTCCGTCCGCGTTAAGGAGTATGAATAGCGCCTAAGGGGTCGTTTATACTTCCGTCGCCGGTCGTCGCGGCGAAGTGCAATCCTTTAATATCGATTGTGCTTCGCCGCGTGTTCAATAATTCAGAAATGCCTTGTACCGCGCCTCTTGACGGCGGTAGTATGAACGACGCCTAAGTGACGTGAAAGCAGTGATCTCGTCGCGTGGCGGCGAGACTACAACCCACATGCCGTCGGAATATCGACATTTTGTCGGGCTGATCATGCTGTGAATACCGTAGTTCATCACTCGAAGGCCCTTTGTATCTAGAGGAACAGCTCATAGCTTACAGAAGTTCTGAGTGAGGTTCACCTTTTCCAGGTCAGCCTATCTACCCCAAAATTTGAATTCAATTCTAGTCATAACTTTTTTTATCCCGAAAACCGAAATATGACGTAAGTGTGAGGAAGGCTGGGAAATCTCTAGAAAACTTCTTCTGCTGTTTTTCGAGGCTCCTGGGTGGGTGTTGGAATGACAAAAGAGGAAAGGGTTTGATTATGCGATTTTTTTCGCTGTCCTTATTAGAGTGGCATTCTGGTTTGCAGTAGCAGACAACTGCAGTTGCACCACGCGTTTCGAAGGTATTCTTGCTATGGCTATGGGGTTCGGGCGCGATTTATTTTCGTTCCAACACAATCTCAGATGTTCGAGCTGCGTACTGCAACAGCAGTTGTCTGTAACTGCGGACCGGATCTTTTTTTGATACGCTCAATACTTTGTATGAGAAAAATATCCAATTTAATCAAGAAATCTAGGCGTTACATTGTCACTGATGGACAAAAAACCATGATTAGATTCAGCAGTTCGTGAAAGTTTCTCATAATTTGTATTTTAATATGTGTTCCAAACTTCGTCGTCTAACTGACTGCTGACGTGCGTTTATTGGAAGCCGGCTCGGCTTCTAATAGCATCCTCGACCATCATCGCAAGCACTGCTTTCAAAGGCATGTGCTTCCGCATTTAATGAAATTTCCGTTGCAGGTAATAGATTTTCTCCGATAGGAGCTGTTCTGCCCACAGTTCCCTCGACTGCAGTTCGCTCTCACGCGTCTCATCCACTCGGTATCAATCGGGTGGTTCACGATGCGATCCAACCTGAGGAAAGGAACGAAGAAGACGGAGAGGATTCAACATTTTCTGCAGAGAAGCGTATGCGAATCACGCCTGAGACCGAGTTGTAACGAGATCGAGCTATCATTGCAACTTCTGTCGCAGATTTATAACCAAACAGCGAATGATGTGTTCACATGTTTTTGATTGTTTCCAGAGTGGTGTGCTTCTAAAAATAGTGTATCGGTACTGGTTGAGAAACTCCACCATGACGCGGTAAAATAACGCTTTCGCGCCACGACACGCGTCTTGTCCAGTGATAATGGGACAAGAAGTATGAAAATAGGGAGGAAAGTTTTGAGGTGGCAGCTGATTTCTTTTGGAGATAAGATTCTGCAAAATCCACTTTTTAGTGCGGATTCACCACTACTCAATAAAAACGATGTCGCGGATCGCGGCGAGCGACTACGTCGCTTGCCGTCTGGAGCGCGAATCACACTTCCCGCGAAGGGCGACGCGATGCAGTCCTTACACCCATATCGAATCTATGTCGATGCGCATGTAAGTTACTGCGTCGCCCATCAGTGGAAGTTGCGGTCCGTCTATAATGCTTACAGTCGGCACGTATCGCACTGATACTCCTCATTCATTATGTTGCGTTGGCGCAACCTCGGTGCGCATACGTTTTAGCATAAGTGCACCGAGTTTGCGCCACTTAACAATAAGGAACGCAAAGCATCAGTGCGATCCGTGGCGACTGCTTATGTCGTTTACCTGCGACGGGCGTAGCTCTCGAAATCAGTACCTAAATACAGGGTGGTCCACAATTACTCGCGCGCAGATATTGCAGCGGTGTTTGCTTCCTTGAACGAATACTCGCAATAATTTGCATAGGGGTATTTCAGGTCCTAATGCGCGACAGTGAACGAAGACTTGACACATCATTAGCAAAACGCTTCGCTTAGCTCCGAGCGAGATTGGCATATTTTATTTAGCATATTCTGTTTCCGGGGGATCGCCTTATCGCACTACACCACCGAAGCCCCGCGCGGCTCTCATTCACGCCGCTCTCAGCACCTTGTGTAAACATACCATAACGTGCACTGCAACGTTAAACTGCAGTTACTGCAAAAAAAAAGCCAAAAATCGTGTAAGATTTCATTAGCGCATATTCTCTGGTAGTATCATCACAGTGGGTATGCCAATTTGAATATTTGATGCGATGAAGAGGCAATGTCAACCGAATTGTGCACTCGCATTTCTGACCAACGAAGAACTCAATGAAACCTAGAGTATCCTATTATTTTGATATGCGATAAAAACATGAAAAAAAATTCTACAAAAATGCACCAATACTGGAGCTGATTCCGATTTCACTAAAACATTTTACACCCACGTCGTGATTTAGCCTTCTAAGCGGTTCCAAGCCCTTAGGGAATATCAAGGAATCTCTCACTCAGCTGAGAATTTCTAAAAATCGCAGGTATCCACTCCAAGGCCAAAAATTAGAGGGCGGCGTCCTTCTCTACCCTCGTATCGGATACGGTTCCCAAACATTTAGTTCATTCAAAAATACGGATACGGGGGTTGTTTTACATCCTGATCAGAGTGGTATTGGCGAAAAAGATCTATCTCATTCAACAAACCTGAGACTGACAAGATCGGGTGGTGTATTGTGTGTGTAAGTATTGTCGTGTCTTACCATTCTGGTAAGCAAAGTATTGTCAAGTTAGTGCGTATTTATTAGAAAGTAACTGAATTTTCTTCGTCTAGGGCTAGCACAACTTCCTTTATAGCTACGTATTTTTTCGTGCCGTAGAAAGGTTGTCATGCCTAGTTTAGGTAAGGCCTTGAACTATTATCAGCCACTTACTGCGTTACTCAGCGATTTGATGGTTTCGTATGAAATAAGTTGTATTTAGAGAATACTTGCCATGCCTAGAAATCTGGTTCCGTTTTGCTAGAAATGAACAAGCCTAATGCAGAAAACGTATATGCCCATTCTTTTCTAACCCGCTCTGAAGGATCGCGTCGAAAATTTCTAGTCCAACACGGTGCGCCGCCCGCAAGCACAGCGCTTGCCGTCGGTAGTTCACTATTATTACTAGAGGTGGTTTCATTTATGCATCCTGCAAGTACTCAATCGTTCCCGAAATTCGCGAGTGGTTTGAGTAAAATTGGGTCACCACTGTAGACGATGCCGAGGTACGGTGCGACTTCAGGCAGCACTGAACTTAGAATGAGCTTCCATCATTTCCTGCAACTATTGTGATAGTACTTCAGCCTTTTTTCAGAAATAATTCAAATGTTAATGTATAAAATGAAGGAACAGAGGTTGGAAGAGTTATCACATGCGCACTTTCTATCCCGCGTGCACTGGCCGCGCAAGTATTTGTGGACAACCCTTTAAAATCTTGGGGCCCCAGTTATTCCCTGTGATCTAACTTGCCACGTGGACTTCCAAAGCAATTACGGTATTTACTCACGAATTCTTCATGTGCATCTGTAATGTGCATGTGGTTCGCAAACAGTTTCAGTTTTCTATTCTTCATTGCGGAATGTGTTCATAACATTGTAAGTATGTTCAGCTAATGGGGTCGCAGTTTTATGCGGCTCTTTTTCCCCTTTTGAAGCCGTGTACTCAACATGTCTGCTCTAATTTATTTGTAATGCCTACGAAAAGTCTGAAATTCGGGACCACTGAGTGGCACTGTAAGTATAGTCTGATCAGAGACACACTGTCATGCGTGTATTGGATTATAATTCAGCTTCGTTCTTTCATTGTCGATCTTGATAGGGCCTCTATAAATTGACTTTCTAAAGCGAGCCGCACAGTGTTGGGATAACTAACAAATCTAATTGCATGTATGATTTCCACACTGCGAATTATACTGAAAGCAATAAATTATTTATTGTACTGGATGTTATTGTCACTATGGCTGTTGTGACATAAGGTGTGTCCGAATGAGAATGGCGGCTCAAGCGGCCGGCGTGCTTGGCAGCCTGCCGTCGTGTTCGCCGCTCTCGGACGAGCATGCGAAACTTCCCCACCGCCATTGACTACGAACGGGGCCAGCACCGACTGGCAGCAAGCACTGCGCCGATCAATCAGCCCTGCAGACGGGGGAGAGGGGTGTCTGTCGTTGAAATCCAACACTCGTCCGAGAGCGGCACATGCGACGTCCGCCTGCCAAGCACGCCGGCCGCGTGGGCCGCCATTCTCATTCGGGCACACTTTACGTGCTCACAGTTTGCTCCAACGCACACTATGTACATTATCAAGAGGGAGCCAAAGCTGTCAGCGCGAATCGTGCCAATTGCATAACTCCATTTTCTACCGTGACATACCATAGTCGTTTCAAAAATTGAAAACGAATCTCCTAAAATTCTTGTTATCAGCCATTGCGAAACATCGCATCAGAGTCGCAGAAAGGTGGCAACATCACACGGCTTGTACCGTAAATCTTGAGCAGACAGGGCTGTCGGTCTGGCCGGAGATGAAAATAGAAGCGATGAATCATGTTCAACATGTTGAGAATCAGGAAATCAATCGGGGACTGACTGGCCAATCCTGTGCGCGCGGGCCCAGAGGTAAGTAAGATGGCCACATCGTAGACCTACGAGAATTTCTCGAGAGCGTCTGGACAGGTCGGCTTCACTATCTTTGATTTAAGGAAGCAAACCGCCATATATGGGATTGGGCCGAGCGGAGGACAAGTAAAGTGTGTCCGAATGAGAATGGCGGCCCATGCGACCGGCGTGCTTGGCGGGCGGTCGTCGCATGTGCCGCTCACGGACGAGTGTTGGATTCGTAGCTTCGTTGGGTGGAGCCATGTACTTCACCAACCTTCACCCCTGGGCAGATGAAGTGGGGAACCATTGGGAAAACCAATGACAGCCGGTGAAACGCCCCAAAAAAATGAAAGTGACCCAACACTCATGCAAGTCATTTTCAGGATTCGATGGGTGTTACTGTCGGTTTTTTGTCTATAACCTTTTCACCCTAAAAGATATAGCGTTTCCAGTTTCAGAAAATACGTTCCCCTTCTTCCAGCCGATTCCAGTTTGCAAATTGCATTTTTTTGCCTGAAAGTATAGGTTTTTCGTCCATAACTTTTTTGTGCTTGGAGATGTCGACTAGTGTTTCTACTTTGGAAAAATATTTTCTCGATCCTTCCGCCTAATTCATATTACGAAACCCAGGGCTATTTTGAAATCTTCGTGAAATTCTGCGTCGAATGGCATATCGGGTTGCTACCTTTGCTTGCTCCATAAGCCAGCCAGGTTGGTGGAGCCGAGGCCCGTTGTACGCTCCAGGAGAACCCTGCGCCTCCTACTTACACCATAGAGGCGAGAGCACCCTATGGAGATAACTATGAAGCTCGGCTCCACCGACCTGGCTGGCTTATGGGGCAAGCAAAGTTAGGAACCCGAAATACTATTCGACGCAGAATTTTACGCATATTTCAAAAACAACCTTCACCAAAACCCTAGCTTCAACGGTTGAAGAGTTATAGGCGAAAAACCGGTGTTTCGTAAAATAAATTAGACTGAAGGATCGAGAAAGAATTTTTCTAAACTGGAAACACTAGTCGACGTAGAATTCAATGGGGATTCCGTAAACAACCTTGACCAAAGGTCTATCTCCAAGCACAAAGAAGTTATGGACGGAAAAACCGATAATTTCAAGCGAAAAATTGAACTATATAAAGTGAAATCGGCTGGGAGAAGGGGAACGTATTTTGTGAAACTGGAAACGCTATTTGATGCAAAGTTATATGGGGATTCCGAAGAAACCTTCACCAAAGGTCTTTCTCTGGGGACAGAAAAGTTATGGACGAAAAACTTATTGCTTCTGGTGAAAGTAACGTTATTTCATAAATTGAAATCGGCTGAGAGATTAGAAACGTATTTTTCTCAAATTGAAAACATCATTCGACGCCAAATTCCATGAAGACTCTGGAAACAGTTCCGTTCAAAGATTCATCATAAAGGGCAAAAATGTGATGAGCGAAGAACGGGTAGTTTTTCAGAAATCGCTCTTTCGAAAAATTTTCCGAAAAATGTTGACTCCAAGACAGCTCAAAGGAAATTTTTCATGACCAAGGCAGATCTTTTCATTAAGAATAGCGAATTTCTAAAGGAGGTCATCCAACGTAAAAAATGTTTCAAAATTAATGATTAAAAATCAAAATATATTGAATGGAAGAAAAAGAGGATTAAGAAAACGTCAAATATTTAAGTTGCAACTCTAAAGGGAACCTTCACCATTCCCCACTCAGGTATCCTAAACAACCTTCACCTCTCGATTCGATGTCTCTCCCCCCACCCCAACGAACCTATGGTTGGATTCGAACGGCGCTCATCCCCTCCTCTGCAGAACTGATTGATCGGCGCAGTGTTTGCTGCCAGCCGGCCCCGTTCGTAGTCGGCGGCGGGTAGAGTGAGGACTTTTAAAAAAGAGACCGAACGAACGAATTTCGAATAAATTCGTTCATTTTTTATTTTAAACGAACGAATTTCGGATAAATTCGTTCATTTTTCATTTCGAACGAACGAATTTCGAGTAAATTCGTTCATTTTTCATTTCGAACGAACGAATTTCGAGTAAATTCGTTCATTTTTTATTTTGAACGAACGAATTTCGGATAAATTCGTTCATTTTTCATTTCGAACGAACGAATTTCGAATAAATTCGTTCATTTTTTATTTTGAACGAACGAATTTCGGATAAATTCGTTCATTTTTCATTTCGAACGAACGAATTTCGAGTAAATTCGTTCATTTTTCATTTCGAATGAACGAATTTCGAATAAATTCGTTCATTTTTTATTTTGAACGAACGAATTTCGGATAAATTCGTTCATTTTTCATTTCGAACGAACGAATTTCGAATAAATTCGTTCATTTTTTATTTTGAACGAACGAATTTCGGATAAATTCGTTCATTTTTCATTTCGAACGAACGAATTTCGAGGAAATTCGTTCATTTTTCATTTCGAACGAACGAATTTCGGATAAATTCGTTCATTTTTTATTTTGAACGAACGAATTTCGGATAAATTCGTTCATTTTTCATTTCGAACGAACGAATTTCGAATAAATTCGTTCATTTTTTATTTTGAACGAACGAATTTCGGATAAATTCGTTCATTTTTCATTTCGAACGAACGAATTTCGAGGAAATTCGTTCATTTTTCATTTCGAACGAACGAATTTCGAATGAATTCGTTCATTTTTTATTTTGAACGAACGAATTTCGAATAAATTCGTTCATTTTTCATTCCGAACGAACGAATTTCGGATAAATTCGTTCATTTTTCATTCCGAACGAACGAATTTCGAATAATTTCATTCATTTTTTATTTTGAACGAACGAATTTCGAGTAAATCCGTTTATTTTTCATTCCGAACGAACGAATTTCGGATAAATTCGTTCATTTTTCATTCCAAACGAACGAATTTCGAATAAATCCGTTCATTTTTCATTCCGAACGAACGAATTTCGAATAAATTCGTTCATTTTTTATTTTGAACGAACGAATTTCGGATACATTCGTTCATTTTTCATTTCGAATGAACGAATTTCGAATGAATTCGTTCATTTTTTATTTTGAACGAACGAATTTCGGATAAATTCGTTCATTTTTCATTCCGAACGAAGGAATTTCGAATAAATTCGTTCATTTTTTATTTCGAACGAACGAATTTCGAATAAATTCGTTCATTTTTCATTTCGAACGAACGAATTTCGAATAAATTCGTTCATTTTTCATTTCGAACGAACGAATTTCGGATAAATTCGTTCATTTTTCATTTCGAACGAACGAATTTCGAGTAAATTCGTTCATTTTCCATTTCGAACGAACGAATTTCGAGTAAATTCGTTCATTTTTCATTTCGAATGAACGAATTTCGAATAAATTCGTTCATTTTTTATTTTGAACGAACGAATTTCGAGTAAATTCGTTCATTTTCCATTTCGAACGAACGAATTTCGGATAAATTCGTTCATTTTTCATTTCGAACGAACGAATTTCGAGTAAATTCGTTCATTTTTCATTTCGAATGAACGAATTTCGAGTAAATTCGTTCATTTTCCATTTCGAACGAACGAATTTCGAGTAAATTCGTTCATTTTTCATTTCGAACGAACGAATTTCGAGTAAATTCGTTCATTTTTTATTTTGAACGAACGAATTTCGAGTAAATTCGTTCATTTTTCATTTCGAACGAACGAATTTCGAGTAAATTCGTTCATTTTTCATTTCGAACGAACGAATTTCGAGTAAATTCGTTCATTTTTCATTTCGAACGAACGAATTTCGAGTAAATTCGTTCATTTTTCATTTCGAACGAACGAATTTCGAGTAAATTCGTTCATTTTTCATTTCGAACGAACGAATTTCGAGTAAATTCGTTCATTTTTCATTTCGAACGAACGAATTTCGAGTAAATTCGTTCATTTTTCATTTCGAACGAACGAATTTCGAGTAAATTCGTTCATTTTTCATTTCGAAAGAACGAATTTCGAGTAAATTCGTTCATTTTTCATTTCGAGAGAACGAATTTCGAGTAAATTCGTTCATTTTTCATTTCGACGAACGAATTTCGAGTAAATTCGTTCATTTTTCATTTCGAACGAACGAATTTCGAGTAAATTCGTTCATTTTCATTTCGAACGAACGAATTTCGAGTAAATTCGTTCATTTTTCATTTCGAACGAACGAATTTCGAGTAAATTCGTTCATTTTTCATTTCGAACGAACGAATTTCGAGTAAATTCGTTCATTTTTCATTTCGAACGAACGAATTTCGAGTAAATTCGTTCATTTTTCATTTCGAACGAACGAATTTCGAGTAAATTCGTTCATTTTTTATTTTGAACGAACGAATTTCGAGTAAATTCGTTCATTTTCCATTTCGAACGAACGAATTTCGAGTAAATTCGTTCATTTTCCATTTCGAACGAACGAATTTCGAGTAAATTCGTTCATTTTTCATTTCGAACGAACGAATTTCGAGTAAATTCGTTCATTTTTCATTTCGAACGAACGAATTTCGAGTAAATTCGTTCATTTTTCATTTCGAACGAACGAATTTCGAGTAAATTCGTTCATTTTTCATTTCGAACGAACGAATTTCGAGTAAATTCGTTCATTTTTCATTTCGAACGAACGAATTTCGAGTAAATTCGTTCATTTTTCATTTCGAACGAACGAATTTCGAGTAAATTCGTTCATTTTTCATTTCGAACGAACGAATTTCGAGTAAATTCGTTCATTTTTCATTTCGAACGAACGAATTTCGAGTAAATTCGTTCATTTTTCATTTCGAACGAACGAATTTCGAATAAACTCGTTCATTTTTCATTTCGAACGAACGAAATTGGAGTAATTTGTTTCATTTTTCATTTCGAACGAACGAATTTCGAGTAAATTCGTTCATTTTTCATTTCGAACGAACGAATTTCGAGTAAATTCGTTCATTTTTCATTTCGAACGAACGAATTTCGAGTAAATTCGTTCATTTTTCATTTCGAACGAACGAATTTCGAATAAATTCGTTCATTTTTCATTTCGAACGAACGAATTTCGGATAAATTCGTTCATTTTTCATTTCGAACGAACGAATTTCGAGTAAATTCGTTCATTTTTCATTTCGAACGAACGAATTTCGAGTAAATTCGTTCATTTTTCATTTCGAACGAACGAATTTCGAGTAAATTCGTTCATTTTTCATTTCGAACGAACGAATTTCGAGTAAATTCGTTCATTTTTCATTTCGAACGAACGAATTTCGAGTAAATTCGTTCATTTTTCATTTCGAACGAACGAATTTCGAGTAAATTCGTTCATTTTTCATTTCGAACGAACGAATTTCGAGTAAATTCGTTCATTTTTCATTTCGAACGAACGAATTTCGAGTAAATTCGTTCATTTTTCATTTCGAACGAACGAATTTCGAGTAAATTCGTTCATTTTTCATTTCGAACGAACGAATTTCGAGTAAATTCGTTCATTTTTCATTTCGAATGAACGAATTTCGAATAAATTCGTTCATTTTTTATTTTGAACGAACGAATTTCGGATAAATTCGTTCATTTTTCATTTCGAACGAACGAATTTCGAGTAAATTCGTTCATTTTTCATTTCGAACGAACGAATTTCGAGTAAATTCGTTCATTTTTCATTTCGAACGAACGAATTTCGAGTAAATTCGTTCATTTTTTTTGAACGAACGAATTTCGGATAAATTCGTTCATTTTTCATTTCGAACGAACGAATTTCGAGTAAATTCGTTCATTTTTCATTTCGAACGAACGAATTTCGGATAAATTCGTTCATTTTTCATTTCGAACGAACGAATTTCGAGTAAATTCGTTCATTTTTCATTTCGAACGAACGAATTTCGAGTAAATTCGTTCATTTTTCATTTCGAACGAACGAATTTCGAGTAAATTCGTTCATTTTTCATTTCGAACGAACGAATTTCGAGTAAATTCGTTCATTTTTCATTTCGAACGAACGAATTTCGAATAAACTCGTTCATTTTTCATTTCGAACGAACGAATTTCGAGTAAATTCGTTCATTTTTCATTTCGAACGAACGAATTTCGAGTAAATTCGTTCATTTTTCATTTCGAACGAACGAATTTCGAGTAAATTCGTTCATTTTTCATTTCGAACGAACGAATTTCGGATAAATTCGTTCATTTTTCATTTCGAACGAACGAATTTCGAGTAAATTCGTTCATTTTTCATTTCGAACGAACGAATTTCGAGTAAATTCGTTCATTTTTCATTTCGAACGAACGAATTTCGAATAAATTCGTTCATTTTTCATTTCGAACGAACGAATTTCGAGTAAATTCGTTCATTTTTCATTTCGAACGAACGAATTTCGAGTAAATTCGTTCATTTTTCATTTCGAACGAACGAATTTCGAGTAAATTCGTTCATTTTTCATTTCGAACGAACGAATTTCGAGTAAATTCGTTCATTTTTCATTTCGAACGAACGAATTTCGAGTAAATTCGTTCATTTTTCATTTCGAACGAACGAATTTCGAGTAAATTCGTTCATTTTTCATTTCGAACGAACGAATTTCGAGTAAATTCGTTCATTTTTTTTCATTTCGAACGAACGAATTTCGAGTAGATTCGTTCATTTTTCATTTCGAACGAACGATTTTCGAGTAAATTCGTTCATTTTTCATTTCGAACGAACGAATTTCGAGTAAATTCGTTCATTTTTCATTTTGAACGAACGAATTTCGAGTAAATTCGTTCATTTTTCATTTCGAACGAACGAATTTCGAGTAAATTCGTTCATTTTTCATTTCGAACGAACGAATTTCGAGTAAATTCGTTCATTTTTCATTTCGAACGAACGAATTTCGAGTAAATTCGTTCATTTTCCATTTCGAACGAACGAATTTCGTGTAAAATCGTTCATTTTCATTTCGAACGAACGAATTTCGAGTAAATTCGTTCATTTTTCATTTCGAACGAACGAATTTCGAGTAAATTCGTTCATTTTTCATTTCGAACGAGCGAATTTCGAGTAAATTCGTTCATTTTTCATTTCGAACGAACGAATTTCGAGTAAATTCGTTCATTTTTCATTTCGAACGAACGAATTTCGAGTAGATTCGTTCATTTTTCATTTCGAACGAGCGAATTTCGAGTAAATTCGTTCATTTTTCATTTTGAACGAACGAATTTCGAGTAGATTCGTTCATTTTTCATTTCGAACGAACGAATTTCGAGTAGATTCGTTCATTTTTCATTTTGAACGAACGAATTTCGAGTAGATTCGTTCATTTTTCATTTCGAACGAACGAATTTCGAGTAAATTCGTTCATTTTTCATTTCGAACGAACGAATTTCGAGTAAATTCGTTCATTTTTCATTTCGAACGAACGAATTTCGAGTAAATTCGTTCATTTTTTATTTTGAACGAACGAATTTCGGATAAATTCGTTCATTTTTCATTTCGAACGAACGAATTTCGAGTAAATTCGTTCATTTTTCATTTCGAACGAACGAATTTCGAGTAAATTCGTTCATTTTTCATTTCGAACGAACGAATTTCGAGTAAATTCGTTCATTTTTCATTTCGAACGAACGAATTTCGAGTAAATTCGTT
This sequence comes from Aplectana chamaeleonis, assembly GCA_029168955.1. Classification (NCBI taxonomy): domain Eukaryota; kingdom Metazoa; phylum Nematoda; class Chromadorea; order Rhabditida; family Cosmocercidae; genus Aplectana; species Aplectana chamaeleonis. The sequence continues at coordinate 854,901 of JAPDOI010000290.1, forward strand.
CATTTTTCATTTCGAACGAACGAATTTCGAGTAAATTCGTTCATTTTTCATTTCGAACGAACGAATTTCGAGTAAATTCGTTCATTTTTCATTTCGAACGAACGAATTTCGAGTAAATTCGTTCATTTTTCATTTCGAACGAACGAATTTCGAGTAAATTCGTTCATTTTTCATTTCGAACGAACGAATTTCGAGTAAATTCGTTCATTTTTCATTTCGAACGAACGAATTTCGAGTAAATTCGTTCATTTTTCATTTCGAACGAACGAATTTCGAGTAAATTCGTTCATTTTTCATTTCGAACGAACGAATTTCGAGTAAATTCGTTCATTTTTCATTTCGAACGAACGAATTTCGAGTAAATTCGTTCATTTTTTCATTTCGAACGAACGAATTTCGAGTAAATTCGTTCATTTTTCATTTCGAACGAACGAATTTCGAGTAAATTCGTTCATTTTTCATTTCGAACGAACGAATTTCGAGTAAATTCGTTCATTTTTCATTTCGAACGAACGAATTTCGAGTAAATTCGTTCATTTTTCATTTCGAACGAACGAATTTCGGAGTAAATTCTTTCCTTTTTCATTTCGACGAACGAATTTCGAGTAAATTCGTTCATTTTTCATTTCGAACGAACGAATTTCGAGTAAATTCGTTCATTTTTCATTTCGAACGAACGAATTTCGAGTAAATTCGTTCATTTTTCATTTCGAACGAACGAATTTCGAGTAAATTGTTTCATTTTTCATTTCGAACGAACGAATTTCGAGTAAATTCGTTCATTTTTCATTTCGAACGAACGAATTTCGAGTAAATTCGTTCATTTTTCATTTCGAACGAACGAATTTCGAGTAAATTCGTTCATTTTTCATTTCGAACGAACGAATTTCGAGTAAATTCGTTCATTTTTCATTTCGAACGAACGAATTTCGAGTAAATTCGTTCATTTTTCATTTTGAACGAACGAATTTCGAGTAAATTCGTTCATTTTTCATTTCGAACGAACGAATTTCGAGTAAATTCGTTCATTTTTCATTTCGAACGAACGAATTTCGAGTAAATTCGTTCATTTTTCATTTCGAACGAACGAATTTCGAGTAAATTCGTTCATTTTTCATTTCGAACGAACGAATTTCGAGTAAATTCGTTCATTTTTCATTTCGAACGAACGAATTTCGAGTAAATTCGTTCATTTTTCATTTCGAACGAACGAATTTCGAGTAAATTCGTTCTTTTTTCATTTCGAACGAACGAAATTCGATGAAATTCGTTCATTTTTCATTTCGAACGAGCGAATTTCGAGTAAATTCGTTCATTTTTCATTTCGAACGAACGAATTTCGAGTAAATTCGTTCATTTTTCATTTCGAACGAACGAATTTCGAGTAAATTCGTTCATTTTTCATTTCGAACGAACGAATTTCGAGTAAATTCGTTCATTTTTCATTTCGAACGAACGAATTTCGAGTAAATTCGTTCATTTTTCATTTCGAACGAACGAATTTCGAGTAAATTCGTTCATTTTTCATTTCGAACGAACGAATTTCGAGTAAATTCGTTCATTTTTCATTTCGAACGAACGAATTTCGAGTAAATTCGTTCATTTTTCATTTCGAACGAACGAATTTCGAGTAAATTCGTTCATTTTTCATTTCGAACGAACGAATTTCGAGTAAATTCGTTCATTTTTCATTTCGAACGAACGAATTTCGAGTAAATTCGTTCATTTTTCATTTCGAACGAACGAATTTCGAGTAAATTCGTTCATTTTTCATTTCGAACGAACGAATTTCGAGTAAATTCGTTCATTTTTCATTTCGAACGAACGAATTTCGAGTAAATTCGTTCATTTTTCATTTCGAACGAACGAATTTCGAGTAAATTCGTTCATTTTTCATTTCGAACGAACGAATTTCGAGTAAATTCGTTCATTTTTCATTTCGAACGAACGAATTTCGAGTAAATTCGTTCATTTTTCATTTCGAACGAACGAATTTCGAGTAAATTCGTTCATTTTTCATTTCGAACGAACGAATTTCGAGTAAATTCGTTCATTTTTCATTTCGAACGAACGAATTTCGAGTAAATTCGTTCATTTTTCATTTCGAACGAACGAATTTCGAGTAAATTCGTTCATTTTTCATTTCGAACGAACGAATTTCGAGTAAATTCGTTCATTTTTCATTTCGAACGAACGAATTTCGAGTAAATTCGTTCATTTTTCATTTCGAACGAACGAATTTCGAGTAAATTCGTTCATTTTTCTTTTTCGCGAACGAATTTCGAGTAAATTCGTTCATTTTTCATTTCGAACGAACGAATTTCGAGTAAATTCGTTCATTTTTCATTTCGAACGAACGAATTTCGAGTAAATTCGTTCATTTTTCATTTCGAACGAACGAATTTCGAGTAAATTCGTTCATTTTTCATTTCGAACGAACGAATTTCGAGTAAATTCGTTCATTTTTCATTTCGAACGAACGAATTTCGAGTAAATTCGTTCATTTTTCATTTCGAACGAACGAATTTCGAGTAAATTCGTTCATTTTTCATTTCGAACGAACGAATTTCGAGTAAATTCGTTCATTTTTCATTTCGAACGAACGAATTTCGAGTAAATTCGTTCATTTTTCATTTCGAACGAACGAATTTCGAGTAAATTCGTTCATTTTTCATTTCGAACGAACGAATTTCGAGTAAATTCGTTCATTTTTCATTTCGAACGAACGAATTTCGAGTAAATTCGTTCATTTTTCATTTCGAACGAACGAATTTCGAGTAAATTCGTTCATTTTTCATTTCGAACGAACGAATTTCGAGTAAATTCGTTCATTTTTCATTTCGAACGAACGAATTTCGAGTAAATTCGTTCATTTTTCATTTCGAACGAACGAATTTCGAGTAAATTCGTTCATTTTTCATTTCGAACGAACGAATTTCGAGTAAATTCGTTCATTTTTCATTTCGAACGAACGAATTTCGAGTAAATTCGTTCATTTTTCATTTCGAACGAACGAATTTCGAGTAAATTCGTTCATTTTTCATTTCGAACGAACGAATTTCGAGTAAATTCGTTCATTTTTCATTTCGAACGAACGAATTTCGAGTAAATTCGTTCATTTTTCATTTCGAACGAACGAATTTCGAGTAAATTCGTTCATTTTTCATTTCGAACGAACGAATTTCGAGTAAATTCGTTCATTTTTCATTTCGAACGAACGAATTTCGAGTAAATTCGTTCATTTTTCATTTCGAACGAACGAATTTCGAGTAAATTCGTTCATTTTTCATTTCGAACGAACGAATTTCGAGTAAATTCGTTCATTTTTCATTTCGAACGAACGAATTTCGAGTAAATTCGTTCATTTTTCATTTCGAACGAACGAATTTCGAGTAAATTCGTTCATTTTTCATTTCGAACGAACGAATTTCGAGTAAATTCGTTCATTTTTTATTTCGAACGAACGAATTTCGAGTAAATTCGTTCATTTTTCATTTCGAACGAACGAATTTCGAATAAATTCGTTCATTTTTCATTTCGAACGAACGAATTTCGAGTAAATTCGTTCATTTTTCATTTCGAACGAACGAATTTCGAGTAAATTCGTTCATTTTTCATTTCGAACGAACGAATTTCGAGTAAATTCGTTCATTTTTCATTTCGAACGAACGAATTTCGAGTAAATTCGTTCATTTTTCATTTCGAATGAACGAATTTCGAATAAATTCGTTCATTTTTTATTTTGAACGAACGAATTTCGGATAAATTCGTTCATTTTTCATTTCGAACGAACGAATTTCGAGTAAATTCGTTCATTTTTCATTTCGAATGAACGAATTTCGAATAAATTCGTTCATTTTTTATTTTGAACGAACGAATTTCGGATAAATTCGTTCATTTTTCATTTCGAACGAACGAATTTCGAGTAAATTCGTTCATTTTTCATTTCGAACGAACGAATTTCGAGTAAATTCGTTCATTTTTCATTTCGACGAACGAATTTCGAGTAAATTCGTTCATTTTTCATTTCGAACGAACGAATTTCGAGTAAATTCGTTCATTTTTCATTTCGAACGAACGAATTTCGAGTAAATTCGTTCATTTTTCATTTCGAAAGAACGAATTTCGAGGAAATTCGTTCATTTTTCATTTCGAACGAACGAATTTCGAATAAACTCGTTCATTTTTCATTTCGAACGAACGAATTTCGAGTAAATTCGTTCATTTTTCATTTCGAACGAACGAATTTCGAATAAATTCGTTCATTTTTCATTTCGAACGAACGAATTTCGAGTAAATTCGTTCATTTTTCATTTCGAAAGAACGAATTTCGAGTAAATTCGTTCATTTTTCATTTCGAACGAACGAATTTCGAGTAAATTCGTTCATTTTTCATTTCGAACGAACGAATTTCGAGTAAATTCGTTCATTTTTCATTTCGAAAGAACGAATTTCGAGTAAATTCGTTCATTTTTCATTTCGAACGAACGAATTTCGAGTAAATTCGTTCATTTTTCATTTCGACGAACGAATTTCGAGTAAATTCGTTCATTTTTCATTTCGAACGAACGAATTTCGAGTAAATTCGTTCATTTTTCATTTCGAAAGAACGAATTTCGAGTAAATTCGTTCATTTTTCATTTCGAACGAACGAATTTCGAGTAAATTCGTTCATTTTTCATTTCGAACGAACGAATTTCGAGTAAATTCGTTCATTTTTCATTTCGAACGAACGAATTTCGAATAAATTCGTTCATTTTTCATTTCGAACGAACGAATTTCGAGTAAATTCGTTCATTTTTCATTTCGAACGAACGAATTTCGAGTAAATTCGTTCATTTTTCATTTCGAACGAACGAATTTCGAATAAATTCGTTCATTTTTTATTTTGAACGAACGAATTTCGGATAAATTCGTTCATTTTTCATTTCGAACGAACGAATTTCGAGTAAATTCGTTCATTTTTCATTTCGAACGAACGAATTTCGAGTAAATTCGTTCATTTTTCATTTCGAACGAACGAATTTCGAGTAAATTCGTTCATTTTTCATTTCGAACGAACGAATTTCGAGTAAATTCGTTCATTTTTCATTTCGAACGAACGAATTTCGAGTAAATTCGTTCATTTTTCATTTCGAACGAACGAATTTCGAGTAAATTCGTTCATTTTTCATTTCGAACGAACGAATTTCGAGTAAATTCGTTCATTTTTCATTTCGAACGAACGAATTTCGAGTAAATTCGTTCATTTTTTATTTTGAACGAACGAATTTCGAGTAAATTCGTTCATTTTTCATTTCGAACGAACGAATTTCGAGTAAATTCGTTCATTTTTCATTTCGAACGAACGAATTTCGAGTAAATTCGTTCATTTTTCATTTCGAACGAACGAATTTCGAGTAAATTCGTTCATTTTTCATTTCGAACGAACGAATTTCGAGTAAATTCGTTCATTTTTCATTTTGAACGAACGAATTTCGAATAAATCCGTTCATTTTTCAATTCGAACGAACGAATTTCGAGTAAATTCGTTCATTTTTCATTTCGAACGAACGAATTTCGAGTAAATTCGTTCATTTTTCATTTCGAACGAACGAATTTCGAGTAAATTCGTTCATTTTTCATTTCGAACGAACGAATTTCGAGTAAATTCGTTCATTTTTCATTTCGAACGAACGAATTTCGAGTAAATTCGTTCATTTTTCATTTCGAACGAACGAATTTCGAGTAAATTCGTTCATTTTTCATTTCGAACGAACGAATTTCGAATAAATTCGTTCATTTTTCATTTCGAACGAACGAATTTCGAGTAAATTCGTTCATTTTTCATTTCGAAAGAACGAATTTCGAGTAAATTCGTTCATTTTTCATTTCGAACGAACGAATTTCAGAAGTAAATTCGTTCATTTTTCATTTCGAACGAACGAATTTCGAGTAAATTCGTTCATTTTTATTTCGAACGAACGAATTTCGAGTAAATTCGTTCATTTTTCATTTCGAACGAACGAATTTCGAGTAAATTCGTTCATTTTTCATTTCGAACGAACGAATTTCGAATAAATTCGTTCATTTTTCATTTCGAACGAACGAATTTCGAATAAATTCGTTTCATTTTTCATTTCGAACGAACGAATTTCGAGTAAATTCGTTCATTTTTTCATTTCGAACGAACGAATTTCGAGTAAATTCGTTCATTTTTCATTTCGAACGAACGAATTTCGAATAAATTCGTTCATTTTTCATTTCGAACGAACGAATTTCCGGAGTAAATTCGTTTCATTTTCATTTCGAACGAACGAATTTCGAGTAAATTCGTTCATTTTTCATTTCGAACGAACGAATTTCGAATAAATTCGTTCATTTTTCATTTCGAACGAACGAATTTCGAGTAAATTCGTTCATTTTTCATTTCGAACGAACGAATTTCGAGTAAATTCGTTCATTTTTCATTTCGAATGAACGAATTTCCGGAATAAATTCGTTCATTTTTCATTCGAACGAACGAATTTCGAATAAATTCGTTTCATTTTTCATTCGAACGAACGAATTTCGAATAAATTCGTTCATTTTTCATTTTGAACGAACGAATTTCGGATAAATTCGTTCATTTTTCATTTCGAACGAACGAATTTCGGATAAATTCGTTCATTTTTCATTTCGAACGAACGAATTTCGAGTGAATTCGTTCATTTTTCATTTTGAACGAACGAATTTCGGATAAATTCGTTCATTTTTCATTTCGAACGAACGAATTTCGAGTAAATTCGTTCATTTTTCATTTCGAACGAACGAATTTCGAGTAAATTCGTTCATTTTTCATTTCGAACGAACGAATTTCGAGTAAATTCGTTCATTTTTCATTTCGAACGAACGAATTTCGAGTAAATTCGTTCATTTTTCACATTTCGAACGAACGAATTTCGAGTAAATTCGTTCATTTTTCATTTCGAACGAACGAATTTCAGAGTAAATTCGTTCATTTTTCATTTCGAACGAACGAATTTCAGAGTAAATTCGTTCATTTTTCATTTTCGAACGAACGAATTTCGAGTAAATTCGTTCATTTTTTCATTTCGAACGAACGAATTTCGAGTAAATTCGTTCATTTTCATTCGAACGAACGAATTTCGAGTAAATTCGTTTCATTTTTCATTTCGAACGAACGAATTTCGAGTAAATTCGTTCATTTTTCATTTCGAACGAACGAATTTCGAGTAAATTCGTTCATTTTTCATTTCGAACGAACGAATTTCGAGTAAATTCGTTCATTTTTCATTTCGAACGAACGAATTTCGAGTAAATTCGTTCATTTTTCATTTCGAACGAACGAATTTCGAGTAAATTCGTTCATTTTTATTTCGAACGAACGAATTTCGAGTAAATTCGTTTCATTTTCATTTCGAACGAACGAATTTCGAGTAAATTCGTTCATTTTTCATTTCGAACGAACGAATTTCGAAGTAAATTCGTTCATTTTTCATTTCGAACGAACGAATTTCGAGTAAATTCGTTCATTTTTCATTTCGAACGAACGAATTTCGAGTAAATTCGTTCATTTTTCATTTCGAACGAACGAATTTCGAGTAAATTCGTTTCATTTTTCATTTCGAACGAACGAATTTCGAGTAAATTCGTTTCATTTTTCATTTCGAACGAACGAATTTCGAGTAAATTCGTTCATTTTTCATTTCGAAAGAACGAATTTCGAGTAAATTGGTTCATTTTTCATTTCGAACGAACGAATTTCGAGGAAATTCGTTCATTTTTCATTTCGGAAGAACCAATTTCAAGTAAAGTCGTTCATTTTTCATTTCGAACGAACGAATTTCGAGTAAATTCGTTCATTTTTTCATTTCGAACGAACGAATTTCGAGTAAATTCGTTCATTTTTCATTTCGAACGAACGAATTTCAGAGTAAATTCGTTCATTTTTCATTTCGAACGAACGAATTTCGAGTAAATTCGTTCATTTTTCATTTCGAACGAACGAATTTCGAGTAAATTCGTTTCATTTTTCATTTCGAACGAACGAATTTCGAGTAAATTCGTTCATTTTTCATTTCGAACGAACGAATTTCGAGTAAATTCGTTCATTTTTCATTTCGAACGAACGAATTTCCGAGTAAATTCGTTCATTTTTCATTTCGAACGAACGAATTTCGAGTAAATTCGTTTCATTTTTCATTTCGAACGAACGAATTTCGGAGTAAATTCGTTCATTTTTATTTCGAACGAACGAATTTCGAGTAAATTCGTTCATTTTTCATTTTCGAACGAACGAATTTCGAGTAAATTCGTTCATTTTTCATTTCGAACGAACGAATTTCGAGTAAATTCGTTTCATTTTTCATTTCGAACGAACGAATTTCGAGTAAATTCGTTCATTTTTCATTTCGAACGAACGAATTTCGAGTAAATTCGTTCATTTTTCATTTCGAACGAACGAATTTCAGAGTAAATTCGTTCATTTTTCATTTCGAACGAACGAATTTCGAGTAAATTCGTTCATTTTTCATTTCGAACGAACGAATTTCGAGTAAATTCGTTTCATTTTTCATTTCGAACGAACGAATTTCGAGTAAATTCTTTCTTTTTCCATTTCGAACGAACGAATTTCGAGTAAATTCGTTCATTTTTCATTTCGAACGAACGAATTTCGAGTAAATTCGTTCATTTTTCATTTCGAACGAACGAATTTCGAGTAAATTCGTTCATTTTCCATTTCGAACGAACGAATTTCGAGTAAATTCGATCATTTGCCATTTCGAAAGAACGAATTTCCGAGTAAATTCGTTCATTTTCCATTTCGAACGAACGAATTTCGAGTAAATTCGTTCATTTTTCATTTCGAACGAACGAATTTCGAGTAAATTCGTTCATTTTCATTCGAACGAACGAATTTCGAGTAAAATTCGTTCATTTTTATTTCGAACGAACGAATTTCGAGTAAATTCGTTCATTTTTCATTTCGAACGAACGAATTTCGAGTAAATTCGTTCATTTTCAGTTCGAACGAACGAATTTCGAGTAAATTCGTTCATTTTTCATTTCGAACGAACGAATTTCGAGTAAATTCGTTCATTTTCCATTTCGAACGAACGAATTTCGAGTAAATTCGTTCATTTTTCATTTCGAACGAACGAATTTCGAGTAAATTCGTTCATTTTTCATTTCGAACGAACGAATTTCGAGTAAATTCGTTCATTTTTCATTTCGAACGAACGAATTTCGAGTAAATTCGTTCATTTTTCATTTCGAACGAACGAATTTCGAGTAAATTCGTTCATTTTTCATTTCGAACGAACGAATTTCGAGTAAATTCGTTCATTTTTCATTTCGAACGAACGAATTTCGACTGAATTCGTTCATTTTTCACTTTTCGAACGAACGAATTTCGAGTAAATTCGTTTCATTTTTCCTTTCAAACGCACGAATTTCGAGTAAATTCGTTCATTTTCCATTTCGAACGAACGAATTTCGAGTAAATTCGTTCATTTTTCATTTCGAACGAACGAATTTCGAGTAAATTCGTTCATTTTTCATTTCGAACGAACGAATTTCGAGTAAATTCGTTCATTTTTCATTTCGAACGAACGAATTTCGAGTAAATTCGTTCATTTTTCAATTCGAACGAACGTGTAATTTCGAGTAAATTCGTTCATTTTTCATTTTGAACGAACGAATTTCGAGTAAATTCGTTCATTTTCCATTTCGAACGAACGAATTTCGAGTAAATTCGTTCATTTTTCATTTCGAACGAACGAATTTCGAGTAAATTCGTTCATTTTTCATTTCGAACGAACGAATTTCGAGTAAATTCGTTCATTTTTTATTTTGAACGAACGAATTTCGAGTAAATTCGTTCATTTTTCAATTCGAACGAACGAATTTCGAGTAAATTCGTTCATTTTTCATTTCGAACGAACGAATTTCGAGTAAATTCGTTCATTTTTCATTTCGAACGAACGAATTTCGAGTAAATTCGTTCATTTTTTATTTTGAACGAACGAATTTCGAGTAAATTCGTTCATTTTTCATTTCGAACGAACGAATTTCGAGTAAATTCGTTCATTTTTTATTTTGAACGAACGAATTTCGAGTAAATTCGTTCATTTTTCATTTCGAACGAACGAATTTCGAGTAAATTCGTTCATTTTTCATTTCGAACGAACGAATTTCGAGTAAATTCGTTCATTTTTTATTTCGAACGAACGAATTTCGAGTAAATTCGTTCATTTTTTATTTCGAACGAACGAATTTCAGTAAATTCGTTCATTTTTCATTTCGAACAGACGAATTTCAGAAAGTAAATTCGTTCATTTTTCATTTCGAACGAACGAATTTCGAGTAAATTCGTTTCATTTTTTCATTTCGAAACAACGGAATTTCGAATAAATTCGTTTTCATTTTTCATTTCGAACTGAACGAATTTTGAATAAACCGTTCATTTTTCATTTCGAACGAACGAATTTCGAGTAAATTCTGTTCATTTTTCATTTCGAACGAACGAATTTCAGGTAAATTCGTTCATTTTTCATTTCGAACGAACGAATTTCGAGTAAATTCGTTCATTTTTCTCCATTTCGAACGAACGAATTGCGATTAAATTCGTTCATTTTTCATTTCGAAACAACGAATTTCCAGATAAATTCGTTCATTTTTCATTTCAGAACAGACCGAATTTCAGGAATAAACTCGTTCATTTTTCATTTTCGCCGAACGAATTTCGGAGTAAATTCGTTCCATTTTTTCATTTCAGACAGAACGGAATTTCAGGAATAAAGCTCGTTCATTTTTCATTTCGAACGAACGAATTTCAGGTAAATTCGTTCATTTTTCATTTCGAACGAACGAATTTCAGGTAAATTCGTTCATTTTTCGACTCGAACGAGCGAATTTCAATTAAATTCGTTCATTTTTGATTTCGAAACAACGAATTTCGAATAAATTCGTTCATTTTTCATTTCGAACGAACGAATTTTGAATAAACTCGTTCATTTTTTCATTTCGAACAGACGAATTCCGGAGTAGAGATTCGTTTCATTTTTCATTTCGAACAGACGAATTTCGAAGTAAATTCTGTTCATTTTTCATTTCGACGAACGAATTTCGAGTAAATTCGTTCATTTTTCATTTCGACGAACGAATTGCGAGTAAATTCGTTCATTTTTCATTTCGAAACAACGAATTTCGAATAAATTCGTTCATTTTTCATTTCGAACGAACGAATTTCAGAGTAAACTCGTTCATTTTCCATTTCGAACGAACGAATTTCGAGTAAATTCGTTTTCATTTTTCATTTCAAACGAACGAATTTCGAATAAATTCGTTCATTTTTCATTTCGAACGGAACGAATTTTGAATAAAATTCGTTTCATTTTTCATTTCGAACGAACGAATTTCGAATAAACTCGTTCAAATTTCATTTCGAACAGACGAATTTCGAGTAAATTCGTTCATTTTTCATTTCGAACGAGACGAATTTCAGAGTAAGCTCGTTCATTTTTCATTTCGAACGAACGAATTTCGAGTTAAATTCATTCATTTTTCATTTCGAACGAACGAATTTCGGAAGTAAATTCGTTCATTTTTCATTTCGAACGAACCCAGATTTCGAGTAAATTCGTTCATTTTTCATTTCGAACGAACGAATTTCGAGTAAATTCGTTCATTTTTCATTTCGACGAACGAATTTCGAGTAAATTCGTTCATTTTTCATTTCGACGAACGAATTTCGAGTAAATTCGTTCATTTTTCATTTCGACGAACGAATTTCGAGTAAATTCGTTCATTTTTCATTTCGACGAACGAATTTCCGAATAAACTCGTTCGTTTTTCATTTCGAACGAACGAATTTCGAGTAAATTCGTTCATTTTTCATTTCTAATGAACGAATTTCGAATATATTCGTTCATTTTTCATTTCGAACGAACGAATTTCGATTAAATTCGTTCATTTTTCCTTTCGAACGAACGAACAGATCGCTCGTTCATTTTCATTTCGACGAACGAATTTCGAGTAAATTCGTTCATTTTTCATTTCGAACGGGCGAATTTCGAATAAACTCGTTCATTTTTCATTTCGAACGAACGAATTTCAGAGTAAATTCGTTCATTTTTCATTTCAGACGAACGAATTTCGAATAAACTCGTTCATTTTTCATTTCCGAACGAACGAATTTCAGATAAACTCGTTCATTTTTCATTTCGACGGAGCAGATTTCGAGTAAATTCGTTCATTTTTCATTTCGAACGAAGGAATTTCGAATAAACTCGTTCATTTTTTCATTTCGAACGAACGAATTTTGAGATAAACTCGTTCATTTTTCATTTCGACGGAGCTTAATTTCGAATAAAGCTCGTTCATTTTTCATTTCGAACAGACGAATTTCAGACAAGCTCGTTTCATTTTTCATTTCGGAACAGACGAATTTCGAGTAAATTCGTTCATTTTTCATTTCGAACGAACGAATTTCCAGATAAACTCGTTCATTTTTTCATTTCGAACAGACAGAATTTCGGAGTAAATTCGTTCATTTTTCATTTCGAACCAGACAAGATTTCGAATAAAGCTCGTTCATTTTTCGACTCGAACAGAACGAATTTCAGGTAAATTCGTTCATTTTTCATTTCGAACGAACGAATTTCGAATAAACTCGTTCATTTTTCAATTCGAACGAACGAATTTCGAGTAAATTCGTTCATTTTTCATTTCGAACGAACGAATTTCGAATAAACTCGTTCATTTTTCATTTCGAACGAACGAATTTCGAGTAAATTCGTTCATTTTTCATTTCGACGAACGAATTTCGAGTAAATTCGTTCATTTTTCATTTCGAACGAACGAATTTCGAATAAATTCGTTCATTTTTCATTTCGAACGAACGAATTTCGAATAAACTCGTTCATTTTTCATTTCGAACGAACGAATTTCGAGTAAATTCGTTCATTTTTCATTTCGAACGAACGAATTTGGAATAATTTCGTTCATTTTTCATTTCGAACGAACGAATTTCGAATAAATTCGTTCATTTTTCATTTCGAACGAACGAATTTCGAGTAAATTCGTTCATTTTTCATTTCGAACGAACGAATTTCGAATAAACTCGTTCATTTTTCATTTCGAACGAACGAATTTCGAATAAACTCGTTCATTTTTCATTTCGAACGAACGAATTTCGAATAAATTCGTTCATTTTTCATTTCGAACGAACGAATTTCGAATAAATTCGTTCATTTTTCATTTCGAACGAACGAATTTCGAATAAATTCGTTCATTTTTCATTTCGAACGAACGAATTCCGAATAAAATCGTTCATTTTTCATTTCGAACGAACGAATTTCGAATAAATTCGTTCATTTTTTCATTTCGAACGAACGAATTTCGAATAAATTCGTTCATTTTTCATTTCGAACGAACGAATTTCGAATAAATTCGTTCATTTTTCATTTCGAACGAACGAATTTCGAATAAATTCGTTCATTTTTCATTTCGAACGAACGAATTTCGAATAAATTCGTTCATTTTTCATTTCGAACGAACGAATTTCGAATAAATTCGTTCATTTTTCATTTCGAACGAACGAATTTCGAATAAATTCGTTCATTTTTCATTTCGAACGAACGAATTTCGAATAAATTCGTTCATTTTTCATTTCGAACGAACGAATTTCGAATAAATTCGTTCATTTTTCATTTCGAACGAACGAATTTCGAATAAATTCGTTCATTTTTCATTTCGACGAACGAATTTCGAGTAAATTCGTTCATTTTTCATTTCGAACGAACGAATTTCGAATAAATTCGTTCATTTTTCATTTCGAACGAACGAATTTCGAATAAATTCGTTCATTTTTCATTTCGAACGAACGAATTTCGAATAAATTCGTTCATTTTTCATTTCGAACGAACGAATTTCGAATAAATTCGTTCATTTTTCATTTCGAACGAACGAATTTCGAGTAAATTCGTTCATTTTTCATTTCGAACGAACGAATTTCGAATAAATTCGTTCATTTTTCATTTCGAACGAACGAATTTCGAATAAATTCGTTCATTTTTCATTTCGAACGAACGAATTTCGAATAAATTCGTTCATTTTTCATTTCGACGAACGAATTTCGAGTAAATTCGTTCATTTTTCATTTCGAACGAACGAATTTCGAATAAATTCGTTCATTTTTCATTTCGAACGAACGAATTTCGAATAAATTCGTTCATTTTTCATTTCGAACGAACGAATTTCGAATAAACTCGTTCATTTTTCATTTCGAACGAACGAATTTCGAATAAATTCGTTCATTTTTCATTTCGAACGAACGAATTTCGAATAAACTCGTTCATTTTTCATTTCGAACGAACGAATTTCGAGTAAATTCGTTCATTTTTCATTTCGAACGAACGAATTTCGAATAAATTCGTTCATTTTTCATTTCGAACGAACGAATTTCGAATAAATTCGTTCATTTTTCATTTCGAACGAACGAATTTCGAATAAATTCGTTCATTTTTCATTTCGAACGAACGAATTTTGAATAAACTCGTTCATTTTTCATTTCGAACGAACGAATTTCGAATAAATTCGTTCATTTTTCATTTCGAACGAACGAATTTCGAATAAATTCGTTCATTTTTCATTTCGAACGAACGAATTTCGAATAAATTCGTTCATTTTTCATTTCGAACGAACGAATTTCGAATAAATTCGTTCATTTTTCATTTCGAACGAACGAATTTCGAATAAATTCGTTCATTTTTCATTTCGAACGAACGAATTTCGAATAAATTCGTTCATTTTTCATTTCGAACGAACGAATTTCGAATAAATTCGTTCATTTTTCATTTCGAACGAACGAATTTCAGAATAAATTCGTTCATTTTTCATTTCGAACGAACGAATTTCGAATAAATTCGTTCATTTTTCATTTCGAACGAACGAATTTCGAATAAATTCGTTCATTTTTCATTTCGAACGAACGAATTTCGAATAAATTCGTTCATTTTTCATTTCGAACGAACGAATTTCGAATAAACTCGTTCATTTTTCATTTCGAACGAACGAATTTCGAATAAATTCGTTCATTTTTCATTTCGAACGAACGAATTTCGAATAAATTCGTTCATTTTTCATTTCGAACGAACGAATTTTGAATAAATTCGTTCATTTTTCATTTCGAACGAACGAATTTCGAATAAATTCGTTCATTTTTCATTTCGAAGGAACGAATTTCGAATAAATTCGTTCATTTTTCATTTCGAACGAACGAATTTCGAATAAATTCGTTCATTTTTCATTTCGAACGAACGAATTTCGAATAAATTCGTTCATTTTTCATTTCGAACGAACGAATTTCGAATAAATTCGTTCATTTTTCATTTCGAACGAACGAATTTCGAATAAATTCGTTCATTTTTCATTTCGAACGAACGAATTTCGAATAAATTCGTTCATTTTTCATTTCGAACGAACGAATTTCGAATAAATTCGTTCATTTTTCATTTCGAACGAACGAATTTCGAATAAATTCGTTCATTTTTCATTTCGAACGAACGAATTTCGAATAAATTCGTTCATTTTTCATTTCGAACGAACGAATTTCGAATAAATTCGTTCATTTTTCATTTCGAACGAACGAATTTCGAATAAACTCGTTCATTTTTCATTTCGAAACAACGAATTTCGAATAAATTCGTTCATTTTTCATTTCGAACGAACGAATTTCGAATAAACTCGTTCATTTTTCATTTCGAACGAACGAATTTCGAATAAATTCGTTCATTTTTCATTTCGAACGAACGAATTTCGAATAAATTCGTTCATTTTTCATTTCGAACGAACGAATTTCGAATAAATTCGTTCATTTTTCATTTCGAACGAACGAATTTCGAATAAACTCGTTCATTTTTCATTTCGAACGAACGAATTTCGAATAAATTCGTTCATTTTTCATTTCGAACGAACGAATTTCGAATAAATTCGTTCATTTTTCATTTCGAACGAACGAATTTCGAATAAACTCGTTCATTTTTCATTTCGAACGAACGAATTTCGAATAAATTCGTTCATTTTTCATTTCGAACGAACGAATTTCGATTAAATTCGTTCATTTTTCATTTCGAACGAACGAATTTCGAATAAATTCGTTCATTTTTCATTTCGAACGAACGAATTTCGAATAAATTCGTTCATTTTTCATTTCGAACGAACGAATTTCGAATAAATTCGTTCATTTTTCATTTCGAACGAACGAATTTCGAATAAATTCGTTCATTTTTCATTTCGAACGAACGAATTTCGAATAAATTCGTTCATTTTTCATTTCGAACGAACGAATTTCGAATAAATTCGTTCATTTTTCATTTCGAACGAACGAATTTTGAAAAAAATCGTTCATTTTTCATTTCGAACGAACGAATTTCGAAAAAATTCGTTCATTTTTCATTTCGAACGAACGAATTTCGAATAAATTCGTTCATTTTTCATTTCGAACGAACGAATTTCGAATAAACTCGTTCATTTTTCATTTCGAACGAACGAATTTCGAATAAATTCGTTAATTTTTTATTTCGAACGAACGAATTTCGAATACATTCTTCCATTTTTCATTTCGAACGAACAAATTTCCGATAAATTCGTTCATCTTTAATTCCTAACGAACGTATTTCGAATAAATTCGTTCATGTTTCATTTCGAGGGAACGAATTTCGAATAAATTCGTTCATTTTTCATTTCGAACGAACGAATTTCGAATAAATTCGTTCATTTTTCATTTTCCGAACGAACGAATTTCGAATAAATTCGTTCATTTTTCATTTCGAACGAACGAATTTCGAATAAATTCGTTCATTTTTCATTTCGAACGAACGAATTTCGAGTAAATTCGTTCATTTTTCATTTCGAACGAACGAATTTCGAATAAACTCGTTCATTTTTCATTTCGAACGAACGAATTTCGAATAAATTCGTTCATTTTTCATTTCGAACGAACGAATTTCGAATAAATTCGTTCATTTTTCATTTCGAACGAACGAATTTCGAATAAACTCGTTCATTTTTCATTTCGAACGAACGAATTTCGAGTAAATTCGTTCATTTTTCATTTCGAACGAACGAATTTCGATTAAATTCGTTCATTTTTCATTTCGAACGAACGAATTTCGAATAAATTCGTTCATTTTTCATTTCGAACGAACGAATTTCGAATAAATTCGTTCATTTTTCATTTCGAACGAACGAATTTCGAATAAATTCGTTCATTTTTCATTTCGAACGAACGAATTTCGAATAAATTCGTTCATTTTTCATTTCGAACGAACGAATTTCGATTACATTCGTTCATTTTTCATTTCGAACGAACGAATTTCGAATAAATTCGTTCATTTTTCATTTCGAACGAACGAATTTCGAATAAATTCGTTCATTTTTCATTTCGAACGAACGAATTTCGATTAAATTCGTTCATTTTTCATTTCGAACGAACGAATTTCGAATAAATTCGTTCATTTTTCATTTCGAACGAACGAATTTCGAATAAATTCGTTCATTTTTCATTTCGAACGAACGAATTTCGAATAAACTCGTTCACTTTTCATTTCGAACGAACGAATTTCGAATAAATTCGTTCATTTTTCATTTCGAACGAACGAATTTCGAATAAATTCGTTCATTTTTCATTTCGAACGAACGAATTTCGAATAAATTCGTTCATTTTTCATTTCGAACGAACGAATTTCGAATAAATTCGTTCATTTTTCATTTCGAACGAACGAATTTCGAATAAATTCGTTCATTTTTCATTTCGAACGAACGAATTTCGAATAAACTCGTTCATTTTTCATTTCGAACGAACGAATTTCGAGTAAATTCGTTCATTTTTCATTTCGAACGAACGAATTTCGAATAAACTCGTTCATTTTTCATTTCGAACGAACGAATTTCGAATAAACTCGTTCATTTTTCATTTCGAACGAACGAATTTCGAATAAATTCGTTCATTTTTCATTTCGAACGAACGAATTTCGAATAAATTCGTTCATTTTTGATTTCGAACGAACGAATTTCGAATAAATTCGTTCATTTTTTATTTCGAACGAACGAATTTCGAATAAATTCGTTCATTTTTTATTTCGAACGAACGAATTTCGAATTAATTCGTTCATTTTTTATTTCGAACGAACGAATTTCGAATTAATTCGTTCATTTTTTATTTCGAACGAACGAATCTCGAATAAATTGTTAATTTTTTTATTTCGAACGAACGAATTTCGAATAAATTCGTTCATTTTTTATTTCGAACGAACGAATCTCGAATAAACTGTTCTTTTTTTCATTTCGAACGAACGAATTTCGAATAAATTCGTTCATTTTCTATTTCGAACGAACGAATTTCGAATAAATTCGTTCATTTTTGATTTCGAACGAACGAATTTCGAATAAATTCGTTCATTTTTTATTTCGAACGAACGAATTTCGAATAAATTCGTTCATTTTTTATTTCGAACGAACGAATTTCGAATAAATTCGTTCATTTTTTATTTCGAACGAACGAATTTTGAATAAATTCGTTCATTTTTTATTTCGAACGAACGAATTTCGAATAAATTCGTTCATTTTTTATTTCGAACGAACGAATTTCGAATAAATTCGTTCATTTTTCATTTCGAACGAACGAATTTCGAATAAATTCGTTCATTTTTCATTTCGAACGAACGAATTTCGAATAAATTCGTTCATTTTTTATTTCGAACGAACGAATTTCGAATAAATTCGTTCATTTTTCATTTCGAACGAACGAATTTCGAATAAATTCGTTCATTTTTCATTTCGAACGAACGAATTTCGAATAATTTCGTTCATTTTTCATTTCGAACGACCGAATTTCGAATAAATTCGTTCTTTTTTCATTTCGAACGAACGAATTTCGAATAAATTCGTTCATTTTTCATTTCGAACGAACGAATTTCGATTAAATTCGTTCATTTTTCATTTCGAACGAACGAATTTCGAATAAATTCGTTCATTTTTCATTTCGAACGAACGAATTTCGAATAAATTCGTTCATTTTTCATTTCGAACGAACGAATTTCGAATAAATTCGTTCATTTTTCATTTCGAACGAACGAATTTCGAATAAATTCGTTCATTTTTCATTTCGAACGAACGAATTTCGAATAAATTCGTTCATTTTTCATTTCGAACGAACGAATTTCCAATAAATTCGTTCATTTTTCATTTCGAACGAACGAATTTCGAATAAATTCGTTCATTTTTCATTTCGCACGTACGAATTTCGAATAAATTCGTTCATTTTTCATTTCGAACGAACGAAATTCGAATAAATTCGTTCATTTTTCATTCCGAACGAACAAGTTTCGAATAGATTCGTTCATTTTTCATTTCGAACGAACGAATTTCCAACAAATTCGTTCATTTTTCATTCCGAACGAACGAATTTTGAATAAATTCGTTCATTTTTTATTTCGAACGAACGAATTTCGAATGAATTCGTTCATTTTTCATTCCGAACGAACGAATTTCGAATAAATTCGTTCATTTTTCAATCCGAACGAACGAATTTCGAATAAATTCGTTAATTTTTCATTTCGAACAAACGAATTTCGAATAATTTCGTTAATTTTTCATTTCGAACAAACGAATTTCGAATAAATTCGTTCATTTTTCATTTCGAACGAACGAATTTCGAATAAACTCGTTCATTTTTCATTTCGAACGAACGAATTTCGAATAAATTCGTTCATTTTTCATTTCGAACGAACGAATTTCGAATAAATTCGTTCATTTTTCATTCCGAACGAACGAATTTCGAATAAATTCGTTCATTTTTCATTCCGAACGAACGAATTTCGAATAAACTCGTTCATTTTTCATTCCGAACGAACGAATTTCGAATAAATTCGTTCATTTTTCATTCCGAACGAACGAATTTCGAATAAATTCGTTCATTTTTCATTCCGAACGAACGAATTTCGAATAAATTCGTTCATTTTTCATTCTGAACGAACGAATTTCGATTAAATTCGTTCATTTTTCATTCCGAACGAACGAATTTCGAATAAATTCGTTCATTTTTCATTCCGAACGAACGAATTTCGAATAAATTCGTTCATTTTTCATTCCGAACGAACGAATTTCGAATAAATTCGTTCATTTTTCATTTCGAACGAACGAATTTCGAATAAATTCGTTCATTTTTCAATTCGAACGAACGAATTTCGAATAAATTCGTTCATTTTTCATTCTGAACGAACGAATTTCGAATAAAATCCTTCATTTTTCATTTCGAACGAACGAATTTCGAATAAATTCGTGCATGTTTCAGTCCGAACGAACGAATTTCGAATAAATTCGTTCATTTTTCAGTTCGAACGAACGAATTTCGAATAAGTTCGTTAATTTTTTATTTCGAACGAACGAATTTCGAATAAATTCGTTCATTTTTCATTTCGAACGAACGAATTTCGAATAAATTCGTTCATTTTTCATTTCGAACGAACGAAGTTCGAATAAATTCGTTCATTTTTCATTTCGAACGAACGAATTTCGAATAAATTCGTTCATTTTTCATTTCGAACGAACGAATTTCGAATAAATTCGTTCATTTTTCATTTCGAACGAACGAATTTCGAATAAATTCGTTCATTTTTCATTTCGAACGAACGAATTTCGAATAAATTCGTTCATTTTTCATTTCGAACGAACGAATTTCGAATAAATTCGTTCATTTTTCATTTCGAACGAACGAATTTCGAATAAATTCGTTCATTTTTCATTTCGAACGAACGAATTTCGAATAAATTCGTTCATTTTTCATTTCGAACGAACGAATTTCGAATAAATTCGTTCATTTTTCATTTCGAACGAACGAATTTCGAATAAATTCGTTCATTTTTCATTTCGAACGAACGAATTTCGAATAAATTCGTTCATTTTTCATTTCGAACGAACGAATTTCGAATAAATTCGTTCATTTTTCATTTCGAACGAACGAATTTCGAATAAATTCGTTCATTTTTCATTTCGAACGAACGAATTTCGAATAAATTCGTTCATTTTTCATTTCGAACGAACGAATTTCGAATAAATTCGTTCATTTTTCATTTCGAACGAACGAATTTCGAATAAATTCGTTCATTTTTCATTTCGAACGAACGAATTTCGAATAAATTCGTTCATTTTTCATTTCGAACGAACGAATTTCGAATAAATTCGTTCATTTTTCATTTCGAACGAACGAATTTCGAATAAATTCGTTCATTTTTCATTTCGAACGAACGAATTTCGAATAAATTCGTTCATTTTTCATTTCGAACGAACGAATTTCGAATAAATTCGTTCATTTTTCATTTCGAACGAACGAATTTCGAATAAATTCGTTCATTTTTCATTTCGAACGAACGAATTTCGAATAACTTCGTTCATTTTTCATTTCGAACGAACGAATTTCGAATAAATTCGTTCATTTTTCATTTCGAACGAACGAATTTCGAATAAATTCGTTCATTTTTCATTTCGAACGAACGAATTTCGAATAAATTCGTTCATTTTTCATTTCGAACGAACGAATTTCGAATAAATTCGTTCATTTTTCATTTCGAACGAACGAATTTCGAATAAATTCGTTCATTTTTCATTTCGAACGAACGAATTTCGAATAAATTCGTTCATTTTTCATTTCGAACGAACGAATTTCGAGTAAATTCGTTCATTTTTCATTTCGAACGAACGAATTTCGAATAAATTCGTTCATTTTTCATTTCGAACGAACGAATTTCGAATAAATTCGTTCATTTTTCATTTCGAACGAACGAATTTCGAATAAACTCGTTCATTTTTCATTTCGAACGAACGAATTTCGAATAAATTCGTTCATTTTTCATTTCGACGAACGAATTTCGAGTAAATTCGTTCATTTTTCATTTCGAACGAACGAATTTCGAATAAATTCGTTCATTTTTCATTTCGAACGAACGAATTTCGAATAAATTCGTTCATTTTTCATTTCGAACGAACGAATTTCGAATAAATTCGTTCATTTTTCATTTCGAACGAACGAATTTCGAATAAATTCGTTCATTTTTCATTTCGAACGAACGAATTTCGAATAAATTCGATCATTTTTCATTTCGAACGAACGAATTCCGAATAAATTCGTTCATTTTTCATTTCGAACGAACGAATTTCGAATAAATTCGTTCATTTTTCATTTCGACGAACGAATTTCGAGTAAATTCGTTCATTTTTCATTTCGAACGAACGAATTTCGAGTAAATTCGTTCATTTTTCATTTCGACGAACGAATTTCGAATAAATTCGTTCATTTTTCATTTCGAACGAACGAATTCCGAATAAATTCGTTCATTTTTCATTTCGAACGAACGAATTTCGAATAAATTCGATCATTTTTCATTTCGAACGAACGAATTCCGAATAAATTCGTTCATTTTTCATTCCGAACGAACGAATTTCGAATAAATTCGTTCATTTTTCATTTCGAACGAACGAATTCCGAATAAATTCGTTCATTTTTCATTTCGAACGAACGAATTTCGAATAAATTCGTTCATTTTTCATTCCGAACGAACGAATTCCGAATAAATTCGTTCATTTTTCATTTCGAACGAACGAATTTCGAATAAATTCGTTCATTTTTCATTCCGAACGAACGAATTTCGAATACATTCGTTCATTTTTCATTTCGAACGAACGAATTTCGAATAAATTCGTTCATTTTTCATTTCGAACGAACGAATTTCGAATAAATTCGTTCATTTTTCATTTCGAACGAACGAATTTCGAATAAATTCGTTCATTTTTCATTTCGAACGAACGAATTTCGAATAAATTCGTTCATTTTTCATTTCGAACGAACGAATTTCGAATAAATTCGTTCATTTTTCATTTCGAACGAACGAATTTCGAATAAATTCGTTCATTTTTCATTTCGAACGAACGAATTTCGAATAAATTCGTTCATTTTTCATTTCGAACGAACGAATTTTGAATAAATTCGTTCATTTTTTATTTCGAACGAACGAAGTTCGAATAAATTCGTTCATTTTTCATTTCGAACGAACGATTTTCGAATAAATTCGTTCATTTTTCATTTCGAACGAACGAATTTCGAATAAATTCGTTCATTTTTCATTTCGAACGAACGAAGTTCGAATAAATTCGTTCATTTTTCATTTCGAACGAACGAAGTTCGAATAAATTCGTTCATTTTTCATTTCGAACGAACGAATTTCGAATAAATTCGTTCATTTTTCATTTCGAACGAACGAAATTCGAATAAATTCGTTCATTTTTCATTTCCATCGAACGAATTTCGAATAAATTCGTTCATTTTTCATTTCGAACGAACGAATTTCGAATAAATTCGTTCATTTTTCATTTCGAACGAACGAATTTCGAATAAATTCGTTCATTTTTCATTTCGAACGAACGAATTTCGAATAAATTCGTTCATTTTTCATTTCGAACGAACGAATTTCGAATAAATTCGTTCATTTTTCATTTCGAACGAACGAATTTCGAATAAATTCGTTCATTTTTCATTTCGAACGAACGAATTTCGAATAAATTCGTTCATTTTTCATTTCGAACGAACGAATTTCGAATAAATTCGTTCATTTTTCATTTCGAACGAACGAATTTCGATTAAATTCGTTCATTTTTCATTTCGAACGAACGAATTTCGAATAAATTCGTTCATTTTTCATTTCGAACGAACGAATTTCGAATAAATTCGTTCATTTTTCATTTCGAACGAACGAATTTCGAATAAATTCGTTCATTTTTCATTTCGAACGAACGAATTTCGAATAAATTCGTTCATTTTTCATTTCGAACGAACGAATTTCGAATAAATTCGTTCATTTTTCATTTCGAACGAACGAATTTCGAATAAATTCGTTCATTTTTCATTTCGAACGAACGAATTTCGAATAAATTCGTTCATTTTTCATTTCGAACGAACGAATTTCGAATAAATTCGTTCATTTTTCATTTCGAACGAACGAATTTCGAATAAATTCGTTCATTTTTCATTTCGAACGAACGAATTTCGAATAAATTCGTTCATTTTTCATTTCGAACGAACGAATTTCGAATAAATTCGTTCATTTTTCATTTCGAACGAACGAATTTCGAATAAATTCGTTCATTTTTCATTTCGAACGAACGAATTCTGAATAAATTTGTTCATTTTTTATTTCGAGCGAACGAATTTCGAATAAATTCGTTCATTTTTCATTTCGAACGAACGAATTTCGAATAAACTCGTTCATTTTTCATTTCGAACGAACGAATTTCGAATAAATTCGTTAATTTTTTATTTCGAACGAACGAATTTCGAATAAATTCGTTCATTTTTCATTTCGAACGAACGAATTTCGAATAAATTCGTTCATTTTTCATTCCGAACGAACGAATTTCGAATAAATTCGTTCATTTTTCATTTCGAACGAACGAATTTCGAATAAATTCGTTCATTTTTCATTTCGAACGAACGAATTTCGAATAAATTCGTTCATTTTTCATTTCGAACGAACGAATTTCGAATAAATTCGTTCATTTTTCATTTCGAACGAACGAATTTCGATTAAATTCGTTCATTTTTCATTTCGAACGAACGAATTTCGAATAAATTCGTTCATTTTTCATTTCGAACGAACGAATTTCGAATAAATTCGTTCATTTTTCATTTCGAACGAACGAATTTCGATTAAATTCGTTCATTTTTCATTTCGAACGAACGAATTTCGAATAAATTCGTTCATTTTTCATTTCGAACGAACGAATTTCGAATAAATTCGTTCATTTTTCATTTCGAACGAACGAATTTCGAATAAATTCGTTCATTTTTCATTTCGAACGAACGAATTTCGAATAAACTCGTTCATTTTTCATTTCGAACGAACGAATTTCGAATAAATTCGTTCATTTTTCATTTCGAACGAACGAATTTCGAATAAATTCGTTCATTTTTCATTTCGAACGAACGAATTTCGAATAAACTCGTTCATTTTTTATTTCGAACGAACGAATTTTGAATAAATTCGTTCATTTTTCATTTCGAACGAACGAATTTCGAATAAACTCGTTCATTTTTCATTTCGAACAAACGAATTTCGAATAAATTCGTTCATTTTTCATTACGAACGAACTAATTTCGAACAAATTCGTCCATTTTTTATTTCGAACGAACGAATTTCGAATAAATTCGTTCATTTTTCATTTCGAACGAACGAATTTCGAATAAACTCGTTCATTTTTCATTTCGAACGAACGAATTTCGAATAAATTCGTTCATTTTTCATTTCGACGAACGAATTTCGAGTAAATTCGTTCATTTTTCATTTCGAACGAACGAATTTCGAATAAACTCGTTCATTTTTCATTTCGAACGAACGAATTTCGAATAAATTCGTTCATTTTTCATTTCGAACGAACGAATTTCGAATAAACTCGTTCATTTTTCATTTCGAACGAACGAATTTCGAGTAAATTCGTTCATTTTTCATTTCGAACGAGCGAATTTCGAATAAATTCGTTCATTTTTCATTTCGAACGAACGAATTTCGAGTAAATTCGTTCATTTTTCATTTCGAACGAACGAATTTCGAATAAATTCGTTCATTTTTCATTTCGAACGAACGAATTTCGAATAAATTCGTTCATTTTTCATTTCGAACGAACGAATTTCGAGTAAATTCGTTCATTTTTCATTTCGAACGAACGAATTTCGAATAAACTCGTTCATTTTTCATTTCGAACGAACGAATTTCGAATAAATTCGTTCATTTTTCATTTCGACGAACGAATTTCGAATAAACTCGTTCATTTTTCATTTCGAACGAACGAATTTCGAATAAATTCGTTCATTTTTCATTTCGACGAACGAATTTCGAATAAACTCGTTCATTTTTCATTTCGAACGAACGAATTTCGAATAAACTCGTTCATTTTTCATTTCGAACGAACGAATTTCGAATAAATTCGTTCATTTTTCATTTCGAACGAACGAATTTCGAGTAAATTCGTTCATTTTTCATTTCGAACGAACGAATTTCGATTAAATTCGTTCATCTTTCATTTCGAACGAACGAATTTCGAATAAATTCGTTCATTTTTCATTTCGAACGAACGAATTTCGAATAAATTCGTTCATTTTTCATTTCGAACGAACGAATTTCGAATAAATTCGTTCATTTTTCATTTCGAACGAACGAATTTCGAATAAATTCGTTCATTTTTCATTTCGAACGAACGAATTTCGAATAAATTCGTTCATTTTTCATTCCGAACGAACGAATTTCGAATAAATTCGTTCATTTTTCATTTCGAACGAACGAATTTCGAATAAATTCGTTCATTTTTCATTTCGAACGAACGAATTTCGGATAAACTCGTTCATTTTTCATTTCGAACGAACGAATTTCGAATAAATTCGTTCATTTTTCATTCCGATCGAACGAATTTCGAATAAATTCGTTCATTTTTCATTTTGAACGAACGAATTTCGAATAAATTCGTTCTTTTTTCATTTCGGCGAACGAATTTCGAGTAAATTCGTTCATTTTTCATTTCGAACGAACGAATTTCGAATAAACTCGTTCATTTTTCATTTCGAACGAACGAATTTCGAATAAATTCGTTCATTTTTCATTTCGAACGAACGAATTTCGAATAAATTCGTTCATTTTTCATTTCGAACGAACGAATTTCGAATAAATTCGTTCATTTTTCATTTCGAACGAACGAATTTCGAATAAATTCGTTCATTTTTCATTTCGAACGAACGAATTTCGATTAAATTCGTTCATTTTTCATTTCGAACGAACGAATTTCGAATAAATTCGTTCATTTTTCATTTCGAACGAACGAATTTCGAATAAATTCGTTCATTTTTCATTTCGAACGAACGAATTTCGAATAAACTCGTTCATTTTTCATTTCGAACAAACGAATTTCGAGTAAATTCGTTCATTTTTAATTTCGAACGAACGAATTTCGAATAAATTCGTTCATTTTTCATTTCGAACGAACGAATTTCGAGTAAATTCGTTCATTTTTCATTTCGAACGAACGAATTTCGAATAAACTCGTTCATTTTTCATTTCGAACGAACGAATTTCGAGTAAATTCGTTCATTTTTCATTTCGAACGAACGAATTTCGAATAAATTCGTTCATTTTTCATTTCGAACGAACGAATTTCGAATAAACTCGTTCATTTTTCATTTCGAACGAACGAATTTCGAATAAATTCGTTCATTTTTCATTTCGAACGAACGAATTTCGAATAAATTCGTTCATTTTTCATTTCGAACGAACGAATTTCGAATAAATTCGTTCATTTTTCATTTCGAACGAACGAATTTCGAATAAATTCGTTCATTTTTCATTTCGAACGAACGAATTTCGAGTAAATTCGTTCATTTTTCATTTCGAACGAACGAATTTCGAGTAAATTCGTTCATTTTTCATTTCGACGAACGAATTTCGAGTAAATTCGTTCATTTTTCATTTCGAAACAACGAATTTCGAATAAATTCGTTCATTTTTCATTTCGAACGAACGAATTTTGAATAAACTCGTTCATTTTTCATTTCGAACGAACGAATTTCGAGTAAATTCGTTCATTTTTCATTTCGAACGAACGAATTTCGAATAAACTCGTTCATTTTTCATTTCGAACGAACGAATTTCGAATAAACTCGTTCATTTTTCATTTCGAACGAACGAATTTCGAGTAAATTCGTTCATTTTTCATTTCGAACGAACGAATTTCGAATAAATTCGTTCATTTTTCATTTCGAACGAACGAATTTCGAATAAATTCGTTCATTTTTCATTTCGAACGAACGAATTTCGAATAAATTCGTTCATTTTTCATTTCGATCGAACGAATTTCGAATAAATTCGTTCATTTTTCTTTTCGAACGAACGAATTTCGAATAAATTCGTTCATTTTTCATTTCGAACGAACGAATTTCGAATAAATTCGTTCATTTTTCATTTCGAACGAACGAATTTCGAATAAATTCGTTCATTTTTCATTTCGAACGAACGAATTTCGAATAAATTCGTTCATTTTTCATTTCGAACGAACGAATTTCGAATAAATTCGTTCATTTTTCATTTCGAACGAACGAATTTCGAATAAATTCGTTCATTTTTCATTTCGAACGAACGAATTTCGAATAAATTCGTTCATTTTTCATTTCGAACGAACGAATTTCGAATAAATTCGTTCATTTTTCATTTCGAACGAACGAATTTCGAATAAATTCGTTCATTTTTCATTTCGAACGAACGAATTTCGAATAAATTCGTTCATTTTTCATTTCGAACGAACGAATTTCGAATAAATTCGTTCATTTTTCATTTCGAACGAACGAATTTCGAATAAATTCGTTCATTTTTCATTTCGAACGAACGAATTTCGAATAAATTCGTTCATTTTTCATTTCGAACGAACGAATTTCGAATAAACTCGTTCATTTTTTATTTCGAACGAACGAATTTTGAATAAATTCGTTCATTTTTCATTTCGAACGAACGAATTTCGAATAAACTCGTTCATTTTTTATTTCGAACAAACGAATTTCGAATAAATTCGTTCATTTTTCATTTCGAACGAACGAATTTCGAATAAACTCGTTCATTTTTTATTTCGAACGAACGAATTTTGAATAAATTCGTTCATTTTTCATTACGAACGAACTAATTCCGAATAAATTCATTCATTTTTTATTTCGAACGAACGAATTTCGAATAAACTCGTTCATTTTTTATTTCGAACGAACGAATTTTGAATAAATTCGTTCATTTTTCATTACGAACGAACTAATTTCGAACAAATTCGTCCATTTTTTATTTCGAACGAACGAATTTTGAATAAATTCGTTCATTTTTCATTACGAACGAACTAATTTCGAATAAATTCGTTCATTTTTTATTTCGAACGAACGAATTTTGAATAAATTCGTTCATTTTTCATTTCGAACGAACGAATTTCGAATAAATTCGTTCATTTTTTATTTCGAGCCAACGAATTTCGAATAAACTCGTTCATTTTTTATTTCGAACGAACGAATTTCGAATAAATTCGTTCATTTTTCATTTCGAACGAACGAATTTCGAATAAACTCGTTCATTTTTCATTTCGAAAGAACGAATTTCGAATAAATTCGTTCATTTTTCATTTCGAAAGAACGAATTTCGAGTAAATTCGTTCATTTTTCATTTCGAACGAACGAATTTCGAATAAACTCGTTCATTTTTCATTTCGAAAGAACGAATTTCGAATAAATTCGTTCATTTTTCATCTCGACCGAACGAATTTCGAATAAATTCGTTCATTTTTCGTTTCGAACGAACGAATTTCGAATAAATTCGTTCATTTTTCATTTCGAACGAACTAATTTCGATTAAATTCGTTCATTTTTCATTTCGAACGAACGAATTTCGAATAAATTCGTTCATTTTTCATTTCGAACGAACGAATTTCGAATAAATTCGTTCATTTTTCATTTCGAACGAACGAATTTCGAATAAATTCGTTCATTTTTCATTTCGAACGAACGAATTTCGAATAAATTCGTTCATTTTTCATTTCGAACGAACGAATTTCGAATAAATTCGTTCATTTTTCATTTCGAACGAACGAATTTCGAATAAATTCGTTCATTTTTCATTTCGAACGAACGAATTTCGAATAAATTCGTTCATTTTTCATTTCGAACGAACGAATTTCGAATAAATTCGTTCATTTTTCATTTCGAACGAACGAATTTCGAATAAATTCGTTCATTTTTCATTTCGAACGAACGAATTTCGAATAAATTCGTTCATTTTTCATTTCGAACGAACGAATTTCGAATAAATTCGTTCATTTTTCATTTCGAACGAACGAATTTCGAATAAATTCGTTCATTTTTCATTTCGAACGAACGAATTTCGAGTAAATTCGTTCATTTTTCATTTCGAACGAACGAATTTCGAGTAAATTCGTTCATTTTTCATTTCGAACGAACGAATTTCGAGTAAATTCGTTCATTTTTCATTTCGAACGAACGAATTTCGAATAAATTCGTTCATTTTTCATTTCGAATGAACGAATTTCGAATAAATTCGTTCATTTTTCATTTCGAATGAACGAATTTCGAATAAATTCGTTCATTTTTCATTTCGAACGAACGAATTTCGAGTAAATTCGTTCATTTTTCATTTCGAACGAACGAATTTCGAGTAAATTCGTTCATTTTTCATTTCGAATGAACGAATTTCGAATAAATTCGTTCATTTTTCGTTTCGAATGAACGAATTTCGAATAGATTCGTTCATTTTTCATTTCGAACGAACGAATTTCGAATAAATTCGTTCATTTTTCATTTCGAACGAACGAATTTCGAATAAATTCCTTCATTTTTCATTTCGAACCAACGAATTTCGAATAAATTCGTTCATTGTTCAATTCGAACGAACGAATTTCGAATAAATTCGTTCATTTTTCATTTCGAACGAACGAATTTCGAATAAATTCGTTCATTTTTCTTTTCGAACGAACGAATTTCGAATAAATTCGTTCATTTTTCATTTGGAACGAACGAATTTCGAATAAATTCGTTCATTTTTCATTTCGAACGAACGAATTTCGAATAAATTCGTTCATTTTTCATTTCGAACGAACGAATTTCGAATAAATTCGTTCATTTTTCATTTCGAACGAACGAATTTCGAGTAAATTCGTTCATTTTTCATTTCGAACGAACGAATTTCGAATAAATTCGTTCATTTTTCATTTCGAACGAACGAATTTCGAATAAATTCGTTCATTTTTCATTTCGAACGAACGAATTTCGAATAAATTCGTTCATTTTTCATTTCGAACGAACGAATTTCGAATAAATTCGTTCATTTTTCATTTCGAACGAACGAATTTCGAATAAATTCGTTCATTTTTCATTTCGAACGAACGAATTTCGAATAAATTCGTTCATTTTTCATTTCGAACGAACGAATTTCGAATAAATTCGTTCATTTTTCATTTCGAACGAACGAATTTCGAATAAATTCGTTCATTTTTCATTTCGAACGAACGAATTTCGAATAAATTCGTTCATTTTTCATTTCGAACGAACGAATTTCGAATAAATTCGTTCATTTTTCATTTCGAACGAACGAATTTCGAATAAATTCGTTCATTTTTCATTTCGAACGAACGAATTTCGAATAAATTCGTTCATTTTTCATTTCGAACGAACGAATTTCGAATAAATTCGTTCATTTTTCATTTCGAACGAACGAATTTCGATTAAATTCGTTCATTTTTCATTTCGAACGAACGAATTTCGAATAAATTCGTTCATTTTTCATTTCGAACGAACGAATTTCGAATAAATTCGTTCATTTTTCATTTCGAACGAACGAATTTCGAATAAATTCGTTCATTTTTCATTTCGAACGAACGAATTTCGAATAAATTCGTTCATTTTTCATTTCGAACGAACGAATTTCGAATAAATTCGTTCATTTTTCATTTCGACGAACGAATTTCGAATAAATTCGTTCATTTTTCATTTCGAACGAACGAATTTCGAATAAATTCGTTCATTTTTCATTTCGAACGAACGAATTTCGAATAAACTCGTTCATTTTTCATTTCGAACGAACGAATTTCGAGTAAATTCGTTCATTTTTCATTTCGAACGAACGAATTTCGAGTAAATTCGTTCATTTTTCATTTCGAACGAACGAATTTCGAATAAACTCGTTCATTTTTCATTTCGAACGAACGAATTTCGAATAAATTCGTTCATTTTTCATTTCGAACGAACGAATTTCGAGTAAATTCGTTCATTTTTCATTTCGAACGAACGAATTTCGAGTAAATTCGTTCATTTTTCATTTCGAACGAACGAATTTCGAGTAAATTCGTTCATTTTTCATTTCGACGAACGAATTTCGAGTAAATTCGTTCATTTTTCATTTCGAACGAACGAATTTCGAATAAACTCGTTCATTTTTCATTTCGAACGAACGAATTTCGAATAAACTCGTTCATTTTTCATTTCGAACGAACGAATTTCGAATAAACTCGTTCATTTTTCATTTCGAACGAACGAATTTCGAGTAAATTCGTTCATTTTTCATTTCGAACGAACGAATTTCGAATAAACTCGTTCATTTTTCATTTCGAACGAACGAATTTCGAGTAAATTCGTTCATTTTTCATTTCGAACGAACGAATTTCGAATAAATTCGTTCATTTTTCATTTCGAACGAACGAATTTCGAGTAAATTCGTTCATTTTTCATTTCGAACGAACGAATTTCGAATAAACTCGTTCATTTTTCATTTCGAACGAACGAATTTCGAGTAAATTCGTTCATTTTTCATTTCGAACGAACGAATTTCGAGTAAATTCGTTCATTTTTCATTTCGAACGAACGAATTTCGAATAAACTCGTTCATTTTTCATTTCGAACGAACGAATTTCGAGTAAATTCGTTCATTTTTCATTTCGAACGAACGAATTTCGAATAAACTCGTTCATTTTTCATTTCGAACGAACGAATTTCGAGTAAATTCGTGGGTGTAAAGTATTCTCCAATTTTTTCAAGGGGTTGAAACCCATGGGTTGGCGAAAATTTTACATGGGTGTTAAGTATTCTCAGATTTTTTCAAAGGTTGAAACTCCTGGGTCGGCGAAAATTTCACGTGGGTGTAAAGTATTCTCCAATTTTTTCAAGGTGTTGAAACCCATGGGTTGGCGAAAATTTTACGTGGGTGTAAAGTATTCTCCAATTTTTTCAAGGGGTTGAAACCCATGGGTTGGCGAAAATTTTACATGGGTGTTAAGTATTCTCCGATTTTTTCAAGGGGTTGAAACTCCTGGGTTGGCGAAAATTTTACGTGGGTGTAAAGTATTCTCCAATTTTTTCAAGGGGTTGAAACCCATGGGTTGGCGAAAATTTTACGTGGGTGTAAAGTATTCTCCAATTTTTTTAAGGTGTTGAAACCCATGGGTTGGCGAAAATTTTACATGGGTGTTAAGTATTCTCCGATTTTTTCAAGGGGTTGAAACCCCTGGGTTGGCGAAAATTTTACGTGGGTGTAAAGTATTCTCCAATTTTTTCAAGGGGTTGAAACCCATGGGTTGGCGAAAATTTCACGTGGGTGTTAAGTATTCTCCAATTTTTTCAAGGGGTTGAAACCCATGGGTTGGCGAAAATTTTACATGGGTGTTAAGTATTCTCAGATTTTTTCAAAGGTTGAAACTCCTGGGTCGGCGAAAATTTCACGTGGGTGTAAAGTATTCTCCAATTTTTTCAAGGTGTTGAAACCCATGGGTTGGCGAAAATTTTACATGGGTGTTAAGTATTCTCCGATTTTTTCAAGGGGTTGAAACCCCTGGGTTGGCGAAAAATTTACGTGGGTGTAAAGTATTCTCAAATTTTTTCAAGGGGTTGAAACTCCTAGGTTGGCGAAAATTTTACGTGGGTGTAAAGTATTCTCCAATTTTTTCAAGGGGTTGAAACCCATGGGTTGGCGAAAATTTTACATGGGTGTTAAGTATTCTCCGATTTTTTCAAGGGGTTGAAACCCCTGGGTTGGCGAAAATTTTACATGGGTGTTAAGTATTCTCCGATTTTTTCAAGGGGTTGAAACCCCTGGGTTGGCGAAAATTTTACGTGGGTGTAAAGTATTCTCCAATTTTTTCAAGGGGTTGAAACCCATGGGTTGGCGAAAATTTTACGTGGGTGTAAAGTATTCTCCAATTTTTTCAAGGGGTTGAAACTCCTAGGTTGGCGAAAATTTTACGTGGCTGTAAAGTACAATACCGCGCGTATCTTTTGGTCATCCGGCGCGCTAGGGCGCCGTAGCGCGCCGTTTGGCGTCGTTTCTCCATAATTCGGCTCAAAGTTGTTTAATTCCGAAATAAACGTCAGATTAGAAATCAGCATGGAAAATGCGACCTAGTGAACGTACGAATGATTTAAAAATCTCATAGGAGAGAATTTGGGTTACGGTAGCTATCGAATGTTTCCTGTGTCCAAAAGGATTGGCGATTGAGAGTAGTAGAATATGGTTTTTCAACATTTCCTTGTATTTATCACATTCGTATACTGTTTTTTTAACCTCTGAGTTCCTTCCGGAGCGTTCTGTCACCAATCAATCAAGAAATTTTTCATACAAAACCACCATTCCTAACCATGTGTGGATGTGAAGGTTATCGAACTACGAACTTCCTCTATATTTGTGATTATTTTTAGAAAAAAATGTCAAACTTCATCGAGAATTTAGGATAGAAGAAGTCAGTCCGACATTTCGTCTTTAAGATAAAATGATTTTTTGCTTTTGGATATAAAGATGGCCGGTTCCGTGGCAAATTTTACCAGGCATGTGGAAATTACAGCAATGCAGCTCTTGACCTTTGCGGGACAAAATCAGGTCCAAAATCAGGTACTGCATTAAATCCTTTCAAAAAATCTACAATTGGGAATATTAAAGATTTTTTAGAAGTTTAAATTTAATTTGTGTTCCCAAATTTTATTTTTATACTAAAAACCTCCTGGGACACCAAGCATTTTTTAACAGCGCATGAATACGCTTGTTAATCGATCCAGCGATGTGGAATTTGCCGGCACATTCCAAACTTAAAAAAAGAGATTGTAAAATTGAATTTTCATCAGGATTTCCTAGTTTGGACTCCATACCAGACGCTTCTTGCAACTAATTATTTTTCAAACTCCATTCATAAAATTCTTATGAAATCAGGGAATTCACAATGTCTTCGGCCACCAAAGTATTAGCCGCTATAGTGAGGACCGAATATTTTCGAGTTATTTGAGTTTTTTTTATTTATTTATCAGTTATTTGAAAATGTTCGAATATTCGATTTTTTTTCGAAGCTTGAGTACTGCTCCATGTCTGGAAATGAAAAAC
Organism: Aplectana chamaeleonis; assembly: GCA_029168955.1. NCBI lineage: Eukaryota > Metazoa > Nematoda > Chromadorea > Rhabditida > Cosmocercidae > Aplectana > Aplectana chamaeleonis. The sequence goes on from JAPDOI010000290.1 coordinate 889,874, forward strand.
AGCGCGAAGCCATTCTGGCTTTGGAGCAAAAAAAATGATTGATTGAATTATTCGAAATTATTCGGTTCTCACTATACTAGCCGCTAAGGTCTCACCAGCGACAATTGCGCAGAGCCATGTTCAGAGGGGTCTCGCGGCCGTTGCAGGCGCCGTCAGCCAGAATCATCCCACTGTCCTAGACTGACCTCAGAACAGGTCTGGAAATGGCCTTCCCTCCTTCTCAATACCGCTTTTTGCTTCAAAAAGCGTTCACGGTGAAGGTAAAAAAAAAACGAAATTACGGGTGGTACAATTATAGGAAAACATTAAAACAGTGCAGTGAAAAGGTAATAGTTTGAAGTGCCCCATAGTTGGTTGATATTGGCCTTTTATGGATCGATCATGGTCTCAAATCCTTCCGATTTGTGGTAGGTATGACGTAGGGATCAGTTTGACGGACCATCATAGCATTCAATTGAAGGGGAGGCCCACTACATGATTGGAGCAGTTGGTGTGCTCGCCGTCAATGGGAGAACGTTGCGGGTTCAGTTCTTACGTTTGCCCGTGGTTTTTGCACTTAACTGCGCCTGTTTCATCACTTCAAAGGTTTGATAGCTCGCGTTAACATGTGCGGGTTGGAGTAGTTGGCGTGCGCGCCGTTGTGATGAGAACGTCGCAAGTTCATTTCCCATACAGCATCGTAGTTTTTGCGTTGAAGGGTGTTTCATCGTGACAAACACGGAATAAACATAACTATGACATTAGTATTCGTTGGAATGTCTTCTCACGAAATATTTCTCGTGGTGTTGTGAAAACACGAGGTGGTTTAGTACAAGCCCTAGACCCTCGTCTTTGGGCTGGAGTAGTTCTCTTGGCCCATATCAGGGAATGGCCTTACTTGGGGTTCAACTGTGAACAGAATTTTTTGCGATTTTCGTGAACGAGTCTGGGCTATGAAATGTCAAATTTCAGCTAAATTCAAAATATGCTTACTATTCGACTGAGAGGAGAAAATATATACTCCAGCCCCAAAATGGGGGTCCGAATTCATAAATCAGCCCAGATTATTAGTTACGGTTAGCTTCTGAAAGTTTGCATTGGCGAGTGGCGATTTCGGGTTGCTCAATTTCCGTTCCAAGCCGAGCTCTGAGGGTGGCTCTGAACATCTTCAAAAAAAATTCTTGTACTTTATCAAGCTCGAATTAGCGCTCCATAGGTTTTGAAGAAGCGTCAGAAGGGTTCTCTGAAGTAGGCAGTTCGTCGTGGTACCATCAAAACTGACGTATCGCAGCCCATTCGCCACTAGGAACTTTGATTTTGTTTTCAGGTTTATTCCGACTTCTTGACAAATTTCGAATAACAGAAAGTTTCTTCACACGTTCTATTTTCGCAGATAAGCTGCTCACCGCATCGTCAAGATTTGGACCTCTTCAAATACTACTTCGTTCAACAAAAACCACAGAAGCGTTCCGTCGCCAATCTATCAAGAAATTTTCAGCACAAAACCGCTATTGCAAGCCATATATGGATGTACTACTACCAATAGCTCAACTAATAATATGGGCTGGTTTATGAAATCGGACCCCCATTTTGGGGCTGGAGTATATATTTTCTCCTCTCAGTCGAAGAGTAAGCATATTTTGAATTCATCTGAAATTTGACATTTCATAGCCCAGACTCGTTCACGAAAATCGCAAAAAATTTAGTTCACCGTTGGACCCCAAGCAAGGCCATTTCTTGATATGGGGCCAAGAGTACAACTCCAGCCCCAAGACGAGGGTCTGGGGCTTGTACTAAAGCACCCCGTGTTTTCACAACAACACGAGAAATATTTCGTGAGAAGACATTCCAACGAATACTAATGTCATAGTTATGCTTATTCCGTGTTTGTCACGATGAAACACCCTTCAACGCAAAAACTACGATGCTGTATCGGAAATGAACTTGCGACATTCTTATCACAACGGCGCGCATGCCAACTACTCCAACCCGCACATGTTAACGTGAGCTATCAAACCTATGAAGTGATGAAACAGGCGCAGTTAAGTGCAAAAACTATGCGCAAACGTAAGAACTGAACCCGCAACGTTCTCCCATTGACGGCGCGCACACCAACTGCTCCAATCATGTACCGGGCCTACCTTCAATTGAATGCTACGATGGTCCGTCATTCCGATCCCTGCGTCATACCTACCACAAATAGTAAGGATTTGAGATCATGCTCAATCCATAAAAGGCCCATATCAACTATGGAACACTTCAAACTATTACCTTTTCACTGCACTGTCTTAATGTTTTCCTATAATTGTACCACCAGTAATTTCGTTTTTTTTTACCTTCACCGTGAACGATTTTTAAGCGCAAAACGGTATTTAGAAGGAGGGAAGGCCATTTTCAGACCTGTTCTAAGGTCAGTCTAGGACAGCAGGATGATTCCGGCTGATGGCGCCTGCAACAGCCGCGAGACTCCTCTGAACATGGCTCTACGCAAATGTCGCTGGTGAGACCTTAGCGGCTAGTATAGTGAGGACCGAATAATTTCGAATAATTCAATCAATCATTTTTTTTTGCTCCAAAACCAGAATGGCTTCGCGCTGTTTTTCATTTCAAGACATCGAGCAGTTCTCAAGCTTCGAAAAAAATCGAACATTCGAACATTTTCAAATAACTGATAAATAAATAAAAAAAAGACTCAAATAACTCGAAAATATTCGGTCCTCACTATAGCGGCTAGTACTTTGGTGGCCGAAGAAATTGTGAATTCCCTGATTTCATAAGAATTTTATGAATGGAGTTTGAAAAATAATTAGTTTCAAGAAGCGTCTGGTATGGAGTCCAAACTAGGAAATCCTGATGAGAATTCAATTTTACAATTGTGGTGAGCGCGAAGCGCTCACCAGGATTTGGCTTTGATCTCTTCCCGCGCGGATGCCCTACAATGAGATCACCTATTCATACCGTCACCAGAGGTATGAGCTGTACACCATTCGATGCGCTGCAAGAAATTACATATGTGTGCAACTTTTTATCCCAACTGGTCCCCGCTTTCTAAAGTTATGACCTCTCAAAGTACGCAAAAACGTTCTCCACCACCGCCTCCGCCTCCGCCTCCGCCTCCGCCTCCGCCTCCGCCTCCGCCTCCGCCTCCGCCTCCGCTACCGCCACCGCCACCGCCTCCGCCTCAGCCTCCGCCTCCACCTCCGTCCGTCGAAAATCATTTTTTTGGAAGGCGTGGACCAAATCGCTCGAAAATTTGTGACTAGAGGTAATCGGCCACGGGAATGACGAAAATAATTGTCAGAACTCACCATAATGACTTCTGGGCCCGTAACCGGCGGTTCAAACTAGGAAACCGGCCTCTCAAGATTAGTTTATAAAAATGACGGGTTTTTCGTTATCAGTCATTGTTTTCTTAGAGACTCCATATAAATACCTTGCTCTCTAGGGTGGTGTACTCTAAACGTCCGGCTTGGAACAGGACGCTATGCGGAAGGGTTGTTTTTGAGCGTGGCGCGTGTTTGTACCATACGCACCAAAGATAAGAAGTCGTCGCAGGGTGTGCTGAAGTGTCGGTTGACTATGCGAGACCGCAGTAGGAGTATGCAGGACGTCGTGGAACTACAGCAACCCCTCAGTAGGGGTGTGCAGGACGCCGTAGAATGTGTGCAGGACCTCAGTAGGAGTGTGCAGGACCTTAGTAGGAGTGTGCAGGACATCATGGGACCTGTGCAGGACCCCAGTAGGGGTGTGCAGGACGTCGTAGAATGTGTGCAGGACCTCAGTAGGAGTGTGCAGGACCTTAGTAGGAGTGTGCAGGACATCATGGGACCTGTGCAGGACCCCAGTAGGGGTGTGCAGGACCTCAGTAGGAGTGTGCAGGACATTTTGGGACCTGTGCAGGACCCCAGTAAGGGTGTGCAGGACGTCGTAGAATGTGTGCAGGACCTCAGTGGGAGTGTGCAGGACCTTAGTAGGAGTGTGCAGGACATCATGGGACCTGTGCAGGACCCCAGTAGGGGTGTGCAGGACCTCAGTAGGAGTGTGCATGACATTATGGGACCTGTACAGGACCTCAGTAGGAGTGCGCAGGATATCATGGAACGTGTGCAGGACCCCAGTAGGGGTGTGCAGGACGTCGTAGAATGTGTGCAGGACCTCAGTAGGAGTGTGCAGGACCTTAGTAGGAGTGTGCAGGACATCATGGGACCTGTGCAGGACCCCAGTAGGAGTGTGCAGGACATCATGGAACCTGTGTAGGACCCCAGTAGGGGTGTACAGGACATCGTAGAATGTGTGCAGAACATCAGTAGGAGTGTGCAGGACATCATGGGACCTGTGCAGGACCCCAGTAGGGGTGTGCAGGACGTCGTAGAATGTGTGCAGGACCTTAGTAGGAGTGTGCAGGACATCATGAAACATGTGCAAGACCCCTGTAAGGATGAGCAGGACTTCATGGAATGTGTGCAGGACATCAGTAGGAGTGTGCAGGACATCATGAAGCGTGTGCAGGACCCCAGTAGGGTTGAGCAGGACGTCATGGAATGTGTGTAGGACCTTAGTAAAATTACACAGGACATCATAGAACGTGTGCAGGACCCCAATAGGGGTGTGCAGGACATCATGGAATGTGTGCAGGACCTTAGTAGGAGTGTGCAGGACATCATGAAACGTGTGCAAGACCCCTGTAAGGATGATCAGAACTTCGTGGAATGTGTGCAGGACATCAGTAGGAGTGTGCAGGACATCATGAAGCGTGTGCAGGACCCCAATAGGGGTTTGCAGGACATCATGGAATGTGTGCAGGACCTTAGTAGGAGTGTGCAGGACATCATGACACGTGTGCAAGACCCCTGTAAGGATGATCAGAACTTCGTGGAATGTGTGCAGGACATCAGTAGGAGTGTGCAGGACATCATGAAACGTGTGCAAGACCCCTGTAAGGATGAGCAGGACTTCATGGAATGTGTGCTGGATCTCAGTAGGGGTGCGCAGGACGCCGTAGAATGTGTGCAGGACCTCAGTAGGAGTGTGCAGGACCTTAGTAGGAGTGTGCAGGACATCATGGGACCTGTGCAGGACCCCAGTAGGGGTGTGCAGGACGTCGTAGAATGTGTGCAGGACCTCAGTATGAGTGTGCAGGACCTTAGTAGGAGTGTGCAGGACATCATGGGACCTGTGCAGGACCCCAGTAGGGGTGTGCAGGACCTCAGTAGGAGTGTGCAGGACATTTTGGGACCTGTGCAGGACCCCAGTAAGGGTGTGCAGGACGTCGTAGAATGTGTGCAGGACCTCAGTGGGACTGTGCAGGACCTTAGTAGGAGTGTGCAGGACATCATGGGACCTGTGCAGGACCCCACTAGGGGTGTGCAGGACCTCAGTAGGAGTGTGCATGACATTATGGGACCTGTACAGGACCTCAGTAGAAGCGCGCAGGATATCATGGAACGTGTGCAGGACCCCAGTAGGGGTGTGCAGGACGTCGTAGAATGTGTGCAGGACCTCAGTAGGAGTGTGCAGGACCTTAGTAGGAGTGTGCAGGACATCATGGGACCTGTGCAGGATCCCAGTAGAAGTGTGCAGGACATCATGGAACCTGTGTAGGACCCCAGTAGGGGTGTGCAGGACATCGTAGAATGTGTGCAGAACATCAGTAGGAGTGTGCAGGACATCATGGGACCTGTGCAGGACCCCAGTAGGGGTGTGCAGGACGTCGTAGAATGTGTGCAGGACCTTAGTAGGAGTGTGCAGGACATCATGAAACATGTGCAAGACCCCTGTAAGGATGAGCAGGACTTCATGGAATGTGTGCAGGACATCAGTAGGAGTGTGCAGGACATCATGAAGCGTGTGCAGGACCCCAGTAGGGTTGAGCAGGACGTCATGGAATGTGTGTAGGGCCTTAGTAAAATTACACAGGACATCATGGAACGTGTGCAGGACATCATGGAATGTGTGCAGGACCTTAGTAGGAGTGTGCAGGACATCATGAAACGTGTGCAAGACCCCTGTAAGGATGATCAGAACTTCGTGGAATGTGTGCAGGACATCAGTAGGAGTGTGCAGGACATCATGAAACGTGTGCAAGACCCCTGTAAGGATGAGCAGGACTTCATGGAATGTGTGCTGGATCTCAGTGTGCAGGACGCCGTAGAATGTGTGCAGGACCTCAGTAGGAGTGTGCAGGACCTTAGTAGGAGTGTGCAGGACATCATGGGACCTGTGCAGGACCCCAGTAGGGGTGTGCAGGACGTCGTAGAATGTGTGCAGGACCTCAGTAGGAGTGTGCAGGACCTTAGTAGGAGTGTGCAGGACATCATGGGACCTGTGCAGGACCCCAGTAGGGGTGTGCAGGACCTCAGTAGGAGTGTGCAGGACATTTTGGGACCTGTGCAGGACCCCCAAGGGTGTGCAGGACGTCGTAGAATGAGTGCAGGACCTCAGTGGGAGTGTGCAGGACCTTAGTAGGAGTGTGCAGGACATCATGGGACCTGTGCAGGACCCCAGTAGAGGGTGTGCAGGACCTCAGTAGGAGTGTGCATGACATTATGGGACCTGTACAGGACCTCAGTAGGAGTGCAGGATATCATGGAACGTGTGCAGGACCCCAGTAGGAGGTGTGCAGGACGTCGTAGAATGTGTGCAGGACCTCAGTAGGAGTGTGCAGGACCTTAGTAGGAGTGTGCAGGACATCATGGGACCTGTGCAGGACCCCAGTAGAAGTGTGCAGGACATCATGGAACCTGTGTAGGACCCCAGTAGGGGTGTGCAGGACATCGTAGAATGTGTGCAGAACATCAGTAGGAGTGTGCAGGACATCATGGGACCTGTGCAGGACCCCAGTAGGGGTGTGCAGGACGTCGTAGAATGTGTGCAGGACATTAGTAGGAGTGTGCAGGACATCATGAAACATGTGCAAGACCCCTTTAAGGATGAGCAGGACTTCATGGAATGTGTGCAGGACATCAGTAGGAGTGTGCAGGACATCATGAAGCGTGTGCAGGACCCCAGTAGGGTTGAGCAGGACGTCATGGAATGTGTGTAGGGCCTTAGTAAAATTACACAGGACATCATGGAACGTGTGCAGGACCCAAATAGGGGTGTGCAGGACATCATGGAATGTGTGCAGGACCTTAGTAGGAGTGTGCAGGACATCATGAAACGTGTGCAAGACCCCTGTAAGGATGATCAGAACTTCGTGGAATGTGTGCAGGACATCAGTAGGAGTGTGCAGGACATCATGAAGCATGTGCAGGACCCCAATAGGGGTGTGCAGGACATAATGGAATGTGTGCAGGACCTTAGTAGGAGTGTGCAGGACATCATGAAACGTGTGCAAGACCCCTGTAAGGATGATCAGAACTTCGTGGAATGTGTGCAGGACATCAGTAGGAGTGTGCAGGACATCATGAAACGTGAGCAAGACCCCTGTAAGGATGAGCAGGACTTCATGGAATGTGTGCTGGATCTCAGTAGGGGTGTGCAGGACCTCAGTTCAATGTTCATGACACCGTATGCAAGCCAGGCCTCCGAATCTACAAGAACGATAGTTAAGTCCGCCAGAACAGGGCTACCGTAATCTCACTCGAGTTGGCTCTAAAATTTTCTAAGTTCTGACTCCGATTTCGCTTCATCTTCCCTACAGGTGGTGATGTTTCCCTGCTTTTAGTCCAGGCAGATCCTCAACTGCTGACCCCTAGAGAAGGACGGTGTGTGAATCAAGACACACCGCTCTTCACTTCTTTTATACTTTATCATTGATCAATTGGGTATCATCAAATTTGTTTACGAGAGCCGAATAACATCATTCCTGAGATTACGGTAGTCCTTTTCTGGCGCACTTAACTATCGTTCGCGCTGGAAATCAATTCCCATTTTCAGGCTCAATTTCATGATTGAGCCCGGTAGACCACACTGGTAAACTTTGGCGAGTCAAAAACGTTGGACGATGAGGTTAATATCCGCCACCAATTCTCACCAGTCATCTAGCCCTTTTTCCTAGAATGTTGGTGCGACAGTAAGATAACAGGAAAAATTGGTTACGGCACGAACTCCACATGCAGAAAAACTCCGAAAATGATTTTGGCGCGAAATTCAAATTCGTATTTACAATGTGTTCCGATTGACTTTTCTTTACAAATGAAGGTTTTTCATGGGCCCCTTCAACATTTTCTTTCACTAGAGGGGCCAAGCTACGCAAAAACTCATAGAAATGATGGAAAACTCTGATAAAATAGGCCTGATACTGCGCTATCAATCATTGTTTTTATTAGAGCTCTACGGAAATACTTCGACTGGTAGCCTCACCAATGGGCCGTTCATTCATTTCTGTCTTGAGTGGTGCGTGCCCCCCCCCCCTCTAGAAGAGTGCCTAGAACCTGTACAATTGGGTCATTTTGAAACTCATTTCTTCATTTTTCGACTTTTAAATTCAAAAAGTATATGCCTTGCATCTATTTGTAGGAAGCCGCGTTGCAACAATTATCTTGCAGTCTTAGCAGCGGAGCGGTTGTTTCTTCATTTCTACCACTATGTTTTCGAAAAACAACTTGACCTCTGGAGCTCGACGATATTGTAGAAGGGAAACCCTTGTAAAGTTGTGAAATTTCTGAAAGTTGGGCTCCGCAGAAAAGGTCAAGGATTTGGCATTGCTCCTAAATGTTGTGAAATTGTTTTATTGGATTTGGCTCTCAACTTGATTTTTCAAATGTAGTGAAATTGTCGAATTGATTTGGCTGTGATGATACTATATGCAGATAACATAATCATTAAATGTAGTGAAATTGTTGCAAACGGATTTGGCAGGAGCTCTATCAATTATCACAGTCAAATCACGCGTCAGAAGGTCCTCTGGCGAGCGAATGAAGACAAAAAGAAAAAAAATAATAATCCTCAGTCAACAATGCTGAACGAAACGTGGCCTTATGGGCTAGAATTAAGGTTTCCAAATGCTATTCTGCCTTTTCAGTGTGGCCTTTTCAGGTACCAGACCTTCCCTCACCGATGAGATAAAATTCATGAAAACGAAATCTAACGCAATTTACTCGCTACTGACCATGTCTTCGTGTCCTCAACGCTTTCACGGTTCGCATTGTATAGAAACGTTTTGCTGCTAGGTTTATTCCTGTTCTCATTCGATTCAATATGCGCTCCAAGGAAAACCCCTTCTGACGCGTGATTTGACTGTGATAATTGATACAGCTCCTGCCAAATCCGTTTGCAACAATTTCACTACATTTAATGATTATGTTATCTGCATATAGTATCATCACAGCCAAATCAATTCGACAATTTCACTACATTTGAAAAATCAAGTTGAGAGCCAAATCCAATAAAACAATTTCACAACATTTAGGAGCAATGCCAAATCCTTGACCTTTTCTGCGGAGCCCAACTTTCAGAAATTCGTTCGTTCGAAATGAAAAATGAACGAATTTACTCGAAATTCGTTCGTTCGAAATGAAAAATGAACGAATTTACTCGAAATTCGTTCGTTCGAAATGAAAAATGAACGAATTTACTCGAAATTCGTTCGTTCGAATTGAAAAATGAACGGATTTATTCGAAATTCGTTCGTTCGAAATGAAAAATGAACGAATTTACTCGAAATTCGTTCGTTCGAAATGAAAAATGAACGAATTTACTCGAAAATCGTTCGTTCGAAATGAAAAATGAACGAATCTACTCGAAATTCGTTCGTTCGAATTGAAAAATGAACGAATTTACTCGAAATTCGTTCGTTCGAAATGAAAAATGAACGAATTTACTCGAAATTCGTTCGTTCGAATTGAAAAATGAACGGATTTATTCGAAATTCGTTCGTTCAAAATGAAAAATGAACGGATTTATTCGAAAATCGTTCGTTCGAAATGAAAAATGAACGAATCTACTCGAAATTCGTTCGTTCGAATTGAAAAATGAACGAATTTACTCGAAATTCGTTCGTTCGAAATGAAAAATGAACGAATTTACTCGAAAATCGTTCGTTCGAAATGAAAAATGAACGAATCTACTCGAAATTCGTTCGTTCGAATTGAAAAATGAACGAATTTACTCGAAATTCGTTCGTTCGAAATGAAAAATGAACGGATTTATTCGAAATTCGTTCGTTCGAAATGAAAAATGAACGGATTTATTCGAAATTCGTTCGTTCGAAATGAAAAATGAACGGATTTATTCGAAATTCGTTCGTTCGAAATGAAAAATGAACGAATTTACTCGAAATTCGTTCGTTCGAAATGAAAAATGAACGAATTTACTCGAAATTCGTTCGTTCGAAATGAAAAATGAACGAATTTACTCGAAATTCGTTCGTTCGAATTGAAAAATGAACGGATTTATTCGAAATTCGTTCGTTCGAAATGAAAAATGAACGAATTTACTCGAAATTCGTTCGTTCGAAATGAAAAATGAACGAATTTACTCGAAATTCGTTCGTTCGAAATGAAAAATGAACGGATTTATTCGAAATTCGTTCGTTCGAAATGAAAAATGAACGAATTTACTCGAAAATCGTTCGTTCGAAATGAAAAATGAACGAATTTACTCGAAATTCGTTCGTTCGAAATGAAAAATGAACGAATTTACTCGAAATTCGTTCGTTCGAAATGAAAAATGAACGAATTTACTCGAAATTCGTTCGTTCGAAATGAAAAATGAACGAATTTACTCGAAATTCGTTCGTTCGAAATGAAAAATGAACGAATTTACTCGAAATTCGTTCGTTCGAAATGAAAAATGAACGGATTTATTCGAAATTCGTTCGTTCGAAATGAAAAATGAACGAATTTACTCGAAATTCGTTCGTTCGAAATGAAAAATGAACGAATTTACTCGAAATTCGTTCGTTCGAAATGAAAAATGAACGAATTTACTCGAAATTCGTTCGTTCGAAATGAAAAATGAACGAATTTACTCGAAATTCGTTCGTTCGAAATGAAAAATGAACGAATTTACTCGAAATTCGTTCGTTCGAAATGAAAAATGAACGGATTTATTCGAAATTCGTTCGTTCGAAATGAAAAATGAACGGATTTATTCGAAATTCGTTCGTTCGAAATGAAAAATGAACGAATTTACTCGAAATTCGTTCGTTCGAAATGAAAAATGAACGAATTTACTCGAAATTCGTTCGTTCGAAATGAAAAATGAACGAATTTACTCGAAATTCGTTCGTTCGAAATGAAAAATGAACGAATTTACTCGAAATTCGTTCGTTCGAAATGAAAAATGAACGAATTTACTCGAAATTCGTTCGTTCGAAATGAAAAATGAACGAATTTACTCGAAATTCGTTCGTTCGAAATGAAAAATGAACGAATTTACTCGAAATTCGTTCGTTCGAAATGAAAAATGAACGGATTTATTCGAAATTCGTTCGTTCGAAATGAAAAATGAACGAATTTACTCGAAATTCGTTCGTTCGAAATGAAAAATGAACGAATTTATTCGAAATTCGTTCGTTCGAAATGAAAAATGAACGAATTTATTCGAAATTCGTTCGTTCGAAATGAAAAATGAACGAATTTACTCGAAATTCGTTCGTTCGAAATGAAAAATGAACGAATTTATTCGAAATTCGTTCGTTCGAAATGAAAAATGAACGAATTTACTCGAAATTCGTTCGTTCGAAATGAAAAATGAACGAATTTACTCGAAATTCGTTCGTTCGAAATGAAAAATGAACGAATTTATTCGAAATTCGTTCGTTCGAAATGAAAAATGAACGAATTTACTCGAAATTCGTTCGTTCGAAATGAAAAATGAACGAATTCATTCGAAATTCGTTCGTTCGAAATGAAAAATGAACGGATTTATTCGAAATTCGTTCGTTCGAAATGAAAAATGAACGAATTTACTCGAAATTCGTTCGTTCGAAATGAAAAATGAACGAATTTACTCGAAATTCGTTCGTTCGAAATGAAAAATGAACGAATCTACTCGAAATTCGTTCGTTCGAATTGAAAAATGAACGAATTTACTCGAAATTCGTTCGTTCGAAATGAAAAATGAACGAATTTACTCGAAAATCGTTCGTTCGAAATGAAAAATGAACGAATCTACTCGAAATTCGTTCGTTCGAATTGAAAAATGAACGGATTTATTCGAAAATCGTTCGTTCGAAATGAAAAATGAACGAATCTACTCGAAATTCGTTCGTTCGAATTGAAAAATGAACGGATTTATTCGAAATTCGTTCGTTCGAAATGAAAAATGAACGAATTTACTCGAAATTCGTTCGTTCGAAATGAAAAATGAACGGATTTATTCGAAATTCGTTCGTTCGAAATGAAAAATGAACGAATTTACTCGAAAATCGTTCGTTCGAAATGAAAAATGAACGAATCTACTCGAAATTCGTTCGTTCGAATTGAAAAATGAACGGATTTATTCGAAATTCGTTCGTTCGAAATGAAAAATGAACGAATTTACTCGAAATTCGTTCGTTCGAAATGAAAAATGAACGAATTTACTCGAAATTCGTTCGTTCGAAATGAAAAATGAACGAATTTACTCGAAATTCGTTCGTTCGAAATGAAAAATGAACGAATTTACTCGAAATTCGTTCGTTCGAAATGAAAAATGAACGAATTTACTCGAAAATCGTTCGTTCGAAATGAAAAATGAACGAATTTACTCGAAATTCGTTCGTTCGAATTGAAAAATGAACGAATTTACTCGAAATTCGTTCGTTCGAAATGAAAAATGAACGAATTTACTCGAAATTCGTTCGTTCGAAATGAAAAATGAACGGATTTATTCGAAATTCGTTCGTTCGAAATGAAAAATGAACGAATTTACTCGAAATTCGTTCGTTCGAAATGAAAAATGAACGAATTTACTCGAAATTCGTTCGTTCGAATTGAAAAATGAACGAATTTACTCGAAATTCGTTCGTTCGAAATGAAAAATGAACGAATTTACTCGAAATTCGTTCGTTCGAAATGAAAAATGAACGGATTTATTCGAAATTCGTTCGTTCGAAATGAAAAATGAACGAATTTATTCGAAATTCGTTCGTTCGAAATGAAAAATGAACGAATTTACTCGAAATTCGTTCGTTCGAAATGAAAAATGAACGAATTTATTCGAAATTCGTTCGTTCGAAATGAAAAATGAACGAATTTATTCGAAATTCGTTCGTTCGAAATGAAAAATGAACGAATTTACTCGAAATTCGTTCGTTCGAAATGAAAAATGAACGAATTTACTCGAAATTCGTTCGTTCGAAATGAAAAATGAACGAATTTACTCGAAATTCGTTCGTTCGAAATGAAAAATGAACGAGTTTATTCGAAATTCGTTCGTTCGAAATGAAAAATGAACGAATTTATTCGAAATTCGTTCGTTCGAAATGAAAAATGAACGAATTTACTCGAAATTCGTTCGTTCGAAATGAAAAATGAACGAATTTACTCGAAATTCGTTCGTTCGAAATGAAAAATGAACGAATTTACTCGAAATTCGTTCGTTCGAAATGAAAAATGAACGAATTTATTCGAAATTCGTTCGTTCGAAATGAAAAATGAACGAATTTACTCGAAATTCGTTCGTTCGAAATGAAAAATGAACGAATTTACTCGAAATTCGTTCGTTCGAAATGAAAAATGAACGAATTTACTCGAAATTCGTTCGTTCGAAATGAAAAATGAACGAATTTACTCGAAATTCGTTCGTTCGAAATGAAAAATGAACGAATTTATTCGAAATTCGTTCGTTCGAAATGAAAAATGAACGAATTTACTCGAAATTCGTTCGTTCGAAATGAAAAATGAACGAATTTACTCGAAATTCGTTCGTTCGAAATGAAAAATGAACGAATTTACTCGAAATTCGTTCGTTCGAAATGAAAAATGAACGAATTTATTCGAAATTCGTTCGTTCGAAATGAAAAATGAACGAATTTATTCGAAATTCGTTCGTTCGAAATGAAAAATGAACGAATTTATTCGAAATTCGTTCGTTCGAAATGAAAAATGAACGAATTTACTCGAAATTCGTTCGTTCGAAATGAAAAATGAACGAATTTACTCGAAATTCGTTCGTTCGAAATGAAAAATGAACGAATTTATTCGAAATTCGTTCGTTCGAAATGAAAAATGAACGAATTTACTCGAAATTCGTTCGTTCGAAATGAAAAATGAACGAATTTACTCGAAATTCGTTCGTTCGAAATGAAAAATGAACGAATTTACTCGAAATTCGTTCGTTCGAAATGAAAAATGAACGAATTTATTCGAAATTCGTTCGTTCGAAATGAAAAATGAACGAATTTACTCGAAATTCGTTCGTTCGAAATGAAAAATGAACGAATTTATTCGAAATTCGTTCGTTCGAAATGAAAAATGAACGAATTTACTCGAAATTCGTTCGTTCGAAATGAAAAATGAACGAATTTACTCGAAATTCGTTCGTTCGAAATGAAAAATGAACGAATTTATTCGAAATTCGTTCGTTCGAAATGAAAAATGAACGAATTTACTCGAAATTCGTTCGTTCGAAATGAAAAATGAACGGATTTATTCGAAATTCGTTCGTTCGAAATGAAAAATGAACGAATTTACTCGAAATTCGTTCGTTCGAAATGAAAAATGAACGAATTTACTCGAAATTCGTTCGTTCGAAATGAAAAATGAACGAATTTATTCGAAATTCGTTCGTTCGAAATGAAAAATGAACGAATTTACTCGAAATTCGTTCGTTCGAAATGAAAAATGAACGAATTTACTCGAAATTCGTTCGTTCGAAATGAAAAATGAACGAATTTACTCGAAATTCGTTCGTTCGAAATGAAAAATGAACGAATTTACTCGAAATTCGTTCGTTCGAAATGAAAAATGAACGAATTTACTCGAAATTCGTTCGTTCGAAATGAAAAATGAACGAATTTATTCGAAATTCGTTCGTTCGAAATGAAAAATGAACGAATTTATTCGAAATTCGTTCGTTCGAAATGAAAAATGAACGAATTTATTCGAAATTCGTTCGTTCGAAATGAAAAATGAACGAATTTACTCGAAATTCGTTCGTTCGAAATGAAAAATGAACGAATTTACTCGAAATTCGTTCGTTCGAAATGAAAAATGAACGAATTTACTCGAAATTCGTTCGTTCGAAATGAAAAATGAACGAATTTACTCGAAATTCGTTCGTTCGAAATGAAAAATGAACGAATTTATTCGAAATTCGTTCGTTCGAAATGAAAAATGAACGAATTTACTCGAAATTCGTTCGTTCGAAATGAAAAATGAACGAATTTATTCGAAATTCGTTCGTTCGAAATGAAAAATGAACGAATTTACTCGAAATTCGTTCGTTCGAAATGAAAAATGAACGAATTTACTCGAAATTCGTTCGTTCGAAATGAAAAATGAACGAATTTATTCGAAATTCGTTCGTTCGAAATGAAAAATGAACGAATTTACTCGAAATTCGTTCGTTCGAAATGAAAAATGAACGAATTTATTCGAAATTCGTTCGTTCGAAATGAAAAATGAACGAATTTACTCGAAATTCGTTCGTTCGAAATGAAAAATGAACGAATTTATTCGAAATTCGTTCGTTCGAAATGAAAAATGAACGAATTTATTCGAAATTCGTTCGTTCGAAATGAAAAATGAACGAATTTACTCGAAATTCGTTCGTTCGAAATGAAAAATGAACGGATTTATTCGAAATTCGTTCGTTCGAAATGAAAAATGAACGAATTTACTCGAAATTCGTTCGTTCGAAATGAAAAATGAACGAATTTACTCGAAATTCGTTCGTTCGAAATGAAAAATGAACGAATTTACTCGAAATTCGTTCGTTCGAAATGAAAAATGAACGGATTTATTCGAAATTCGTTCGTTCGAAATGAAAAATGAACGAATTTACTCGAAATTCGTTCGTTCGAAATGAAAAATGAACGAATTTACTCGAAATTCGTTCGTTCGAAATGAAAAATGAACGGATTTATTCGAAATTCGTTCGTTCGAAATGAAAAATGAACGGATTTATTCGAAATTCGTTCGTTCGAAATGAAAAATGAACGAATTTACTCGAAATTCGTTCGTTCGAAATGAAAAATGAACGGATTTATTCGAAATTCGTTCGTTCGAAATGAAAAATGAACGAATTTACTCGAAATTCGTTCGTTCGAAATGAAAAATGAACGGATTTATTCGAAATTCGTTCGTTCGAAATGAAAAATGAACGAATTCATTCGAAATTCGTTCGTTCGAAATGAAAAATGAACGGATTTATTCGAAATTCGTTCGTTCGAAATGAAAAATGAACGAATTCATTCGAAATTCGTTCGTTCGAAATGAAAAATGAACGAATTTACTCGAAATTCGTTCGTTCGAAATGAAAAATGAACGGATTTATTCGAAATTCGTTCGTTCGAAATGAAAAATGAACGGATTTATTCGAAATTCGTTCGTTCGAATTGAAAAATGAACGAATTTACTCGAAATTCGTTCGTTCGAATTGAAAAATGAACGAATTCATTCGAAATTCGTTCGTTCGAAATGAAAAATGAACGGATTTATTCGAAATTCGTTCGTTCGAATTGAAAAATGAACGAATTCATTCGAAATTCGTTTGTTCGAAATGAAAAATGAACGGATTTATTCGAAATTCGTTCGTTCGAATTGAAAAATGAACGAATTTACTCGAAATTCGTTCGTTCGAATTGAAAAATGAACGAATTTATCCGAAATTCGTTCGGAATGAAAAATGAACGGATTTATTCGAAATTCGTTCGTTCGGAATGAAAAATGAACGAATTTATCCGAAATTCGTTCGTTCGGAATGAAAAATGAACGAATTTATCCGAAATTCGTTGGTTCGAAATAAAAAATGAACGGACTTATTCGAAATTCGTTCGTTCGGAATGAAAAATGAACGAATTTATCCGAAATTCGTTCGTTCGGAATGAAAAATGAACGAATTTATTCGAAATTCGTTCGTTCGAAATGAAAAATGAACGGATTTATGGGAAATTCGTTCGTTGGAAATGAAAAATGAACGAATTTATTCGAAATTCGTTGGTTCGAAATAAAAAATGAACGAATTTATTGGAAATTCGTTCGTTCGGAATGAAAAATGAACGAATTTACTCGAAATTCGTTCGTTCGAAATGAAAAATGAACGGATTTATTCGAAATTCGTTCGTTCGAAATGAAAAATGAACGAATTTACTCGAAATTCGTTCGTTCGAATTGAAAAATGAACGAATTTATTCGAAATTCGTTCGTTCGAAATGAAAAATGAACGAATTTACTCGAAATTCGTTCGTTCGAAATGAAAAATGAACGAATTTATTCGAAATTCGTTCGTTCGAAATGAAAAATGAACGAATTTACTCGAAATTCGTTCGTTCGAAATGAAAAATGAACGAATTTATTCGAAATTCGTTCGTTCGAAATGAAAAATGAACGAATTTAATCGAAATTCGTTCGTCGAAATGAAAAATGAACGAATTTACTCGAAATTCGTTTGTTCGAAATGAAAAATGAACGAATTTATTCGAAAATCGTTCGTTCGAAATGAAAAATGAACGAGTTTATTCGAAATTCGTTCGTTCGAAATGAAAAATGAACGAATTTATTCGAAATTCGTTCGTTCGAAATGAAAAATGAACGAATTTATTCGAAATTCGTTCGTTCGAAATGAAAAATGAACGAATTTACTCGAAATTCGTTCGTTCGAAATGAAAAATGAACGAATTTATTCGAAATTCGTTCGTTCGAAATGAAAAATGAACGAATTTACTCGAAATTCGTTCGTTCGAAATGAAAAATGAACGAATTTATTCGAAATTCGTTCGTTCGAAATGAAAAATGAACGAATTTATTCGAAATTCGTTCGTTCGAAATGAAAAATGAACGAATTTATTCGAAATTCGTTCGTTCGAAATGAAAAATGAACGAATTTACTCGAAATTCGTTCGTTCGAAATGAAAAATGAACGAATTTACTCGAAATTCGTTCGTTCGAAATGAAAAATGAACGAATTTACTCGAAATTCGTTCGTTCGAAATGAAAAATGAACGGATTTATTCGAAATTCGTTCGTTCGAAATGAAAAATGAACGAATTTACTCGAAATTCGTTCGTTCGAAATGAAAAATGAACGAATTTATTCGAAATTCGTTCGTTCGAAATGAAAAATGAACGAATTTACTCGAAATTCGTTCGTTCGAAATGAAAAATGAACGAATTTACTCGAAATTCGTTCGTTCGAAATGAAAAATGAACGGATTTATTCGAAATTCGTTCGTTCGAAATGAAAAATGAACGAATTTATTCGAAATTCGTTGGTTCGAAATAAAAAATGAACGAATTTATTCGAAATTCGTTCGTTCGAAATAAAAAATGAACGAATTTATTCGAAATTCGTTCGTTCGAAATGAAAAATGGACGAATTTATTCGAAATTCGTTGGTTCGAAATAAAAAATGAACGAATTTATTCGAAATTCGTTCGTTCGGAATGAAAAATGAACGAATTTATCCGAAATTCGTTCGTTCGGAATGAAAAATGAACGGATTTATTCGAAATTCGTTCGTTCGGAATGAAAAATGAACGGATTTATTCGAAATTCGTTCGTTCGGAATGAAAAATGAACGAATTTATTCGAAATTCGTTCGTTCGGAATGAAAAATGAACGAATTTATTCGAAATTCGTTGGTTCGAAATAAAAAATGAACGAATTTATCCGAAATTCGTTCGTTCGGAATGAAAAATGAACGGATTTATTCGAAATTCGTTCGTTCGGAATGAAAAATGAACGAATTTATCCGAAATTCGTTCGTTCGGAATGAAAAATGAACGGATTTATTCGAAATTCGTTCGTTCGGAATGAAAAATGAACGAATTTATTCGAAATTCGTTCGTTCGAAATGAAAAATGAACGAATTTACTCGAAATTCGTTCGTTCGAAATGAAAAATGAACGGATTTATTCGAAATTCGTTCGTTCGAAATGAAAAATGAACGAATTTACTCGAAATTCGTTCGTTCGAAATGAAAAATGAACGAATTCATTCGAAATTCGTTCGTTCGAAATGAAAAATGAACGAATTTATTCGAAATTCGTTCGTTCGAAATGAAAAATGAACGAATTTACTCGAAATTCGTTCGTTCGAAATGAAAAATGAACGAATTTACTTGAAATTCGTTCGTTCGAAATGAAAAATGAACGAATTTATGCGAAATTCGTTCGTTCGGAATGAAAAATGAACGATTTCATTCGAAATCCGTCCGTTCGGAATGAAAAATGAACGAATTTATCCGAAATTCGTTCGTTCGAAATGAAAAATGAACGGATTTATTCGAAATTCGTTCGTTCGAAATGAAAAATGAACGAATTTACTCGAAATTCGTTCGTTCGAAATGAAAAATGAACGGATTTATTCGAAATTCGTTCGTTCGAAATGAAAAATGAACGAATTTACTCGAAATTCGTTCGTTCGAAATGAAAAATGAACGGATTTATTCGAAATTCGTTCGTTCGGAATGAAAAATGAACGAATTTATTCGAAATTCGTTCGTTCGGAATGAAAAATGAACGAATTTATCCGAAATTCGTTCGTTCGGAATGAAAAATGAACGGATTTATTCGAAATTCGTTCGTTCGGAATGAAAAATGAACGGATTTATTCGAAATTCGTTCGTTCGGAATGAAAAATGAACGAATTTATTCGAAATTCGTTGGTTCGAAATAAAAAATGAACGAATTTATTCGAAATTCGTTCGTTCGGAATGAAAAATGAACGAATTTATTCGAAATTCGTTCGTTCGAAATGAAAAATGAACGGATTTATTCGAAATTCGTTCGTTCGAAATGAAAAATGAACGAATTTACTCGAAATTCGTTCGTTCGAAATGAAAAATGAACGAATTTACTCGAAATTCGTTCGTTCGAAATGAAAAATGAAAGGATTTATTCGAAAATCGATCGTTCGAAATAAAAAATGAACGAATTTATTCGAAATTCGTTCGTTCGAAATGAAAAATGAACGAATTTACTCGAAATTCGTTCGTTCGAAATGAAAAATGAACGGATTTATTCGAAATTCGTTCGTTCGAAATAAAAAATGAACGGATTTATTCGAAATTCGTTCGTTCGAAATAAAAAATGAACGAATTTAATCGAAATTCGTTCGTTCGGAATGAAAAATGAACGGATTTATTCGAAATTCGTTCGTTCGAAATAAAAAATGGACGAATTTAATCGAAATTCGTTCGTTCGGAATGAAAAATGAACGAATTTATTCGAAATTCGTTCGTTCGGAATGAAAAATGAACGAATTTATTCGAAATTCGTTGGTTCAAAATGAAAAATGAACGAATTTATTCGAAATTCGTTCGTTCGAAATGAAAAATGAACGAATTTACTCGAAATTCGTTCGTTCGAAATGAAAAATGAACGAATTTATTCGAAATTCGTTCGTTCGAAATGAAAAATGAACGAATTTATTCGAAATTCGTTCGTTCGAAATGAAAAATGAACGAATTTACTCGAAATTCGTTCGTTCGAAATGAAAAATGAACGAGTTTATTCGAAATTCGTTCGTTCGAAATGAAAAATGAACGAATTTACTCGAAATTCGTTCGTCGAAATGAAAAATGAACGAATTTATTCGAAATTCGTTCGTTCGAAATGAAAAATGAACGAATTTATTCGAAATTCGTTCGTTCGAAATGAAAAATGAACGAATTTACTCGAAATTCGTTCGTTCGAAATGAAAAATGAACGAATTTATTCGAAATTCGTTCGTTCGAAATGAAAAATGAACGAATTTACTCGAAATTCGTTCGTTCGAAATGAAAAATGAACGAATTTATTCGAAATTCGTTCGTTCGAAATGAAAAATGAACGAATTTACTCGAAATTCGTTCGTTCGAAATGAAAAATGAACGAATTTACTCGAAATTCGTTCGTTCGAAATGAAAAATGAACGAATTTATTCGAAATTCGTTCGTTCGAAATGAAAAATGAACGAATTTATTCGAAATTCGTTCGTTCGAAATGAAAAATGAACGAATTTACTCGAAATTCGTTCGTTCGAAATGAAAAATGAACGAATTTATTCGAAATTCGTTCGTTCGAAATGAAAAATGAACGAATTTATTCGAAATTCGTTCGTTCGAAATGAAAAATGAACGAATTTATTCGAAATTCGTTCGTTCGAAATGAAAAATGAACGAATTTACTCGAAATTCGTTCGTTCGAAATGAAAAATGAACGAATTTACTCGAAATTCGCTCGTTCGAAATGAAAAATGAACGGATTTATTCGAAATTCGTTCGTTCGAATTGAAAAATGAACGAATTTATTCGAAATTCGTTCGTTCGGAATGAAAAATGAACGAATTTATCCGAAATTCGTTCGTTCGGAATGAAAAATGAACGGATTTATTCGAAATTCGTTCGTTCGAAATAAAAATGGACGAATTCATTCGAAATTCGTTCGTTCGGAATGAAAAATGAACGAATTCATTCGAAATTCGTTCGTTCGAAATGAAAAATAAACGAATTTACTCGAAATTCGTTCGTTCGAAATGAAAAATGAACGAATTTATTCGAAATTCGTTCGTTCGAAATGAAAAATGAACGAATTTACTCGAAATTCGTTCGTTCGAAATGAAAAATGAACGAATTTATTCGAAATTCGTTCGTTCGAAATGAAAAATGAACGAATTTACTCGAAATTCGTTCGTTCGAAATGAAAAATGAACGGATTTATTCGAAATTCGTTCGTTCGAAATGAAAAATGAACGAATTTACTCGAAATTCGTTCGTTCGAAATGAAAAATGAACGAATTTACTCGAAATTCGTTCGTTCGAAATGAAAAATGAACGAATTTATTCGAAATTCGTTCGTTCGAAATGAAAAATGAACGAATTTACTCGAAATTCGTTCGTTCGAAATGAAAAATGAACGAATTTACTCGAAATTCGTTCGTTCGAAATGAAAAATGAACGAATTTACTCGAAATTCGTTCGTTCGAAATGAAAAATGAACGGATTTATTCGAAATTCGTTCGTTCGAAATGAAAAATGAACGAATTTATTCGAAATTCGTTCGTTCGGAATGAAAAATGAACGAATTTATTCGAAATTCGTTCGTTCGGAATGAAAAATGAACGGATTTATTCGAAATTCGTTCGTTCGAAATAAAAAATGAACGAATTTATTCGAAATTCGTTCGTTCGGAATGAAAAATGAACGAATTTATTCGAAATTCGTTCGTTCGAAATGAAAAATGAACGAATTCATTCGAAATTCGTTCGTTCGAAATGAAAAATGAACGAATTTACTCGAAATTCGTTCGTTCGAAATGAAAAATGAACGAATTCATTCGAAATTCGTTCGTTCGAAATGAAAAATGAACGAATCTACTCGAAATTCGTTCGTTCGAATTGAAAAATGAACGGATTTATTCGAAATTCGTTCGTTCAAAATGAAAAATGAACGAATTTACTCGAAAATCGTTCGTTCGAAATGAAAAATGAACGAATCTACTCGAAATTCGTTCGTTCGAATTGAAAAATGAACGGATTTATTCGAAAATCGTTCGTTCGAAATGAAAAATGAACGAATCTACTCGAAATTCGTTCGTTCGAAATGAAAAATGAACGAATTTACTCGAAATTCGTTCGTTCGAAATGAAAAATGAACGGATTTATTCGAAATTCGTTCGTTCGAAATGAAAAATGAACGAATTTATTCGAAATTCGTTCGTTCGAAATGAAAAATGAACGAATTTACTCGAAATTCGTTCGTTCGAAATGAAAAATGAACGGATTTATTCGAAATTCGTTCGTTCGAAATGAAAAATGAACGAATTTACTCGAAATTCGTTCGTTCGAAATGAAAAATGAACGAATTCATTCGAAATTCGTTCGTTCGAAATGAAAAATGAACGAATTTACTCGAAATTCGTTCGTTCGAATTGAAAAATGAACGGATTTATTCGAAATTCGTTCGTTCGAAATGAAAAATGAACGGATTTATTCGAAATTCGTTCGTTCGAAATGAAAAATGAACGAATTCATTCGAAATTCGTTCGTTCGAAATGAAAAATGAACGGATTTATTCGAAATTCGTTCGTTCGAAATGAAAAATGAACGAATTTACTCGAAATTCGTTCGTTCGAAATGAAAAATGAACGAATTCATTCGAAATTCGTTCGTTCGAAATGAAAAATGAACGGATTTATTCGAAATTCGTTCGTTCGAAATGAAAAATGAACGAATTTACTCGAAATTCGTTCGTTCGAAATGAAAAATGAACGAATTTATTCGAAATTCGTTCGTTCGAAATGAAAAATGAACGAATTTACTCGAAATTCGTTCGTTCGAAATGAAAAATGAACGAATTTACTCGAAATTCGTTCGTTCGAAATGAAAAATGAACGAATTTACTCGAAATTCGTTCGTTCGAAATGAAAAATGAACGAATTTATTCGAAATTCGTTCGTTCGAAATGAAAAATGAACGAATTTATTCGAAATTCGTTCGTTCGAAATGAAAAATGAACGGATTTATTCGAAATTCGTTCGTTCGAAATGAAAAATGAACGAATTCATTCGAAATTCGTTCGTTCGAAATGAAAAATGAACGGATTTATTCGAAATTCGTTCGTTCGAAATGAAAAATGAACGAATTTACTCGAAATTCGTTCGTTCGAAATGAAAAATGAACGAATTTATTCGAAATTCGTTCGTTCGAAATGAAAAATGAACGAATTTATTCGAAATTCGTTCGTTCGAAATGAAAAATGAACGAATTTATTCGAAATTCGTTCGTTCGAAATGAAAAATGAACGAGTTTATTCGAAATTCGTTCGTTCGAAATGAAAAATGAACGAGTTTATTCGAAATTCGTTCGTTCGAAATGAAAAATGAACGAGTTTATTCGAAATTCGTTCGTTCGAAATGAAAAATGAACGAATTTACTCGAAATTCGTTCGTTCGAAATGAAAAATGAACGAATTTATTCGAAATTCGTTCGTTCGAAATGAAAAATGAACGAATTTATTCGAAATTCGTTCGTTCGGAATGAAAAATGAACGAATTTATTCGAAATTCGTTCGTTCGGAATGAAAAATGAACGAATTTATTCGAAATTCGTTCGTTCGAAATGAAAAATGAACGGATTTATTCGAAATTCGTTCGTTCGAAATGAAAAATGAACGAATTTACTCGAAATTCGTTCGTTCGAATTGAAAAATGAACGAATTTACTCGAAATTCGTTCGTTCGAAATGAAAAATGAACGAATTTATTCGAAATTCGTTGGTTCGAAATAAAAAATGAACGGATTTATTCGAAATTCGTTCGTTCGAAATAAAAAATGGACGAATTTATCCGAAATTCGTTCGTTCGGAATGAAAAATGAACGGATTTATTCGAAATTCGTTCGTTCGGAATGAAAAATGAACGAATTTATCCGAAATTCGTTCGTTCGGAATGAAAAATGAACGAATTTACTCGAAATTCGTTCGTTCGAAATGAAAAATGAACGGATTTATTCGAAATTCGTTCGTTCGAAATGAAAAATGAACGAATTTACTCGAAATTCGTTCGTTCGAAATGAAAAATGAACGAATTTATTCGAAATTCGTTCGTTCGAAATGAAAAATGAACGAATTTACTCGAAATTCGTTCGTTCGAAATGAAAAATGAACGAATTTATTCGAAATTCGTTCGTTCGAAATGAAAAATGAACGAATTTATTCGAAATTCGTTCGTTCGAAATGAAAAATGAACGAATTTATTCGAAATTCGTTCGTTCGAAATGAAAAATGAACGAATTTATTCGAAATTCGTTCTTTCGAAATGAAAAATGAACGAGTTTATTCGAAATTCGTTCGTTCGAAATGAAAAATGAACGAATTTATTCGAAATTCGTTCGTTCGAAATGAAAAATGAACGAATTTACTCGAAATTCGTTCGTTCGAAATGAAAAAAGAACGAATTTACTCGAAATTCGTTCGTTCGAAATGAAAAATGAACGGATTTATTCGAAATTCGTTCGTTCGAAATGAAAAATGAACGAATTTACTCGAAATTCGTTCGTTCGAAATGAAAAATGAACGGATTTATTCGAAATTCGTTCGTTCGAAATGAAAAATGAACGAATTTACTCGAAATTCGTTCGTTCGAAATGAAAAATGAACGAATTTACTCGAAATTCGTTCGTTCGAAATGAAAAATGAACGAATTTACTCGAAATTCGTTCGTTCGAAATGAAAAATGAACGAATTCATTCGAAATTCGTTCGTTCGAAATGAAAAATGAACGAATTTACTCGAAATTCGTTCGTTCGAAATGAAAAATGAACGAATTTACTCGAAATTCGTTCGTTCGAAATGAAAAATGAACGGATTTATTCGAAATTCGTTCGTTCGAAATGAAAAATGAACGAATTTACTCGAAATTCGTTCGTTCGAAATGAAAAATGAACGAATTCATTCGAAATTCGTTCGTTCGAAATGAAAAATGAACGGATTTATTCGAAATTCGTTCGTTCGAAATGAAAAATGGACGAATTTATTCGAAATTCGTTGGTTCGAAATAAAAAATGAACGAATTTATTCGAAATTCGTTCGTTCGGAATGAAAAATGAACGGATTTATTCGAAATTCGTTCGTTCGAAATGAAAAATGAACGAATTTATTCGAAATTCGTTCGTTCGAAATGAAAAATGAACGAATTTACTCGAAATTCGTTCGTTCGAAATGAAAAATGAACGGATTTATTCGAAATTCGTTCGTTCGAAATGAAAAATGAACGAATTTACTCGAAATTCGTTCGTTCGAAATGAAAAATGAACGAATTTAATCGAAATTCGTTCGTTCGAGGAAATGAAAAATGAACGAATTTACTCGAAATTCGTTCGTTCGAAATGAAAAATGAACGAATTTACTCGAAATTCGTTCGTTCGAAATGAAAAATGAACGAATTTACTCGAAATTCGTTCGTTCGAAATGAAAAATGAACGAATTTACTCGAAATTCGTTCGTTCGAATTGAAAAATGAACGGATTTATTCGAAATTCGTTCGTTCGAAATGAAAAATGAACGAATTTACTCGAAATTCGTTCGTTCGAAATGAAAAATGAACGAATTCATTCGAAATTCGTTCGTTCGAAATGAAAAATGAACGAATTTACTCGAAATTCGTTCGTTCGAAATGAAAAATGAACGAATTCATTCGAAATTCGTTCGTTCGAAATGAAAAATGAACGGATTTATTCGAAATTCGTTCGTTCGAAATGAAAAATGAACGAATTTACTCGAAATTCGTTCGTTCGAAATGAAAAATGAACGAATTTACTCGAAATTCGTTCGTTCGAAATGAAAAATGAACGAATTTATTCGAAATTCGTTCGTTCGAAATGAAAAATGAACGAATTTATTCGAAATTCGTTCGTTCGAAATGAAAAATGAACGAATTTACTCGAAATTCGTTCGTTCGAAATGAAAAATGAACGAATTTATTCGAAATTCGTTCGTTCGGAATGAAAAATGAACGAATTTATTCGAAATTCGTTGGTTCGAAATAAAAAATGAACGAATTTATGCGAAATTCGTTCGTTCGGAATGAAAAATGAACGGATTTATTCGAAATTCGTTCGTTCGGAATGAAAAATGAACGAATTTATCCGAAATTCGTTCGTTCGGAATGAAAAATGAACGGATTTATTCGAAATTCGTTCGTTCGGAATGAAAAATGAACGGATTTATTCGAAATTCGTTCGTTCGAAATGAAAAATGAACGAATTTATTCGAAATTCGTTCGTTCGAAATGAAAAATGAACGAATTTACTCGAAATTCGTTCGTTCGAAATGAAAAATGAACGAATTTACTCGAAATTCGTTCGTTCGAAATGAAAAATGAACGAATTTACTCGAAATTCGTTCGTTCGAAATGAAAAATGAACGAATTTATTCGAAATTCGTTCGTTCGAAATGAAAAATGAACGAATTTATTCGAAATTCGTTCGTTCGAAATGAAAAATGAACGAATTTACTCGAAATTCGTTCGTTCGAAATGAAAAATGAACGAATTTACTCGAAATTCGTTCGTTCGAAATGAAAAATGAACGAATTTATTCGAAATTCGTTGTTTCGAAATGAAAAATGAACGAGTTTATTCGAAATTCGTTCGTTCGAAATGAAAAATGAACGAATTTATTCGAAATTCGTTCGTTCGAAATGAAAAATGAACGAATTTATTCGAAATTCGTTCGTTCGAAATGAAAAATGAACGAATTTACTCGAAATTCGTTCGTTCGAAATGAAAAATGAACGGATTTATTCGAAATTCGTTCGTTCGAAATGAAAAATGAACGAATTTACTCGAAATTCGTTCGTTCGAAATGAAAAATGAACGAATTCATTCGAAATTCGTTCGTTCGAAATGAAAAATGAACGGATTTATTCGAAATTCGTTCGTTCGAAATGAAAAATGAACGAATTTACTCGAAATTCGTTCGTTCGAAATGAAAAATGAACGAATTTACTCGAAATTCGTTCGTTCGAAATGAAAAATGAACGAATTTACTCGAAATTCGTTCGTTCGAAATGAAAAATGAACGAGTTTATTCGAAATTCGTTCTTTCGAAATGAAAATGAACGAATTTATTCGAAATTCGTTCGTTCGAAATGAAAAATGAACGAATTTACTCGAAATTCGTTCGTTCGAAATGAAAAATGAACGAATTTACTCGAAATTCGTTCGTTCGAAATGAAAAATGAACGAATTTACTCGAAATTCGTTCGTTCGAAATGAAAAATGAACGAATTTATTCGAAATTCGTTCGTTCGAAATGAAAAATGAACGAATTTACTCGAAATTCGTTCGTTCGAAATGAAAAATGAACGAATTTACTCGAAATTCGTTCGTTCGAAATGAAAAATGAACGAATTTACTCGAAATTCGTTCGTTCGAAATGAAAAATGAACGAGTTTATTCGAAATTCGTTCGTTCGAAATGAAAAATGAACGAATTTTTCCGAAATTCGTTCGTTCGAAATGAAAAATGAACGAATTTACTCGAAATTCGTTCGTTCGAAATGAAAAATGAACGAGTTTATTCGAAATTCGTTCGTTCGAAATGAAAAATGAACGAATTCATTCGAAATTCGTTCGTTCGAAATGAAAAATGAACGGATTTATTCGAAATTCGTTCGTTCGAAATGAAAAATGAACGAATTTACTCGAAATTCGTTCGTTCGAAATGAAAAATGAACGAATTTACTCGAAATTCGTTCGTTCGAAATGAAAAATGAACGGATTTATTCGAAATTCGTTCGTTCGAAATGAAAAATGAACGAATTTACTCGAAATTCGTTCGTTCGAAATGAAAAATGAACGAATTTACTCGAAATTCGTTCGTTCGAAATGAAAAATGAACGAATTTACTCGAAATTCGTTCGTTCGAAATGAAAAATGAACGAATTCATTCGAAATTCGTTCGTTCGAAATAAAAATGGACGAATTTAATCGAAATTCGTTCGTTCGGAATGAAAAATGAACGGATTTATTCGAAATTCGTTCGTTCGAAATGAAAAATGAACGGATTTATTCGAAATTCGTTCGTTCGGAATGAAAAATGAACGAATTTAATCGAAATTCGTTCGTTCGGAATGAAAAATGAACGAATTCATTCGAAATTCGTTCGTTCGAATTG